>OX101728.1:28657177-29080177 GCA_944452665.1 Stenoptilia bipunctidactyla
CGAGGTAGGCAAAATAGAGGTAGGAGACCTGCTACAGGCCCCTTAAATAGGAATGTTAGAACATCTCAGAATATATTAACGGACACATGGGAAAGAGATTCGTTTGAACCAACAATTCACCCAATGAGTAGCCCTAATTATATCGAGAGAGACCTGTCTAGCATGGAATGGTATGATTTCTATGATGATTATATTGATAACGAACTTTTGGAAATGATGGTTACAGCTACTAATCAGACAAACGTGTTAAGAAAAGGAAAGTCTATGGATTTGACTTTAGAAGAGCTAAAGGTGTTTATTGGCATTTCGTTTGTAATGGCGTCTATTAATTATCCTATGATAGATCTTTATTGGAATCATAAATGGAGAATTAATTTGATTGCCGATGCAATGACGCGTGACAGATTTTATGCCATCAGAACAGGGCTGAAAGTGGTTTGCGATATCGAGGTCACCGATGAACAGAAAAAGAACAAACTATGGAAGGTCTACCCTCTCCTTCAAAGAATATTGCAAGGCTGTCTTCGCCAGAAGAGATCAGAACATGTTTCAATAGATGAGATGATAATCCCATTTACTGGGACATGTGGATTGAAACAATATTGTCCTAACAAACCCAATCCTGTAGGGTTGAAGGTTTTTGTCGCAGCGAATCCAGATGGGCTTGTATTAGATATGGTTATCTACCAAGGAGAGACAACATTTGAAGACTATGTCTCTCAAGGGTTTTCGCTCTGTGAATCAGCTATTCTCAGATTGAGTGAATCGTTGGTACCGGGTCATTATTTGTATTTTGACAGGTATTTTTCCACTGTTAAATTGTTAAATGAACTACATTTGAGAGGATTTAATTGCACAGGAACAATAATGAAAAATAGAGTACCTAAGGGATGCGTACTATCTGATGACAAAGATTTTATGAAAAAATCCAGGGGAACTACCGAAGTTAAATGCAGAGCCGATGGCAAATTAGCCATAACAAAATGGTTGGATAATAAACCTGTTCTAATGATATCCTCCTGTTTTTCGGATACTGCTTGCGACACTTGTAGACGGTGGAACAAACGATTAAAAGAATACCTGATTGTTAGAAGACCGGAGGTTATTAAAAATTATAATTCAAATATGGGCGGTGTTGACCTCACCGATAGGCTACTTGCTGTTTGTCCAGAGAGAAGTCGAACAAAAAAATGGACCATACGGTTCATATTTCATATGTTTGACCTAGCTGTCTCAAATGCATGGCTACTGTACCGCAATCGTCAACTTTCAAAGGGCGTTGTAAAACACAAAATTGAGCAGTTGAGAGAATATAAAATCAATTTAGGAGAAAAGTTGATAACAGATAACTGTCCATCCCCAAATGAAGAAATTGATAGCAGCTTAGAAAGCTATTTAGCACCTGCACATAAGAAACGCCGAACTGAAATTAAACCTGTGCCTGCGCAAAAGAATAGGAAAGCTTTGCATTTGCCAGAGTACACAGATTCTCAAATGCGTTGCAGAAAAGAGGGATGTAAAATGAAAAGCACCGTGAAATGTGTATGTTGCGAAATATATTTATGTCTTGTGAAAGGCCGAAACTGCTTTGCAGAATTTCATAATTAGTGTTTGTATTTGATATTTTTTAACTATGTTCCTAGGTGATTGATCTCATTGAAGCCTGATAATTTTGTGTTTAAATATTTTGGAAGAAGTTTACTTTTGTTTATTTTATGTTCAAATCTGAAGATGCTATTTGATAAATATAGGTTTTATAGCCAATAAATGTCTTTTATAATTAAATAAATATTGTGTTGTTTCTTTTATTTTACCCCGAAAGTACTATACAAAGGACATTAAATTAATTTAAAATAATGAATTAAAGACGAATGTCCTATGGATAGGACATCTGGAAAATCCAGTTTTCCACAAACAAGATTTTTTTATTTATTTTTTTCTTTGTTCTAATACCATTTCGAAAGAACGTACCAAATTTCAATGAATTTGGAAACATTAAATATCTCCAGGGGTTAGGAGGTTAATATTATATTTTTTAGGTTAAGATTGTAAAAATGTGCAGAATATGAAAATAAATAAATGTTTTATGTTTATCTAAACGAATGCATTCAAAAATGAAGAATACATCTGACATGTCACTTTGACCTTTGTGAGTTTACAAAAAAACTCTTTAATCGTGAAATGGAAAGACAATCACACCAAATACATTGCCTCAAAGTAAACAAAGCTAGTGTTATGAGATACCATGTAGCGAACTGGGGGAGCCAAGACTATAAAATGCATATAGATAAACACTCAGACACGGAACATTTTTTTTCTTGTCCTTCGGCAGATAGGTTTACCCCATCGCCAAAGTGGTCGTCAAAGATGCAAAAGAGTTCGTCTACCGTTGAGCATTAAATAAGATTATTCCTTCAATTTTCAATTATGTTCGATAATTTAAATTTATAAAGTACTTCTGTGTAATTTGTTAAGTGAGACAGTATAAATTCTGAAAAATTCAGTTATTTTTATTAGTTTTCAAATAGTAATGTGTCGTGGCAAACCCGTGTGTGAAGAGCTTTAAAAGCGAATAATCTGTGGGGGCGATGATGTCGCATCAAATGACCAAATATCTAAAGACTTAAGACTTCCCATATCTACAGTCCAACCTATCATTCAGCGCCTATCATTTGTTTGAATAAAACTGGTCAACCACACATCACGAGTTCTGAAAAAAATATCAAAAATAATTGTCGTGCTCGAGCTGGAGAACTCACGGTGCAATGGAAGGGCATGATTCGCAAAGACGTCGCAGTTGATAATTGCAAGAGAGTCCTGAGAAAAATGGGTTACGGATTTCACCGCTATGGAGTAATAGAGAAACCGCTGTAGACTGCTATACAAAAGAAAAATTTAAAATAAAAAAATAGACTTTCGATCAGTGGCGTTGTATCATTAGAGGGACGAGTCCAAAGGCTTTCCGCCATATTTTATACAGGGTGACTGCTGGATCACTTTTGAAATTCAAAGACGTGATAGTGAAAACATACATGAAGAGAAAAAATATAATAAAAAATAAATAGTAATTATTTACTGAGTAAACTTAACCGAAAGTCAAAGAATTGATCACGCAACGTATGGTAACGCTAGCGTTGGCCACGATACGCGTGCCAGGTCACGTGCCTCATTTTTATGTAAAGTAAATAGTAACATAGTAGTATTTATTTATAGGGAATTCTAGTGAAAAATTAAGTGCCTACTTTCATTACATAATTATGATCAGAATCGAGTACTGAGTGCTCTCCTTCAGAATCAAAAATGTGTCACCGGTCACCCTGTATATAGGGTCTTCTTTATGAAGATCATTATATTTTAATATAAGGTTAAGAATGATGTATGGATTCAATTTATGAAAGAATTTTTTTTTTGTTACAATTAACAAAAAAAAAATATTTCATAAATATTTTATAATTCTCATAAGTTAACAACATTTTAGTTTAATCTGTTATTTACGACTAAAGCAAGAAATAAAAGTGTTTCTATTTAACTATTTATATTAAGAACTCACTCACACACACAGAGAAAAATCGCACTAGGCATAGGTATGTAGGTATTCTCTGACGGCACTATCGACACCGAAAGTCAAGCGAGCCGCCCGCGCCGACAACACTCTGTTGGCTTGTCGGCGCGGCGCGGCGGCGGCGACTTTGTTTGAGCCAAACGCGCGCGACCCGCTCACCGCTCGGCGAGCGCTCGCCAGTCTGTAAAAGTCTGTCTAATGATACGCGCGCGTAAATTAATAATTATCAAAATGCCAAATTTCGCGTACACGAACCAAGAATATCTTCAAATGGCTTTGTGCTAGTGCTGCGAGTGAGAACCTGTCACGAGCTCGTGACACGTACGAGCAGAGACATGGAAGGCGTCCCGCCCTCCGAACAATTCTAGGAGCTGTGCAGCGCCATCGAGATTATGGCACATTTACTCCACGTGCCCCAATGTTGTGTGCTGCCAATGTTATTAAACGAACAAGACTTTGTGTATCGCAAATAGGTAGTCATGTGCAGCAGTTACTATAAAGTGCTTGTGTATGTGTATTCGTGTGCTGTGTACCTAACATCATTGACAGGAAGCAATATGTAAGTTATTTTTGTACATAAACTGTAAATAATAATAGTTGATTCAATTGATTGTAAAATACATTTATTCGTTAAGACAAACAGCTCAAGCACGAAAGCTTTTTTTAAATTTATTTCTAATTTAAACATTATCAAAGAAGTCAACATTACTAAAACGGTATTTACAATTAGTTGAACGTAAAATTGACAGTTGAAGTGTGATGGGAAATTAGAATCAACTTTTATACGAAATAAGTATGATATTACAACAGCTGATTGTTACGTCATACATCAAGCTAAGTAGGTCACGCATCGACGCATCGCCCGGGCGCGCGAGGCATCGACCTTTGCTCGCGTGGATAGGTAGGTACTAACCGCGTAAGATCTTTGTTTTAGTGAAGTTATTTTCTTAAAATAAATAGATAGGTTTTTTTTATTTCTTGCAAGGTTGTCGTAAATAACAGATTAAACTTAAGGACGCGTTTCCGCAAATCTTCAAAATAGGGTATTTTCTGGTACATATTGTGATAAAATGGCGCAAAGTTTAGTATAATTACAAGTACTAATAGATAGATAAGACTTTCATCTCCATTTATGATATAAAAATAATATAAATAAATTTGTTTTTGTGGCTTAAAAACTAATTTTGCGATGCCTCGTCGCACGAAAATGACGATTTTAAGCCAATTTACGGTACCACTTTTGGTATGAAAACACAAGTATTTATGAATAAAAAAAATACTATTCGATGGTTGACATGTTCATTTTTGATAATACGCATTTTTTTCTTTGAAATTACTACTAAAAACCCTTTAAAAAAAATATAAAACCAAACACGTAATTTTCTTCATGTTTGTATAAATGCGTAAATCTTAACACACTGTGGTAAGGGTTATTATACTTTAGCAAATAATGTCAATATCATTCCAAACAAAACCTAGATATCTTCAGTCTGCGCTCAGCCGCTGTCGAGAGTGGACCTGTATCACTTTTGAGTTATTTTTCGTGCTAAGAAACATCGCTGTACATATACAATTTATTACATCAAACAAGTCTCGATACTTGACGCTCTCTGAACTGAGTTGAAAAGGTAATAATATAATTTTATTGAAAAAAAAATTACAAAACCTTTTATGATTAGGATTGAATTTGGAAACTTGGAATCATTATGTTTGTTAGGACTAAACCTTATCTCCAGTTCTGGTAGTGGGGTCTGAAGGTATACCTCGAGGTGCTACTGGTACTCCTAGACGGGTAAAGCTCGGTATATCGAGTTTGGGCTTATTTTGATTCGAAGGAAGAGACCTTACCACCAGTTTTGGTAGTAAGAGCTGAAGGTATACCTCAAGATGCTACTGGTACTCGTAGACCGATATAGCTAGGCATGTCAAGTTTGGGTTCATTTTGATTCGCAGGACGAGACCTTACCACCAGTTCTGGTAGTGGGAGCTGAAGGTATACCTCGAGGTGCTACTGGTACTCCTAGACGGGTAAAGCTAGGTATATCGAGTTTGGGCTTATTTTGATTCGAAGGAAGAGACCTTACCACCAGTTTTGGTAGTAGGAGCTGAAGGTATACCTCAAGGTGCTACTGGTACTCGTAGACCGATAGAGCTAGGCATGTCGAGTTTGGGTTCATTTTGATTCGCAGGACGAGACCTTACCACCAGTTCTGGTAGTAGGAGCTGAAGGTATACCTCAAGGTGCTACTGGTACTCGTAGACCGATAGAGCTAGGCATGTCGAGTTTGGGTTCATTTTGATTCGCAGGACGAGACCTTACCACCAATTCTGGTAGTGGGAGCTGAAAGTATACCTCGAGGTGCTACTGGTACTCCTAGACGGGTAAAGCTAGATATGTCGAGTTTGGGTTCATTTTGATGCGTAGGACGAGACCTTACCACCAGTTCTGGTAGTGGGAGCTGAAGGTATACCTCGAGGTGCTACTGGTACTCCTAGACGGGTATAGCTAGGTATATCGAGTTTGGGCTCATTTTGATTCGAAGGAAGAGACCTTACCACCAGTTTTAGTAGTGGGAGCTGAAGGTATACCTCGAGGTGCTACTGGTAGTCCTAGACGGGTAAAGCTAGGTATATCGAGTTTGGGCTCATTTTGATTCGAAGGAAGAGACCTTACCACCAGTTTTGGTAGTAGGAGCTGAAGGTATACCTCAAGGTGCTACTGGTAGACCGATAGAGCTAGGCATGTCGAGTTTGGGTTCATTTTGATTCGCAGGACGAGACCTTACCACCAGTTCTGGTAGTGGGAGCTGAAGGTACCATATTTTAAAAGAACTGAACAGGACACAAGGAACTGAAATCTATAGGCGGTCAGATTTGGTGGAATCGGGTTTTCATATTTTAAAAGAAATAATAAAATTTATGGACAAAGGATAATGCAAGTGATTGGGCTCCAAAAAAAAAGTCATTGTGCAGAGATGAGATGAGAGTCAGATTATAGATTAGACACATGTCATTCATATTTGTTAGGACGCCAAAAAAATTTGCCCTGGGAAAAAAAGATATGACCAAAAATACATTTTGCGTTTAATAGAATAAAAATCGTTTCTTTTATGATACAGAAACTGAACGCCCGTAGATTTCTACGAGTGTATTCGTATAACCTTTACAGCCATTGACTACGAAACGAGTGAATATTGTAATTAAATACGATTATTGGTAAAAAAAAGTGCTTGTGTGATCCTTATAAGTACCTAATGGGTTGGCTACACAGTAGTAAACCGCGATGAGTTCGTCTCTTTTCTTAGTAAAGCGACTTCCCTTCTTATTATCGTCGAGCGAGACAGCAGTACGCTGTCACAAAAGAGATGTTATTAATCTGTCTCTTTTCTTACTATAGCGAACTTTTTGCGGCACTGGTTCGGCGACATTGGAAGCACGGTTTACAACTGTGTAGGCACCCCTTTTGATTTGATTTGTCTTTTTTCTTACTTTAGCGATGTCTTTTATACGGCACTGGTTCGGCGACATTGGAAAAGCAGTTTACAAATGTGTAACCACCCCTTATGAAATAATGGTATGTATGGTTTATCTAATACTGCCATTTAGAATAAGCTAATGTGTTGGTATAAGTGGTTATCGTTAATGAAAAAAAGTAAGACTTTTAAACACATGATTTATTATTTCATTCATTACCATTGGTAAGAGTTCTTAAACATAAAATAAGTACTATTTTTGAAGACGTTATTCATTATTTCAGTACAATTAAACAAACATCATAAATTATAAAAGGAATAGTACTTTTAAACACATGATTCATATTAACAATACAATTAAATATCATAATCATAAAAGAAGTTCGACTTTCGACTTGAACCCCGAAATGTTTCGAATAAAATGGACAATGCGCGCTAATAATGTGCTCCGAGAAAGAGATAGAGAGCGTTAATGAAATCTAGTTGTAATAATTATATAACCACTATTAGACTTTATTAACCACTTATATCAACATACTAGCTTATTCTAAACGGCAGTATTAGATGAACCATACATACCATTATTTCATAAGGGGTGGTTACACATTTGTAAACTGCTTTTCCAATGTCGCCGAACCAGTGCCGTATAAGAGACATCGCTAAAGTAAGAAAAAAGACAAATCAAATCAAAAGGGGTGGCTATACAGTTGTAAACCGTGCTTCCAATGTCGCCGAACCAGTGCCGCAAAAAGTTCGCTATAGTAAGAAAAGAGACAGTGTTCGCGCGTTAAGGTTCAAAACTGCTTGAGTAGGGGCTCTCGAATAAAAGATACGTCTTGCTTGTTGAATTGTTTATTGCGAACTGAATTTGCGATCTAACATGCCGCCCCCCAAAAAACGAAGTTTTTTACAAATACTAAATCTTAATCATAATAAACCAAAAACTACTTACATTTTACTATCATTTCTATATAATTCTCAAATAAGACATTTTCTATTCACAAAACATAACTATTTTAATTTACAAACATAACTTTGAAACCAAATCCATATTCCTTAATTTTATCACCAAACTAAACTTAACAAACAATAATTAAAACATCGCACTACGAACAAAACATGTTTACTAAGATTTGGTTATTACCTATATTCAATCCTTTCCAAGTATTCAACACAAAGATTTATGACCCTTCTTTCAATTCAATAGACTAAGATTGTAAAGGAGTTTATACATGATTAAATTCAATATCTTATAACAAAATTTAGATTTCTATCAAAACTAACTATACATAATTTTGACATGCAAAATTAAGAAGTGTATACATAAATTATAGGTATTATATTATAGCAATAACAATTATACATTTGATTCATCATTAATTGGCAGATAACACAATTTGGAAATAGAACGTTTTACAATTTTATTACCACTTTTTAAACTATAAACACGACAAATGTTATCGTCTCCGGGATGTTTCTGCATTATACGGCCGAGTGCCCATTTTCCAGGGGGGAGGTTTTCTTCCTTTATTAGGACAACATCACCGACTTGAAATTCCCTTTGTACACTACACCATTTAGGACGCTGTTGAAGTCGAGTCAGATACTCATTACGCCATCGACTCCAGAAATGTTGTAGTAATCTTTGGGTATGTTGCCACCTAGACAGACGATTCATGTTCACATCTTGTAGGTCTGGTTCGGGAACATTTATAGGTGCTTCACCTATAAGAAAATGTCCGGGGGTAAGTACATCGATAGTATCGCTGTCTTGGTTATCAATGGGGCAAAGTGGACGCGAGTTGAGACATGCCTCTATTTGGCATAAAGTAGTGGCCATCTCTTCAAAGGTGAGGTTCCTGGTTAACACTCTTCTCAAATGATGTTTTATTGATTTAACCCCGGCCTCCCATAACCCTCCAAAATTAGGGCTATGTGGGGGGTTAAAATGCCACTGAATTCCGTCTTCTGCCAACAAATGTATTACATTTTGAGGTAATTCAAGTTTTGCTTCATTCCACATGTCTTGCAACTGCTTGCTCGCTCCCACAAAATTTGTCCCACGGTCACTCCATATATGTCCGCAATGACCACGTCTAGCTACAAATCGTTTTAGGGCTCCTATAAATGAGTCTGTACTTAAGTCTCCAACCAGTTCTAGGTGAACTGCCTTTGTAGCCATGCAGACGAATATGCAAATGTATCCTTTTTCACAACTGCCACCTCGTCCCCTGTTCCTCAATATTTGCAGAGGTCCGGCAAAGTCAACACCCGAATTTAAAAATGGACGTGCAGGGGTCACTCTTATTTGTGGTAAATCTCCCATTAGTTGTTTTTGGACTCCAGCTCCCTGTCTTGCACATATAAAACATTTTCTTATTAAAGTTGAAACTAAACCTTTCAGTTTGGGAATCCAAAAACGTGACCTCACTTCATTCATAGTCAGCTGCACTCCTCCATGCAGTGTCCTTCTATGAGCATTCTTAACTATTAATTTGGCTAATGTTCCATTATTGCTCAAAATTATAGGATATTTGGTGGTTTCGGGAATATTAGCGTGACGTAACCTCCCTCCTACTCGTAAAATATTGTTCTCATCCAAAAAGGGATTCAATTTCTTAATATGGCTTTTGTTTCCTATTGTGCGTCCGGCCTTTAAACAATCTAATTCTCTGCCAAACTCGTTTTCTTGAGCTATTTTAACGCATACTTCTAAAGCTTGGTGTAACTCGTCTGTGGTTATTGGATGAACATTATTGAATCCTTGCTTTCGATAGTTTAAAAACCTTTTACAATAAACAACCGTTTTTGTTAATTCCGTTAATTCTTCGAATTCTTCGAACTGGGTAAGTACCTTTTTCTCATTTAATTCCTTTTCTATTAAGTTCATACTAATTTTTGTAATCTTTTTTCTTTCCAGGTCCACTGTGGGGTCTTCAGCTACTTCGTTTAATTCTATTTCTTCTAGTTTCAGCCATTCTGGGCCGTTCCACCATAGATCATTCGTTATAAGGTCTTCTAGTAGCATACCACGAGATGCTATATCTGCGGGATTATCCTTTGAATTGACATGGAACCACTTGTGCCCAATGTTATCCAAAATAGTGACAACTCTATTCCTGACAAAGGTTTGCCATCTTGCTGGGTCACCTCGGAGCCACGACAAAACTATAGTTGAGTCGGTCCAAGCGTAAATTTGTGAGCTAGGAATACGCGTTGCATCACTGATCTGTTTCAGGAGCTTGGACAACAAAACTGCACCGCATAACTCCAACCTTGGTAAGGACACTGGTTTGATAGGTGCAACTCGGGCTCTTGAGGCAATTATTCCAGTTTTGTAATTACCATCCGGTGTTTTTATCCGTAAGTATGCTACAGCTCCATATGCCTTGATGGAAGCATCACAGAAGCCATGGATCACCACATCAGGTAAGTTGTGACTCATAGTATTTAACCATCTCGTTATCTTGACCTTATCTAAATTTGCAAAACTTTCTCTAATTTTATACCATTCTTCTTTTATTTCAGGTTGCAGCTCTTCGTCCCATGTGGCACCCATGAGCCATAACCGTTGCAGTAGCATCTTAACAGGTATCAAAGCAGGAGATAACCAACCAAGTGGATCAAAAATATGTTGAACTTCAGCTAAAATACTTCTTTTGGTGACATATTCACTAGGTGTTGGCAAGTTACAGTTGTATTGTAGACTATCATTTTCTAGATTCCATGACAAGCCTAATGTTCTTACTATGCCACCAACACTCCAGGTAATCTTCACATGTGAACTTATCTCATCTGCATCTAATGTCTTCAAGAACTCCGCACTGTTGGAGGACCACTTTTGTAGTGGAAAACCACCTTTTTTCAACATTGATGTAATATTTTGAGCTACATCTATCGCTTCTTCAACTGTGTCCTGGCCAGACATCAGATCATCCATGAAAAAATCTGACCTTATTGTTTCAGCTGCACTTGGATGGTATTGACCTTCGTCTTCTGCTAACTGTTGAAGAGTTCTTACTGCAAGATAAGGTGCGGATGCAGTTCCAAATGTAACAGTCAACAGTCGGTAATCCTTGATTTCTGCATTTTTGTCACTTCGCCATAATATTCTCTGATAGTCTGAATCTTCTTTAGTAACCAGGACCTGGCGGTACATTTTCTGGATATCAGCGACAAATGCTATGGGTTTCAGGCGAAATCTCATCAATATTGATCGCATGTCCTCTTGTAATACAGGTCCAACCAAAAGTTCTTCGTTAAGTGATATATGGTTGGTTCCACGTGACGAAGCATTGAAAACGACTCGTACTTTGGTAGTTTCACTCGATTCTTTCACTACTGCGTGATGCGGTAAATAAACGGATGCGTTATCTATTTCTATCGTAGGTACTTCTTCCATGTGTTTCTGGTCTAGATATTCCTCCATAACTTTGTTATATTCTACTCTAAGTTCTTCATTTCTTTCCAAACGCTTTTCTAACTGTAACAGTCTGTTCCTTGCAATTTCCCTTGTATTTCCTTCTTTGCTTTTAGTTTCATCTGTCTTAAAGGGTAGCTTCACGACGTATCTTCCATCTCCATTTCTTGAGTAAGTGTTTACGTATATTCTTTCACATGTTTCTTCTTCCTTGGTCAATTTGTTTCTTTCGCAGCCTTCTATTTCCCATAGCTTGTATAATATATCGTCTGGGTCTATTTGATGATGCATTACCATGATTTCTTCTTCTTGTTTATCGCTCATTATCTCACCAAAGAGAATCCATCCAAAGCTCGTTTCTTGTGCACATGGAGAGTTTGGAGGACCCCTGATTAAATTATTCTTTAATATTTGAGCGTAAACTTCCACACCGAGCAGCATATCCACTCGCCCTGGCCGATTAAAACTCGGGTCTGCCAAGGTAAGATCCTTTAAGTGTGCCCAGATGTGCGTTTGATTCATTATCTTCTTGGATGGTAGCTGAGAGGTCAAACGTGTCGGCATGATATAAGCCTTCACGGGAAGTAGGAAATTTTCATCATATGTGGACAGAACTTGCAGGTGAACCATTTGATTAACTTCTGCTTGCGTTGTTCCTACCCCTGTAATAGTTCCTCTCGCTCTTGATCGTTTTGCTCCAAGAAGCTGTGCCGCCCTTTCCGTTACAAAATTAGCTTGAGACCCTTGATCTAACAGTGCTCGTAATATAACCTTTTGACCTTGAGTATTTTTAACAGGTACAAGAGCTGTTGCGAGTAATGCTGTAGTATTCTTTGTAACGGCAAAGGACGATAAAGCATGGTTTGTTTGTATCTCTTGTCTCTCTTCCGATTCTTGGCTTGTGTTTGTTTGATGCAGTAAGGTGTGATGTCGCCGTTTACATATTTTGCAGGATAATCTAAGTCGACATCTCATTGCAGCATGACCAGGTATTAAACAATTATAGCATAATTTCTTTTCTTTAGCCAATTCGCTTCTTTCCTTGGGACTCAATTTTGTAAAGTCCTTGCAGTGAAAGAGAGTGTGATTCTCACTACAGATTATGCAAGTCCTTGCTGGCGCTGGTGCAGAAATATGGTAAGTTCTTTCCTTTATAGGTTGTCTCTCTCTTGGGGGATACACCGGTGTGATCAACTCCAACGTGCGGAATTTAGCCTCTAGGAAATTTTTCAATTCTTGCCAGGTAGGTAGTTTTTCCGAATCCGGGCTATAAACTTGATCTTCCCAAGCTTTATGCGTATCAATATCTAATTTTTGTACGATAACGTAAATGATGATAGGATCCCAGGATTCTGTCGATACTTTCAAATTTTGGAGATTATTCAAACATTCCGCAGTTGTGTCTACCAAGATTTTCACATTATTTGCAGTAGGTGTAGTAATCTTCTTCTGTCCAAATAATCTTTTCAAGAGAGAGTTGATTATTAAACGTTTGTTCCCATACCTTTGTTTCAGCATGTCCCATGCCTGTTCGTAATTGCTCTCAGTTACATGAATGTGTTTCAGGAGGGACTCTGCTTCTCCAGCTAAACTTGACTTCAAGTAGTGCAGTTTCTGAACCTTAGATAATGATGTATTTTGGTGCACTAGTGACGTAAAAAGGTCGTTGAAAGTTGTCCATTCTTCATACTGACCGGCAAATGTTGGAAGTTGTATGCTTGGTAATCGTACTTGAGGTACAACTTCAGGCGCAGATGGATTTCCTTCTTGCATTCTTGAAAATGTCATCAACATGTCTTTCAAATCACCCGTGAGACATAGATATAAATCTTCAATTAAATAGTAATCTTCATTAACGAAATACTGGATATTCATACGCTCTTCCTTAGTCGCTGTCTTCACGAGAGCTTCATGGTATGATTTGAATGCTTGCCAGTCTTCTTCTATGCTTTTAATTCTTGCTTCAATATAACCTTTCGTCAATCTTTGTTTAGCACATTTCTTTAAATTTGTTTGAGTTTTTTGAAGTAAACTTGCCTTTTCTTCTAATAAGTTGATTATTTCCTTTGTTGTTAAAGCCATTTTAATTTTTTATTTTACACTAATAGTTGAAGTTTATGAAATGAATAAATAAAGTTCCCAAAATTTTCACAAATGTTCACAAATAGTTCTTCACAAATTAAATAGTCTGTAGTCTCCTTTATAATTCACAAGTTTTCGAAAATAAATAAAGTTCACTAAAAAAAGTCACAAAAGTTCACAAAATTCTTCTTCACTAATTAAACAGTCTGTAGGCTCCTTTATATGTTACTATTTTACGAAATGTGCGAGCTGTTATTCCTAGAATTCTTTCTTTGTTTTAGTCGTCACTGGGTCTTCTCACATTTAAATTCACTATCCGACTCGATTTGGACCATATGTTCGCGCGTTAAGGTTCAAAACTGCTTGAGTAGGGGCTCTCGAATAAAAGATACGTCTTGCTTGTTGAATTGTTTATTGCGAACTGAATTTGCGATCTAACAGACAGATTAATAATAACATCTCTTTTGTGTGTCGACGATAATAAGAAGGGAAGTCACTATACTAAGAAAAGAGACGAACTAATCGCGGTTTACAACTGTGTAGCCAACCCATTAGGTACTTATAAGGATCACACAAGCACTTTTTTTTACCAATAATCGTATTTATTTACAATATTCACTAGTTTCGTAGTCAATGGCTGTAAAGGTTATACGAATACACTCGTAGAAATCTACGGGCGTTCAGTTTCTGTATCATAAAAGAAAACGATTTTTATTCTATTAAATGCAAAATGTATTTTTGGTCATATCTTTTTTTTCCCAGGGCTAATTTTTTTAGCGTCCTAACAAATATGAATGACATGTGTCTAATCTATAATCTGACTTTCATCTCATCCCTGCACAATGACTTTTTTTTTGGAGCCCAATCACTTGCATTATCCTTTGTCCATAAATTTTATTATTTCTTTTAAAATATGAAAACCCGATTCCACCAAATCTGACCGCCTATAGATTTCAGTTCCTTGTGTCCTGTTCAGTTCTTTTAAAATATGGTACCTTCAGCTCCCACTACCAGAACTGGTAGTAAGGTCTCGTCCTACGCATCAAAATAAACCCAAACTCGATATACCTAGCTTTACCCGTCTAGGAGTACCAGTGGCACCTCGAGGTATACCTTCAGCTCCCACTACCAGAACTGGTGGTAAGGTCTCGTCCTACGAATCAAAATGAACCCAAACTCGATATACCTAGCTTTACCCGCCTAGGAGTACCAGTAGCACCTCGAGGTATACCTTCAGCTCCCACTATCAGAACTGGTGGTAAGGTCTCGTCCTAAGAATCAAAATGAACCCAAACTCGACATGCCTAGCTCTATCCGTCTAGGTGTATGTACCAGTAGCACCTCGAGGTATACCTTCAGCTTCCACTACCAGAACGGGTGGTAAGGTCTCGTCCTAAGAATCAAAATGAACCCAAACTCGACATGCCTAGCTCTACTCGTCTAGGAGTTCCAGTAGTACCTCAAGGCATACCTTCAGCTCCCACTACCAGGACTGATGGTAATGTCTCATCTTATGAACTCGAACTTGACATGCCTAGGAATAGGAATTCCAGTAGAAGCCCTCGAGTGTACCACCAGCTCATCAGGTTCGATGGTGAAGTTTTATCGTTACGAATAAAACGAGCTCAAACTTTCCGAGCACTTTAATTAATCTTACCCAATTTAATCGTTTTAATAAAAGAATTTGCAAATATTTAAAACTAAAGTATCAAAACTGTTCAAAACCTTTCGTCTTTTTCACGGCACGCTTGTGTGCGTGAATCTTATACATGTAGTAGTAGAATTCGATACCTAGCCTTTTCGGAAACGCATCCTTAAATTCGGTCACTTAAAAGAATTGAAAATTTCAATAAAAAAAAATATAGTTATATGTATATTTTTATTTTTTTCATAAATTGAACCCATACATCATTCTTAACCTTCCCTTAAAATATATTGATCTTCATAAAGAAGACCCTGTATATGCCTTACAGTTAGCCACACCACTGAAAATAAAGTTATGGTAATAATGAAATAATGTTATAACCACCCTATAACATGCTTTTGTACAAAAATAAGTCACGTTTCCATAGTAAAATACCTAAAATTGTGCTGAAAAAGAACACCTGCCTACCACCAAGTAATACCTACCTTATAGAATATTTTTGAATAGAAGCTTTCTTAATACGTAATACTAGGTAATTCATAGGTTTTTTATACTTACCTAAAATCAAGATACAAGGGATAGATCGCGCAAGGTGACACCCAATATATTTAACAAAAAAGACACATTATAAGACTGAAGAGTTGGATAAGTCTATGAAAGGTTTCAATACCAAGGTTGCAGCTTTAGAATCAGACAATGGTAATATAAAGAAAACCGTAAGCATTTTCGAGAAGAGACTGAATGAACTGGAACAACAACTTCGAGAGTCAAATTTGGAGCTTAACGGTATACCAGAATCGAGGAGTGAAAATTTAAACGAAGTCCTCTCAAATTTATCTAAATCTGTATCCTATGAACTAAACCTATCACAAGTCATAAGCTGTACTCGAGTTGCCAAATTCAGTAACGATCAGCGCAGACCTCGCTCTGTAGTGGTAAGATTGGCTAGTCGACGCCAACGAGACGAACTATACTCTGCAGTCACTAAATATAATAAGTCACACCCTGAAAACAAGCTCAACATTTCTCACGCTGGATTACCTGGATCTAAATCTCCAATTTATGTTGCTGAACATTTAACACCAATAAACAAACATTTCCACGCCGCCATTCGCCTCAAAGCAAAAGAAAAATCTTACAAATTTGTCTGGATACGTAACAGTAAAATATTTGTTCGTAAAAACGAAACATCTCCTATTCTTATAACTGACCTTAGTGCATTGGATAAAATTTGTTAATTTTTTTTGTTATTTATAAATTTAAGTCTACTATTGATGTCAGTATCAATTTTTTATCAAAATGTAAGGGGACTTAAAACTAAATGTTTAGAATTTTCACAAAATATTTTAATTAATAATTATGATATAGTGTGTCTGACTGAAACATGGTTGGATAGTAATGTTAATACCGCGGAATTATTTGATATTAGATATACAGTGTATCGTAGGGATAGAATGGCTAATTTTAAAATGATGTATAACAAGCGACACGGTTGAGGTGTTATTATTGCGGTGAAATCGAATCTTATATCACATACAAAGGATGACTGGCAAACTTTTATTGAAGACCTTTGGGTTCGAATTAAAATTGATACCATGTATATTAATCTTTGCACGGTGTATATGCCATCCTATATATCATATGAGCATTTTACCATATTTATGAATAAATGTGAAAATGTAATTGAGCTTTATCCTGACTGTCATAATATAATCTTAGGTGACTTCAATTTAACAGACGTCACTTGGTTTCAAGGGCAATTACAATTAAAGAATGCAGCAAATCCTCCTAAAGTGACACGCTTATGTGATTTTTTAAATTTATCTGATATGCTTCAGGTTAATAATTTGATAAACGGCAGTAACAATGTATTAGATCTAGCATTAGTCAGTACAGTACACCATGTAACCCTAGAACCTGCTAATGAACTTTGTCGTGTAGATAGTCACCATCCACCTTTAGAAGTAACCATACATAATATGAAAAATGACCAGCTAAAACCTAATAAAACTCAAATCAAATACAAATTCCATAGTACAGATTATGAATTAGCGAACAAATTACTTGCAGACATAAACTGGGACATTCCTTTGAAGATTTTTTGCATATCTTTTATAATAATTTGTGGTTAGTTATCGAACAAACAACGCCTAAAAGTAAACCAAATAATAACCAATACCCAATTAGGTTCTCCTCTAGTCTAATAAAAATCTTTAAAGAAAAACAAAAACTACGGGACAGATTTCACAAGTATAAAAATCCTAGGGATTACGACGAATTTTCTCTTTTACGCCAAAGATCCAAGAAAGTTATGAAATAATGTTACAGTACTTATATAAACTTTATTGAAAATAATTTGAACAAAAACATAAAAACTTTTTGGCAATACACTAAATCTAAAAAAAATATTAACACCTTACCGAAACACATGCAATACGATGGTAAAAATGCTAATAATGGCCAAGATATAGCAAATTTATTCGCAGAGTACTTTTCTTCTGTCTATGACATAGCTCAGGTTAATAACTATATCCCAGACTTGCTTGAAGGTAACTTTAATATTAATAAAATTGATTTTGATGAAGGCCATGTTTTGAAAATTATAAAATCTCTTGATGTCAATAAAGGTGCTGGGCCAGATGGGGTTCTTTCATATTTTATTAAAAACTGCGCCCATACACTAGAAAAGCCGCTGACCATGCTGTTTAAAAAGTCTCTTTCAGAAGGCGTCTTTCCAAGTTTATGGAAATTAACGAAGATACTGCCAATATATAAAAAAGGTAACAAAGGAGACGTTTTAAATTATAGACCCATAAGCATTCTATGTATTTTTTCAAAGATATTTGAAAGCCTTGTTTATTCATATCTAAGCAATCATTTTCAACATTTACTTAGCTCAAGACAGCATGGGTTTACAAAAAAAAGATCTCTTTCTAATCTTCTCTTGTACACTAACCATTTGTCACAATCATTTCAAGATAAAATGCAAACAGATGCCATTTGATCGGGTCAACCACGGTATATTAATAAAAAAACTGCAACACTTAGGTATACATGGAACTTTGCTGCGATGGCTATTGTCATATTTGTCTCACCGTACACAATTAGTAAGCGTCTATGGTTTTGATTCTGTACCATTTTCAGCAAGTTCATGAGTGCCTCAGGGATCGAATTTAGGACCCCTATTGTTTTTGTTTTTCGTGAACGATTTGATTTTAAAAATTAAAAGTGAATGTCTAGCTTACGCAGACGATACAAAAATTTTCAGAGTTATCAAAACAACAGAAGATTGTCAGCTTTTGCAAAATGACTTAAACTTAATTAATGACTGGTGTGAGCAAAACTCCATGAAGCTTTGTGCTGAAAAATGCAAGGTCATAAGTTTCTCTAGAATGAAAAATAATCTTGATTATACTTATAAAATCAGAAATACTAAGTTACATAAAGTAAGCACAATCAAAGACCTAGGAATCACTTTTGACAGTGAATTATCATTTCGTTTGCACTACGAAAATATTGTGAAAAATGCAAATAAACTCCTCGGATTCATTATCAGGACAGCAAAACCTTTTAAAAATATTAGTACCTTAAGTATACTTTACACATCACTAGTGCGCAGCACATTAGAATATTGTAGTTCAATCTGGGATCCCCTATACGCTGTGCATCGAAACCGAATAGAATCCGTTCAGGTGAAGTTTGTCCGTTACCATTGTACTAGAACTAAGCAAAGAATGGCTCTACCCGATTACGATGATAGATTACAACATTTCCACCTGGTCTCTTTATGTTCACGGCGGTCGATAGCATCTCTTGTTAATTTATATAAAATTGTAAATAATCACATTGATGGAAACAGTATTCACAATTTTTTTTTTAGAGTCCCTATGAGATCAGTGAGACATCAAAAACTATTTAATTTACCCAAAACCAATAACAATGTATCTTTCAACAATCCCCTTTACAGAATGTGTCGATTATACAATAGCTTAAGTGATGATATTGATTTGTTTAATGATTCACTACCCTCTTTTAAAAACAAAATATTTAAAAATAATTTATAAGTTAATTGTTTGTTTTTTTTTTATCTTAAATATTGTTTGCTAGCCTAAATTTAAATGTCTTCTATATTATTTGTGCATGATTATAATTGAATTGTAAGCCAAAAATGTAATTTTCTAATTTTAGTTTAATCTTATTGTGTAAAAGTGTTTGCAATTTGTTATTATGCCTTGAAATAAATAAATACACACACCTTACCTTAATAATATGCCGTATGTATCTATGAATGTATAGGCCGCCAAGGGTCATTTGGCATGTGGTAATAGTATATTGTGTAACAAGTGAGCTAAGTTGTTAATTACAGTCGAGGCTTAATAATGAGCCGAGACTGTAATTAGCAACGCTCACGAGTTACATACGACGTTTTTCAACACACTTGTGAGTAAAAGACAGACATACGTGGTCATAAAATTTATTTGAAGCAGCTGTTGAAGGTACAGTTAACAAACTTATATTCTACATTATTATTTGAAGTGCCAGCTCGTCCTGAGTGTATGTCGGCGACATAGACAAATCACTGGAATGACTTGGCATTAAATAATTAATGCTAGATGTCGACGGTTGTGGTTCAAGGCCAGGTCAAAACTTCTGCTTCGGCTCTAAGTGAATGCCGCCTGGACGCGCTATTTCAGCGGAGCCCCGAGCGCCGCGCCGGTCAGTAGCCCTGTCCATTACACGTACACACGCTGTTGTTGCTTAGAAGTGCTGCGCGTGCCGCTGCTGCACGCGCGCGCCTGCAGCAGGCGCGGCCCGCACAGCATATATTTAATGTATAACCCGGATCAATGAAATATGCTCTGTTTACTCGCATGTAATTTGCACTAAGGTACAATTCGACTTTGTAGGATTCATTATATTATGCACTAGGGTATAATATATTATACACACGTGACTTATAGCCCAGTTTATAGTTCTAAATTCAATAGAATAAGGCTCAATTTACGAGCAAGTGTGTTGAAAAAAATTTAACTAACCGCGATCTTATAAACTTCATGACTTTTGCCGTCGCATATTAATTATTGTACTTTAAATTTTAAAAAAATGATAATAAAGCACCAAAATATATAAAATATGGGCTTACTTATGGTGGTGGTAAAGATAAAGAAGTTATTTTAAGAAAGAAAAACAATTTAAAGTTCCTATAAATCCATAAAAAGAGTAAACAAGAAAGTTGCCTCTGCTATGTTGCCATAATTTGAAAGTTGTATTTTTGAAACGTAATTTCTTTTCTTATACTTAAATGAAACTACGATTCCAGGAAATTAGCCACTGCTGTAAGGACTTTATGAAAAGTGAATTGAACTCAGCAGATATTTATATGGACCTTTCACCATAGGTGTATTATTTTATTCTGAAGAAAGAAATGGTAGCGATGATTAAGAATAATAGAACATTTTTTTTGATACGGCTCTTGATATAGGTAGTAAATTATTGTAAAATTTTCCGACGGCTTCCAATATACAATTTGTTATGGAAGGAAACATTATTTCTGTTGTTTCTTACGGGTTTTTTGTTTTTCATCTTAGTTTAATTCAGCTAACTTAACCATTTACCGCCATATCAGTGTGTTAACATAATCGAAATGATCACAGTTTCCATGAAAGGAATACTAGCAGAACTCAAACTTGGAAAGCAACCCTATGAAATCCCAAATATGTTTGAAAATGCATTAAATGCCACCGGAGCTATTGAAGGCGCAGTCATTGTTCACATGTAAAGAAATTACATGAAGTATTTCGCAAGAAAGACAGATAAGTATTTAGAAAAGCCTTTCATCATTGAACTATTTTCAAAGATCGAAGAAAGTAATAATTAATGTAAAATATTTTGAAACTTAGATTTGATGCATTTTATTTTTTAAAACATTTTTAATGTTTGATCTTCAGTTATTTCTCAAAGGCCGTGTTTTTTACCTAACCTTTTTCTTTAAAATAAATAATTTCTGTTTTAAAACATGTTCATGCATTTATGTTTTTCCCTGAGAATAGAGGGTGATTTTACAGAATTGTAACCCTTATTTCACCCTCATGCTAACAACGTCAAGCGCCAAAAATGCCATGTCAGACAGGACGAAACAAATAGAATAAATTCAGTTAAATATCTTTTTTATTTAATATTAAGATTTGTACAAACTTATTTACTGAATGGTTCTGATAAACCGAATAATAAATTTTTCTTCCTGTTTTTGGGCCCTCCTATTCTGGACAAAAAAGCATGTAATTCTATAGAATGGTAAGAATTGTAGCCATCGGCGGGATGCCTTTTAAGTGACAGTCAGCGATGAGAGGAAAAACGTGATTCGGAACAAAAATGAGGCATTTCATACTGATTGTCTCAAACGAAACTTTTTTTGGTTGGCATCCCTAACTGTCAAAACAAACTTTTGTATCTTCTCCCATAATTTTGTTAATATTAGTAAAATTTTTGCATTTTTTTGTAAATATCCACCTCAAATTCAACCACTTAGTATTAAGAAACTAAAGCAGTAATTTTGTTGTGGTTAGAGTATTGTGAATTTAAAGTGCAATTTCTAAAATTGCCTAAAAGTGACAGGTAACGAACTTTATTTCAGTTTAATTCATTGTTTCAAATTCATTGTTCTACTCTGAATTTAATTAAATACCACGATTATCGAATATTTATTACATCTTATTATTAATAATAGGCACATTGCCTTATAAGTCTTTTTCAAACTTTCGAACTTATAAGTACAACTTTTGTTTCACCTTAAATCAAACATGAATACTCGCAGTGCTTCTGCTCGCCAGTTGGAAAGGCAACTCCAACTCGCGCTCCATGAGCTAAGCAAGTTCAGGAGGCAATGTGAGCAGTTATTAAAGGAAAGAGAGGACAATGAGCTGGAGCTTTACTTGGAGACTAGAGAGGATAGAGATTGCTTAAAAAAACGGACAAGAGACTTTGATTCCTGTTGTGTTGAATTTGATAGTAATTTGAAATGCATAAACACATTAAAATCCCAACTCTCAAGTGCCCAACTACACAAACTTGAAAAAGAGGCACTCAAGCCAAATGCAAACACTTTTTAAAGAATTAGTCCCCAACACTTGTTCCACATCGGACTCACCAACAGTCACTATTGACTTGACTGGTGATGAGTCTATTTCATACTTGTCTTACAAAAAAAATAGTAATATTAGTCATAATAAGTTAAAATAGTACTTAAATTTACAAAGATTTATTAAGAAATCTAATATATAATAAAATTATAAAATAGCAGAATTTATCAAGAAATTATGTAAATTTATCGAAAAAGCATAGTTCTGTGATTGAGGATTGTAAAAATTATAGTCAACAGGTGGGTATCATGCAACAAAAGTCTGAAACTGACATAAATTCACTACAGAATAAAATTGGTTCTCTGCAACAATCCTTACAGGACATAACACAGCAGTATAATACTGCACAGGAACAAATAAATCAACATGTACTGGACATGGATGAGCTATTGCAACTGTCTAAATATAATGAGGAGCGTTTTCAATCTTTGACAAATACCATGTATTGTAATTATAAAGGCATTTATTCATTAAATTCATTGAGTGAGAAATCAAATGTCAGTTCCACAGTTAGTAAGTATGTAAGTAGTAAAAGCCCAATAATCATGTATTGTGATGAAATAGGTAAAAACATGGGCAGTAAATTGTTGAACAATCAAGATGATGTACTAAATTATTGTATGCCTAGAGCATCACCAGAATGTATAATTGAAAAGGCTCTGAAGGGCAGGTACAGTCCTGATACAACTTTAATATTATTATTTGGGAGAAGGGGAAATTTGAGACAAAGTCAATTATTAATATATTTAGATAAGTTACAGGCCCTTAGGGTGAAAAAAAAATGTTTTGTTTACCATTTCCATGTAATGTCATAGACATTAACTCAATTTGTAATTTTAAATTTAACTTGACAAAAGATATATATAAATATCTACTTGTTTTTTAAACCAGCTAAGTATTTAGCTACTGATTCTGCTTTTATTGAACATGTAGTTCCACTACGCTGACAAGTTTGGGTACTCCAATTCTTTAAATTAGTAAATAAGACAACAGATGCTAAAGCATCTAGCAATATGTCAAGTGCTTTATATAATAAAAATTGTTTAAACCTGGTACATCAAAATATACAAGGCATCTCAGAGTAAGTCATCGAAATTGAATTGTTTTTGGATGCCGAGCATATAGACATTCTTTGTATAACTGAACATTTTTTGTTAGACCACCAGTTCATTGTGAATTTTTCTCAGCACAAACAAAAGTGAAAGTTTTTGCAACTACGCTAGAATTTACTCAAAATTATTCAAAAGAGTATGTACCGCAGCCAAATCCATATATCTATATATAGTAATAAGATTAAAAATAGTTCTAATAATACTAAAACAACATGGAACATAATTAATAACGAAACTGGAAAAGTTAAGGATCGCAATACTGAGTTTTAACTTGTAATTGACAATAAAACCATTAATGTAGATGAAAATGTTGCGACAGCGTTCGAAAATTATTTTGCTGCCATTCCAGTTTCAACTACTAAATTGTTAAATTCTTCACCTGTGGTGGCTGAATCATTGCTGAAAAATCATGTAAGTGAGTGCAAGGAGTGAAAGACTCCTAGAAAAGTTCCAACCCATAGACACTGGGGACATTTTTAAAACATTTAAGACTTGGCTGATGTTAAAATGACAACTGATTTGTGGGGCATATCTGTTGAAATCTTAAGTTCTATCATAGATGTAATAGCTCCTTGCCTTGTTGAAATATTTAACAACTGTATTATAAGTGGGGAGTTTCCTGATTTAACGAAGCATAGTAAGGTTATTTCTTTATTTAAATCGGGTAGCTGTACGGACCCTACTAATTTTAGACCAATTTCAATTTTACCAATATGTAGCAAAATTTATGAAAAAAATATTCTCAACCAGCTATTAGCTCACTTCACAAAAAACAATTTACTTCATTACAAACAATTTCGATTCACAAGGGGTCGTTCGACAACTGATGCTGGTGTTGATCTGTTTGAAGTAATAGCTTGTGCCTGGGAGAGGTTACAGGATGCTCTAGGTGTATTTTGTGACCTATCCAAGGCATTTGACTGTGTTCAGCATGACACTCTCATCAGGAAACTCCACCACTACGGCATCAAAGGCACTAGCCTCAAACTTTTGAATTCATACCTGAATTATAGAATCCAGAAGGTTGAGGTTAACCGGAAAAGGTCAGCTGGGTCGGTTGTGAGAGTGGGAGTGCGTCAAGGTCCAATTCTGGGACCATTTTATTTTTAGTCTATATAAATGATCTACCCTATATGGTAGGGAATAATCACGATATTGTATTGTTTGCTGATGACACATCATTCATTTTTAAAATGAAAAGGCAGAAAACCAACTGCGACGAAAAACTAAATCTATAAAATTCTCTACACCAACTGTAAAGCAAGTTGAGTCTGATCTGCGGCTTAATGGGAACAGGTTGAATCTAGTAGATAACACTGTTTTTGTTGGAATAACCTTAGATTCTAAATTGCAATGGGGCGCCCATATCTCACAGCTAGCGAGTAGACTTAGTTCTGCAGCTTTCGCGGTAAAGAAAATTCGCTCATTGACTGATGTTAATACGGCGAAGCTGGTATATTATAGTTATTTTCATAGTATAATGTCCTACGGCATCCTACTTTGGCGCAATGCTGCAGATATTGACACGATATTTACACTGCATAAAATATATTCTGTAACTAGCTTTATCCCGCAACTTCGTATGCGCTTTACTACCCTTCTCGTGGAAATTTCAGAAACTATACAACCAGTCACCCACTGAAAGAACCTTTATACCAAGTATCAAACCTATGCACTCAAGGAATAAGATTTTTTCATACAAACTAAAAATCATATATTTCCCGTGCCCGTGGGAATTTTAGGAATTCCTTCCTTAGTGCACCCCTACATTCCCTAAAGAATGTATGTTCCAAATTTCAGCTCTCTACGCCCAGTAGTTACGGCTGTACGTTGTCTGTCAGTCACTCAGTACCTCAGTCACTCAGTCAGTAACGGAACAGTTTTATATATATTGATGATTGATGACAAGGAACGACCATAAATTTGCGTTTCCCAAATTAAGGCTGGCTAAAAGCACTAAATCATTTATGGGTAGTAATAAAATACCAAAGTCAATTCAATCCCTAACGTTTAATCAATTTAAAAGAACTATCAAAGAAACACTATGCAAAAAAGGCTACTATAGACTCAAAGATTATGTAGATAAAAAAAGAGCGTGGGATTGATGTCTCCACAGGTTATTTCCAAATATTAAACATTAATCACTATGTAATCAGCTTGGCTGCGACATGATATTGGCAAGGACGAATAGCTGTCTTATGTTAGTTTGTTCATGTCATAGCAGAACTGTATTTCTGCCAAATTGTATCTATAATAAGCACTTTTTACAAAAGAGTGCCGAGAGTTTTTTTTCTGCAGGCTTTTTTCCTCTCGGTCTACCTAGGGTTCTACTTTCATTTCCTTTCCTAAAGCCGAAGAAGAAGTAGTAGTAGGCAACACCAAGACATTGGTGGATAATGGGCGATCATTATCTTCATGAGCCGAGAGATGCACACTTCTCGACGGAGGCCTCCCCCAGGATTAGTCATGTCGTCCGCACCCGCGCCGCCCTCATCCAGCGTTTGACGGTAATAAAGTGTATAAAATTACCTACTACGAATAAAAAGTTTTCATTTTCATTTTCGAAAAGTGAAATTTCCGGCGTCTCTTATGAAATGGAGCTGCATATCTGCACAAGATGTTGGTGGTATGTAGTTTGTGGGTAGTTCTATCAATACTGCGAGCTATCAAAACCTTTTGGAAGAGTTAACTGCCCTCTATTCCGTCAGTCAAGCATCAAGATTCCTTAATTTTTAAAAATAATAGGATGGTGCTACCTACCATACTGCAAGGACAACAAAGACGTGGCTACTGGTGAAAAACATCCCTGGCAGGGTCGCCATGCAAGGATGTTAGGTGGAGCCGAAATAATACACGACTGGTTAGGTTCAAAGTAGACTGTATATTGAGAAATAAAACGATACATATTGAGGAGGTGCGTCACACACTACAATCGAATGGCCATCCAACAGCCCGGGCTTATCGCCGATCGAAACCCTAGGGTGGAAAATGAAAAAGTTCTTCGTAATAATTCATTCAGATCGAAGAGCGACTTAAAGGCTAAACTCTTGGCTGTTTGGGAATCAATCACGCCTGAGGAGTGAGCAGCATTGGTCGCAACCATGCCTCTTCGCATTAAACTTGATATTGAGAGCAAAGGCGACACAACTCAGTGGTAGACGAACTATTTTGCGTCATTGATAAGGTCAGACGAAGGTTAAGCGTTAAGTTTTTTAGCATATTTCTAATTTTTTTCGTCATATATGTCATCTTCTTCTTCTTCGTGTCGATACAACAACATAATAAAAATTTAATTATTTTGGCCCAGTGTTCAGCAACATATATGTCATGAAAGAATTTCACTTAGGTTAAAATAAACTTTAAAAAGTTCCTCAAATTGTAGTTTACTTTATTTAAAACTTTCTTAATTATTTTACAAAAATTTGCTTTTCATATTTTACGCTTTGCACTACTTTCCATATAAAATGAACTATTTTGCATCGGGGCTCGTATACAGCACTCGGGACCGATTGCTTAACGTGTCCTCCGAAGCACAGAAGTCTTCGAGAGAAATGAATCACTCATCCTAGTACCGATTGAACTGAACGTTGGTAAACCTGTGATGTCGTGTGATACACACAGAAACCACTGCGTCAAAACGGCGCCAACAGATTTAGCTACTATAGATTAAAATGTTCTTTTAATATTATTTGTCACAAATTTTCCATAGTGATAGTGTAGTCTGGAATAGCACATTGGCTACTTTGAATCCTGATTTTGTTGGTAAAATAAAAATTGCGCGGGGAAACCCAGTAAAACAGCTAGTTTACAGCATATAATATATTGAGACAAGTGTTTGATGCAACATTTCGTTGACAGAACGGAACACTGCGGCGCGCGCTGCGGCTGTGGGCCGATAGCACCCGCGCGCGCGTTGCGGCGGCACGCGCCTGCTACATCTGCTACTCGCGCCTCGCGGACGGCCGCCTGCCCGCCGCGCGCTGCCGCCACTGCCGCAACAAGTACCACGCCGCCTGTCTCGTGAGTGTCCCTTACAGCCCTGCGCCTGTGTGACACAGCCTTACAGCCCTGCGCCTGTGTGACACAGCCTTACAGCCCTGCGCCTGTGTGACACAGCCGCTACATCTGCTACTCGCGCCTCGCGCCGCCACTGCCGCAACAAGTACCACGCCGCCTGTCTCGTGAGTGTCCCTTACAGCCCTGCGCCTGTGTGACACAGCCTTACAGCCCTGCGCCTGTGTGACACAGCCTTACAGCCCTGCGCCTGTGTGACACAGCCGCTACATCTGCTACTCGCGCCTCGCGCCGCCACTGCCGCAACAAGTACCACGCCGCCTGTCTCGTGAGTGTCCCTTACAGCCCTGCGCCTGTGTGACACAGCCTTACAGCCCTGCGCCTGTGTGACACAGCCTTACAGCCCTGCGCCTGTGTGACACAGCCGCTACATCTGCTACTCGCGCCTCGCGCCGCCACTGCCGCAACAAGTACCACGCCGCCTGTCTCGTGAGTGTCCCTTACAGCCCTGCGCCTGTGTGACACAGCCTTACAGCCCTGCGCCTGTGTGACACAGCCTTACAGCCCTGCGCCTGTGTGACACAGCCTTACAGCCCTGCGCCTGTGTGACACAGCCGCTACATCTGCTACTCGCGCCTCGCGCCGCCACTGCCGCAACAAGTACCACGCCGCCTGTCTCGTGAGTGTCCCTTACAGCCCTGCGCCTGTGTGACACAGCCTTACAGCCCTGCGCCTGTGTGACACAGCCTTACAGCCCTGCGCCTGTGTGACACAGCCTTACAGCCCTGCGCCTGTGTGACACAGCCTTACAGCCCTGCGCCTGTGTGACACAGCCTTACAGCCCTGCGCCTGTGTGACACAGCCTTACAGCCCTGCGCCTGTGTGACACAGCCTTACAGCCCTGCGCCTGTGTGACACAGCCTTACAGCCCTGCGCCTGTGTGACACAGCCGCTACATCTGCTACTCGCGCCTCGCGCCGCCACTGCCGCAACAAGTACCACGCCGCCTGTCTCGTGAGTGTCCCTTACAGCCCTGCGCCTGTGTGACACAGCCTTACAGCCCTGCGCCTGTGTGACACAGCCTTACAGCCCTGCGCCTGTGTGACACAGCCGCTACATCTGCTACTCGCGCCTCGCGCCGCCACTGCCGCAACAAGTACCACGCCGCCTGTCTCGTGAGTGTCCCTTACAGCCCTGCGCCTGTGTGACACAGCCTTACAGCCCTGCGCCTGTGTGACACAGCCTTACAGCCCTGCGCCTGTGTGACACAGCCTTACAGCCCTGCGCCTGTGTGACACAGCCTTACAGCCCTGCGCCTGTGTGACACAGCCTTACAGCCCTGCGCCTGTGTGACACAGCCTTACAGCCCTGCGCCTGTGTGACACAGCCTTACAGCCCTGCGCCTGTGTGACACAGCCTTACAGCCCTGCGCCTGTGTGACACAGCCGCTACATCTGCTACTCGCGCCTCGCGCCGCCACTGCCGCAACAAGTACCACGCCGCCTGTCTCGTGAGTGTCCCTTACAGCCCTGCGCCTGTGTGACACAGCCTTACAGCCCTGCGCCTGTGTGACACAGCCTTACAGCCCTGCGCCTGTGTGACACAGCCGCTACATCTGCTACTCGCGCCTCGCGCCGCCACTGCCGCAACAAGTACCACGCCGCCTGTCTCGTGAGTGTCCCTTACAGCCCTGCGCCTGTGTGACACAGCCGCTACATCTGCTACTCGCGCCTCGCGCCGCCACTGCCGCAACAAGTACCACGCCGCCTGTCTCGTGAGTGTCCCTTACAGCCCTGCGCCTGTGTGACACAGCCTTACAGCCCTGCGCCTGTGTGACACAGCCTTACAGCCCTGCGCCTGTGTGACACAGCCGCTACATCTGCTACTCGCGCCTCGCGCCGCCACTGCCGCAACAAGTACCACGCCGCCTGTCTCGTGAGTGTCCCTTACAGCCCTGCGCCTGTGTGACACAGCCTTACAGCCCTGCGCCTGTGTGACACAGCCTTACAGCCCTGCGCCTGTGTGACACAGCCGCTACATCTGCTACTCGCGCCTCGCGCCGCCACTGCCGCAACAAGTACCACGCCGCCTGTCTCGTGAGTGTCCCTTACAGCCCTGCGCCTGTGTGACACAGCCTTACAGCCCTGCGCCTGTGTGACACAGCCTTACAGCCCTGCGCCTGTGTGACACAGCCGCTACATCTGCTACTCGCGCCTCGCGCCGCCACTGCCGCAACAAGTACCACGCCGCCTGTCTCGTGAGTGTCGCCTTACAGCCCTGCGCCTGTGTGACACAGCCTTACAGCCCTGCGCCTGTGTGACACAGCCTTACAGCCCTGCGCCTGTGTGACACAGCCTTACAGCCCTGCGCCTGTGTGACACAGCCTTACAGCCCTGCGCCTGTGTGACACAGCCTTACAGCCCTGCGCCTGTGTGACACAGCCTTACAGCCCTGCGCCTGTGTGACACAGCCTTACAGCCCTGCGCCTGTGTGACACAGCCTTACAGCCCTGCGTCTGTGTGACACAGCCGCTACATCTGCTACTCGCGCCTGAACAGATGAACTTCAATACCCACATACAGGTCAAAATCATAACCCTCTTTTTTGCATTAGCAGATATTTTGATTTTCTAAGAATTTTCATGGTCGCCCTCGTATTCTACAATCTGAAACCATGAAATTTTCTGTTTCAGCGCAAGTGGTTCGCCACCAGCCAGAAGTCCAACTGTCCGCTGTGCCGCTCCAGCTTCTAGCGGCGTCCGGCCCGCCGCACGCGCGCGGCGGCCCCCCGCTCTTAGCTCCTGCGCCCCGCCCCGTCCGCAGGCCACGCCCACTCGCCGGAGCCCCGCCCACCCCGCGGCGCTCGACCCCGGCTATCGACGCTCGACTCGTGCACGGACTCGGAGCCATTTTTTTTTCATTTGATTCTCCTAGATTTAGGAGTTCATATTAATGTATTACCGTAGTTAAACTTTATACATGTATTTTCAAAGGAACTTTGCCGTAATTACAGTTCGATTATATAATATTATTGTGGATTTAATCATCTTTTGTAAATATATATCATCAATAAATATTATTCAGTTTTATTGACATAGCTCATAATGGCCATTCTTTTATTTCAACAGATTGTAGTAGAACTCATTCAGGTTTCGCCTAGCCACCGACGACGTTTTATATTAGAAACTCTGCTGCCAAATCAGCGATGATATGTTACGGTAATATCAATCAATATATATAAAACTGTTCCGTTACTGACTGATTGACTGAGGTACTAAGTGACTGACAGACAACGTACAGCCGTAACTACTGGGCGCAGATAGCTGAAATTTGGAACATACATTCTTTAGGGGATGTAGGGGTGCACTAAGGAAGGAATTCCCGAAATTCCCACGGGAACGGGAACTATAGGACTTTTTAGTATGTATGAAAAATCTTATTCCTTGAGTGCACCGATGTGAAACTTGGTGCAAAGGTTTTTCAATGTGTGTCTGGCTGTGTTATGAAAGGAATTCCCGAAATTCCTACGGGAACGGGAAATATATGATGTTTTAGTTTGTATGAAAAAATCCCATCCCTTCAGTGCACGGATGTGATACTTGATATAAAGGTTCCTCAATAAGTGTCTGTTTGTATTATGGAAGGAATTCCCGAAATTCCCACGGGAAGGGGTTGGACTTTTTAGTTTGTATGAAAAATCTTATTCCTTGATAGTACGGATGTGATACTTATGGCATGAAGGTTCTTCAAAGAATGACTGGTTGTGCTACGAAAAAAATTCCCAAAATTCCCACGGGCACGGGAAATATATGATTTTTAGTTTGTATGAAAAAAACTTATTCCATGCGTGGGTGTGATACTTGGTATAAAGGTTCTTTGAGTGGGTGTCTGGTTGTTTAGTTTCTGAAATTTCCACGAGAAGGGTAGTTAAGCGCATACGAAGTTGCGGGATAAAGCTAGTTTTGTATAAAGAGCCAGTTAGATAATTCAATCTCACTTCATTTACCATCACTTTAGATTGAGGTCAAACAGAGGCTGAATCGATTTCGATTTACTTTTTGAAATCAAGATAAAAAGAGCGAAAGCTTGAAGAGGTAACAGACAAATAGATAGAAAGAGTACTTTGATATTAAATTTCTAATTGTATGTATTTCGGTAACAAAGATCGTTTAAAAGATTTTGAAAGATTTATTGATCTCCGCACAGTATATTAGGCCAGAGATTAATATTTTATGACTCTATACTATGATGAAGTTTACATCTTTTAATGTAGTTAAATGAAAGGGACATGCCCACTCTTCATTAGAGAAAATGCCCAGTTCCAAGCGACTTGAGCTATTGTTATAATGACTCTAAGAAATGTTAGCATTAGTAATAATAGAAAATTATTTCAAATAAAGTATGCGTTCATGAGATATTACGTCTTTATTTTTACAATTGATCAATTTCCCAACACTATATTTCATACCACAGAATGTGTTTTATTATTTAAAAAAAATTGAAATTGCATATTAGCAGTACATTAGGCACTAAACATTGCTTGAGACAGTAGTTTCTTTAATGATTTTTAACTTTTTATGATAAATAATGATTCACAATGTATACACAACACAACACAAACAAAATGGCTGGCTGACTGAGACTGAACGACTGACAGTGAGTGAGTGATGTACCAGAAAATCGAAGTTCGCATCAATCGATTGAAACAGATTTCTCGATTCGATCTATCGATCGTTTATTTATTTGTTTATTTAAATACCAGAAAAATATATTTCTAGATGATTTTTTATAAATTCTTTTACATATTCTTTACAGTAAGTAGCCAGCTGTAACAAACTTTTTTAATATAATAGAACGAATGATTTTATGATATTTAAAAATACTTTTCTCATAACCATGACGACCACAATCAATAAAAGTAATTTATATAATGATATGCATATCGTTCATAAAAAAAAAACAGTTTTAATAATCGATTACTTCGTTTGATGTAACATAAAATCATGAGTAACAACACTAGTGTTTGTAGACTGAAAAAACTCACATTCTCATCGAAAATAGTTTCCGGTCATTGCAACAGTTTATTAATTTCATATTTTTACGACATTCTTTTTAAGTGAATTGATTAGTTCAGATATATATTAAAAAATAAACATTGTTTTGTTGAATATAACATGTTTTCCTTGGTATCAAGCATTTAATGGGCGTATCCCTTTATCGATAACACGAACATAATAACTTTACGCGTAAGCACAACTTACGTTAGGATTGCAGAGCTGAAGTGGCAATGGGTAGAGCACATAGCTTGCAGAACAGATGGCCGGTGGGGCAGAAAAGTTGTCGAGTGGCGGCCACGTACTGGGAGACGCAGCGTAGGCAGGCCCCGCGCACGATGGACTGACGACCTGGTCAAAGTCGCCGGTAAACGCTGGATGAGGGTGGCGTGGAACCGAGCATAGTGGAAGATCCCTTTTGCTTGGTGGTAGGATCCCTTCTGGGTCCGCCTGGCTAGCGACCACCCTTTATATAAAGTCTGCCGCCAAATGTTACCGCTCCGGCGGTAATGTGTTCCGGCAATATTGTATAGAGAGCCAGTTCCTTCCTAAACCCGTGTGCTATCATCTTCGACCTCATCGTCACTTACCATCAGGTGAGATTGAGGTCAAACGCGGGATTAGTCACTTATAAAAAAAAAAAAAAAAGACCTTGGGGGAGGCCTATGTCCAGCAGTGGACGTGTACAGGCTGTAGATGATGATGTAAGCACAACACTAATGGAAAATTTCACAAGGTAGCACTCGCTTATGACGTCAGAAGCGTTCGTCTTTTTCCGACCGTGGCGCTGGTTGCACTAGCAAAATTCGGTTCTAAACATCACGCTAGGGATGGGAATCATCAACTCAGTCAGTGACATTTTTATACTTATTTTCAAAGAAAAAAAAACATATTTATTTCTATAACTAGCTGTGACCCGCGACTGCGTCCGCGTAGACACCGTTTATTAGAGTTGGATAAATACTATTATTATATCCTTGAAGTTAAAACTTACCTTATTCTAAATTTTGTCAAAATCGACTCATGCTCGTATTACAGAACGAGACTTACTGATACTCGTTTCACGTAAGCGTTGTTCACCAGCTGATTCTTGACTTGAGCTTTAGTCTTATTACAAAACAATTATCAAAACCAGATTACCTGAAACTAGTTTCAAATATCTGACTCAGTTGATACTGGGTTTTCTTTGAAAAAAATTTGTTTCCCATTACATTTAATAACAAAAACTAATGGTCTGTTACGTTATCCGAAACGTTTAGATTATAATGTCTTATAAATTGCGTTAAATTCTATATGATATATGACAAAATTGTCAATGTTTTGAATTATTTATCTGTTTTTCTATAGAAGCAGTACGGTTAAATTATAACTGTCGCTTCTTTTTACTATGAAAATATATTTATATTTAGCACTCAAAAATAATACGAAATTTAAAAGCTAAATGTAATGTTGCCAACTACTAAGTAAAGTCACTTAAAATTATAAATTCCAATATAGTTTTTATTTACAAAAAAGCAACTTCAAACTTGTTTTAAAAAGTTCAAAGTTGTTATAAGGTGAGTGGGGGCAAGATCGAACGGGTTTTCAATGAGATGAGTAGTGTTGTTTTTGGATCCTTGTGAAACACTACATATTAATCAAAATTTAAACTTGATGTATTGTGGATGACGACCAGAGAGTATATTTTTAAACTAGTTTGTTAAATTTCATTTAAATCTATAAAGAAATGAGTGCCACACTTGCAATCATTTGCAATGGACAAAAATAAAACAGGGGAAAGACGGAAAGGTGACGGGGAAAGATCAAACTATTTTCTAAAATCGTTTACGAGAATGACATACATTCTTGGTCAATACTAGTCTATGGAATTTAATGCCCTGAAAACAAAATAACAGACTCAAGCATCAAAACGCCTAAGGAAACAAAGACAAGACAAATATTTTGATTTTTGTATTTCAATCTTACCCCACCGGGGAAAGATCGAAGTGGATGTTCTCAAACATTGCTGAGCGATTGTTTAAAGTAAAATTGATAATAAAAGTTTAAGGCAAAATCAGAAACAAACAAAAAATTTGATTATATTACATTTGTCATATTTGGTAGCATAATATTATTCCAAATATCTTACTCGAAAATTGATATGTTCATCTTACCCCATCAAAATGTAATGGGTAAAGATAGAAAATTGTTTCAATTCCTAAAATACGAGTAATGGCAAAAAACGTATTTAATAATAAGGTAAATAAAAAGTAATTATTAAATAACCAAAAGAATCAGTTGTACCTACCTTTTAATGATATTTACAGGATGCGGGGTAAGATAAAAATACTTGAAGAAACACGCAAAAAGTCAGATTGTATAATTTTGTAAAAAAAAAACATGTTTCTGTGCAATAACCTTCAAACATTGACTATGACATAGGAGAAAATTAAATGGCGGCTTAAACAGTGCTACAAACACTTCATAAAATCTGCTAGATGTGGCGTTATTGTTGACTTTCTGTCTTACCCCGTTTTCCATCTTCCTTCCACTCACCTTAAAAATATTATCGTAATGGTCAATATCACTGAAGTGTAGTTAATACAGATCACTATTAAAGAAGGCACGAATCGCGTACCTATCTAGTTTTTCTCTAAGCCACAGTTCACAACATCAAAAACTTATTTTGAAGTACGCTCAAGTATGGTAGACAGCACACTCAAGTGAATACAGTTGTGAAACTAGTTTCAATCATTGGCATATGCATAAGTAAAGTTCTATAATAAGCGTGAACACAGTTCAAATCATTTAGTACTCAAGTGATATCTGGTCATTGAATCTAGTATTAGGCAACGTTTTGTAATAAAGAAAGTCGTTGATACTAGTTTCAAAACTAGTATCAATACATGAGTAGGTACTGTTCTGTAATACGACCATCAGTAGTTTAGCTGTGAAAGCGTTACTGATAGATAAATAGACAGAATTACTTCAAAAACTGTTACAACAAAGCAGTGATCCGCAGTTTCACCTAGGTTTTGTGAAAAAGTATAGGTAGGTAGGTAGGTATATTACATAGATGATGCCCGCGGCGACTTCGTCTGTATTCAATTAGTATTTCGAGTAGGTTATTTTAATAACAAAAATAAAAATGAAGAATCTTCGCCCATATAATATGTATAACTCCTAACCACAAACATATGTAGGTAACTATCTATTAGGTACATTACAAAGGCACATAGCGTTATAAACAAATCGGGTGCCAAAGTGCCTTAAATTTTAATATTGTCTTAAGTTTTCGCGATGACTATTATGTATGACTATTAAATAAAACACTTTTGAACCGGATTTATCGCGTATATTTACATTTTAAATTTTAACAGTCGCTCGTGACCACGGGGTCTGTTAAGACACCGAAACGTCGAGTTAAAATGTAAAATATAAATTATGCGCCCTTAATCCGGTTAAAAAGTGTTTTATTTAATGCCTTCAATTTTACAAGTGTTTGTAAATGTACCATCAGGCATCCCCCAGGGCTCTTTGCTCGGACCTTTACTTTACATAGCTTACATATCAGACATCAGCTACTGTTTTAAATTTAGTCGATTCCTACTATACGCAGATGACGCTAAAATATATCTCCCAGTTAAGACTGAAAGAGATTGTCAAAAGCTGCAGGAAGACTTGGACAGGCTGTCATCATACTGCGCTGAAAATAAAATAACAATTAACGCCGGTGTATTAACATTACTTTTACACGACGTAAATCCCCAATAAACTTTAATTATAAACTAAATGGTAATACTATCAGGAAGGATACACAAGTGAAAGACTTGGGAATTATTTTGGACTCAAAACTTACTTTCTCGGTACACATTGACTACATTATTAATAAAGCTTTTAAAAATTTAGGTTTCATACTTAGGGTAACAAAGAATTTTACAGATCTCTCATGTATTAAGGTTTTATACATTGCATATGTAAGAAGCATTTTAGAGTATTGTGCCTCAGTCTGGAACCCCCAATACGTGACATATGAGCATGCAGTCGAGCGTCTACAAATAAAATTTTTAAAACATCTCAATTACCGTTCAGGTGCTAGAAACGACGATTACACCGAATCTTGTAGACGGCATGGGCTTCTGAAACTGCGCGACAGGCGTTCCCTTCAAGATATGTTATTTCTTCATGACATTTGCTCATGTAAACTCGACTGTATTGAGCTATCAAATAGAATTGTGAATCTTAACGTGCCTTCCAAACGTACAAGACATACTCAGCTGTTTTCCGTTGAACTAGTACGGACAAATTACTCGGCAAACGACAGTTTGGTTAGGCTTCCCAAATCTTACAATAAATTCTTTTCCAACTTTGACATTTGGTTTATATCAAAGCAGGCCTTTAAATCCGCCATCCAAAAGCAGTTACTGGATAAATATCTCAGTGTTGATGGATCCTAGCCTCTAATTTTAGTCTTTTAAGTAAAAATATATATGTATTTTATTATATTCTACTTCTATGAGACTCTGACACCGTACAATTATTTTCTATATACTTGTGATTATACTAAACAAATATATGTATGTATGTATGTATAAACCTATTTATGTCTCCTGTGCGACTGAAATATGGTACTCGTAATTTATTAATTTATAGATCTACCTGCGAGTGTTTACTTAAACTTAAACTTTTATAATTAATTAACTTGGAATTTAATTCAATTTATGTTGACTCTTTTAATTTTTATTTTATTTGACATAATTGTATTTTTTCAGTTTAATTTGATATAATGTATATGAAATCTAATTTACTTTTATATTTATTTTATGTTTTTCGTTATTTTAATGTTATTTAATCTGTTTGAATTTAATTGGATTTAGTATAGTTTAATTCAATCTGGTTTTGACTCTGTTTAATAATAATCTTATTTGACTTAATTGTATTGTTTTAAGTTTAATTTGATTTAATTAGGATGAAATTTATATGATGTATTCTAATGTTATTTTTATGTAATTTAATTTGATTGAATTTAATTGGATTTAGTATAGTTTAATTTAATTTCGTTTGACTCTTGGTGTAATTTTGTGAAATTTAATTTAGTTTGATTTGGCTGATTTCATTTGGTTTCATTTAATTTCATTTGATCGGTTCTGATTTAATTTGTATCGATTTATTTTGATTTACTTTGATTTAATTTAACTTCATTGTAATAATTTTTTTTTTTTTTTGATTTCGGTATTTTTATTTGATTGGTATTTGAATTTTATGCATGTTCCCCTTTTTTGTACTTATCTAAAACTTATTGTAAACTGAATAGCAAAATAGGTTTCTTATAATTGGCCTCTGTGTAGCAAATAAACAAAAAATGAAATTATGTAATCGATTGTGCTGTAGAAACCAGTAAAGTGAAATAAATAAATAAATACTTAATTCATGCAATATCTTCATTAATTATACTTAGCTTATTGTTATTCTAGGTAAAGCTAAGTAGTTTTTGCGTGAAAGAATAGCAAAAATCCATCCATCCAGCCATTATCAGTGTACATACAATTCTACCTATAGTTATGTATGGCTGCTTTTCACTGCCAAACGGCTAAGCCAATATTAATGTAATTTGGTATAGTAGTTAACACATACGTTACTTTTTATTCCGAAGAAATCTACGGTTTCTGACTTCCAAGAGGCAGAAACGATCATGAATATCATAGAAGCGTTACAAATCTGTCAAAATTTTTACTTGAATTTGAACTCTATGCCCTCGATAATAAGTTAAAATTAGGGGAAATTTGACAGGTAATGTAACGCTTGTTCCTTCTGTACCTACCTATATTAAATCGCGCAAAAGCTTGCGCTGGCCTCCCGCCTTTTTATACCCTACCGCCGCGAGCCCTGTCGAGCGCGGCAACCGTTACGCAAAAATAATCCTTATATCATTCAGTATTCACGCGCGATGGGTTATTTATTAGCGTATTTCATGCATAAGTTTGGTGTTTCTATACCGATTTCTATGATTCTTTTTTTATGGAATAGGTAATAATGTTAATTTTTTTAATTAGGGATGAGTGAGAGTATTATAAACGTAAGAGTAAACAAATATAATCAGAAAGCTCCGAACTGCTAAGCTATCGGGATTTACACGTGTTATTGTGAGTCAACCATAAAATATAGACATATACTGTTGTGGGATATTTTTTATATAATTTTATGAAGAATATTTCTGTCATGCATGATTTCTATGTAGCTTTAACCATTAAGGCTGCACACGCGACGGAAGCTTAAAAAATGAAGTAACTTCTCCCGTTTTTCCAACATTTCCCTTCACTGCTCTGCTCCTATTGATTGTAGCGTGATAATAAGTATACTATAACCTGCCCAGGAGTATGAAGAATAATTTAACCAAGTTTCGTTAAAATCCGTCGAGTAGTTTTTGTTTCTATAAGGAACATACAGACAGACAGACAAAAATTTTACTCATTGCATTTTTGGCATCAGTGTCGATCACTAATCATCCCCTGATAGTTATTTTGAAAATATATTTCATGTACAGAATTGACCTCTCTACAGATTTATTATAAGTATAGATAACAATTGCTTTAATTGTTTTAATTTATTTGTAAAGGAAATAGTCAGTTTATGTACAAATATTTTTATTTAAGTGGATTTTTGTATCAATAAATCTTTGCTTATGTCCCGTCCCTACGGTCGGATTATTGCAACAATGGCGCTAGACATCAATGCAATTTTCTAATAATAATATCAGTGGCGGGAACACTGCTGTGTGCGTGTTGACTGAGGCAGCGCGTCGAGGAAAGTTTAATAAAGTCTCTTTATTTATTTATAGGAATTTCTGGTGAAAAATTAAGTACCTACTTTTATTAGGTAATTGTGATCAGAATCGAGTACAGAGAGCTCTCCTTCAGTATTGCAAATTTGTCACCAGTCACACTGTATAAGAATAGAGGAAGGATATTTGCAGTCAGATTTTAAATCAAAAATAATTGCATTAAGCTAGGCAGGTGTGTGGTTTTCCTTGGCGATCTTGAGGTGATTAGGAAGTCTACAACAGCTTTATTTGAGAGACTTGTTAATTCTAATAATAGAATTTTACGTTGGGCTTTGACAGCCCAATATATAAGTATGTAAGAGTGGAATTTGTATGAATAAAATTATCTCCTTGATTCATAATTGTTTATTCCAATTGTAGGTATAAAACAACTAAAGTACACTTAAAATCAATTTAAACACTTTAAACAGTAGGTACGTCTTGTTCAGATTCTATCTAACTGACGAATGCCCCCTGGCACCGCGTTCGTCCATGTTTTATAGCTCTGGTCTGAGTCACGCGACAGCTGCTGCGTCGGATGACTCGCAAACAAACATGTGCCTAGAAACCGTGACGTAACATTTTACGATGAATTGTAACTCCAATTTGGTATTCTCCTGTGTCCTTATATTTGCGCCGATAAGGCCATTCTGCAGATAGGCGCGTCCCTGTGCCTATGACACTTAATTACCTGCAATTTATTAAAGTCTATTATTAATCATGAAAACACATTCCTTTTGTTGCACGAGCATCAACCTCATAGCCTCAGCGCTAATTTTGGTTGGATTCTCAATAATACATCAACCTCATAGCCTCAGCGCTAATTTTGGTTGGATTCTCAATAATACATCAACCTCATAGCCTCAGCGCTAATTTTGGTTGGATTCTCAATAATACATCAACCTCATAGCCTCAGCGCTAATTTTGGTTGGATTCTCATTATTACATCAACCAGGCTAATTTTGGTACGACACAGATTACATACAACGTTAACCTCATATCTTTTAAACTCATAATGTGTAATTTTACTTACATTTTAGTACAATACTCACGGTTAATAACTTTTTAAATAATAGATTCATTTAACATTTCATCATCATTAATCTCTTTGTTCATTGCCGATATGGCCACGTCACTTTGGATCCCAAATTTAGGAGCATTCCTTAATTGTTCATGACATACCTTTCTTGATCGACCGCGCCCATTAATTCGCCTTATCTCATATCTGTCATAGGAGTACCTTTTTAATTTCGAAAGGTCCGTCATACTTCGGACTTAACTTGGTACCAAGTCTTGGGGGTTCTTTTAGTCGAACATATTCACCTTTTGCAAACCTTTTAACTTTAGTTTTTTTTTTTTTTTATTAATTATGGATGGGACGTTTGTCTTCCATGCCACCTGATGTTAAGTGAACATGAAGACTAAGGTGGTACACGTCCATCCACGAGAAACCTATTCACTCGACGCTTAAAAGTACTAGGACTATACTGGTCAGGGAAAATAGACGCAGGCAGTTCATTCCAAACCTTGGCGACCCGTATCAGAAAGGAACTGTCAAAGCGCTTAGTTCGACTTTTCGGAATATCTACCACATACGGATGGAAGTTCTGTCTGCGTCTAGTAGTCCGATGGTAAAAGGGTGAGGGTTCAATTTGTTCAAACAGAGCACTGGCGCACTCACCAAAATGTATCCTGTAGTACACGGTTAGACACGCAACCTTACGACGATGCTCTAAGGTCTGCAGTTTTTTGGATGTAAGGTCGACGTCATTAATTAGTTTACGAGCTCTTCGGTCAACGGAGTCCAGCGCTTCTAGTTGATATTTGGCTGAACCATCCCAAAGATGACTGCAGTACTCCATGCACGATCGCACTTGAGCTGTGTATAAGTTAAGAAGCTGTGCAGGGCCGAAGTACCGTCGTACCTTCGAGATGATTCCCAACTTTTTCGAAGCTACTTGAGCCATGGACACAATTTGTTGACCGAAGTTTAAACTGGATGTTACAGTTACGCCTAAAAGCCCTAGATGGTCAGTAATGGGGACAGATACATTTTGGAAAGTGGGCGTAAATGTGAAGGTGCTCTTTTCTGCGGAGAATAGACACGCCTGAGTTTTGGACGCGTTGAATTTGACCAAATTCGACTCACCACAATCGGATACTTTTCGTAAGGTCAAATCAACGCGCTCAATCATTGAAATTCAAAAAATTCAAAATTCAAAAAGTTTTATTCATCTTAGGAATTTCACAAAACACTTGATGAAGTCAGTCATCACATACTTCGGCTTTAACTAGTTGTTGATAGTTGTTAAATAAGATATTACAGAAGACCAAGAGACAAAAAATGCCGGCTGAAAAAAACTCTTGGCACTCTTTTTCAGTCAGATTTATCAAATTAATACAAATAGGTACAGTACAAATTGATCGTGACATGAAAAAAAAACAAACACAAGACAGCTAATTGTGAGAGCCAATGTCATGCCACAACCAAATTGCTTACATAGCAGATGCAATTAGCTATGGATGCACAATACGAATATGACAAACTGGGACCAGAGTATTTGAACAAGAATGGAATAAAATAGTCATAGTATCATTAGCAAAACGACCTGGCACCGCTAGCAGCACCCGTTCACGAGTTAACGCAAGCACCAGCCATCACCCTCCTCAACCATATTTTAGGGAAGAGGACGACCCGATACCCGACGCTACCACTAGCCATGCCGCCTGAGGGAGCATGACGTTCTTGCTGATGTCTTGACAAGAAAATAAGTGAGTGGGACAGTCACCAGCATGTCATACATATACTGCACAGCCAAGCCGTAAACAAAATTATTAAGTAATTAGAAACTTTTAGAAATATCCTGTTGTGCTTAATCCCATGCCTTTTTATCATCTAAGTAATCTTTAGTTTTATAATAAGCTTTTCGAGATAGAGTGTTTTTAGTGATTGATTTAAATTTATTGAATGGCAGGGATTGAATTGACTTCGGAATTTTGTTATATATACGTATTGACATTCCAATAAATGATTTGCTGCTTTTAGCCAGCCTTAATTTAGGAAACGCTAACTTATGGTCGTTCCTAGTCCTTACAGAGTGATTTGTATCATGATTATCTTTCCTAGTTTTAAATTAATTACTATTCTTATAAATATACATAATGTTTTCATAAATATATTGTGATGCAATCGTCAAGATACCAATCTCTTTAAACTTTTCTCGAAGAGATTCTCTGTTTCCAAGTTTATACATTCCACGAATAGCCCTTTTCTGCAGTGTAAATATCGTGTCAATATCTGCGGCATTGCCCCAAAGTAGGATGCCATAGGACATTATACTATGAAAATAACTAAAATATACCAGCTTCGCTGTATTAACATCAGTCAATGAGCGAATTTTCTTTACCGCGAACGCTGCAGAACTAAGTCTACTCGCTATTTGTGAGATATGGGCGCCCCATTGCAATTTAGAATCTAAGGTAATTCCAAGAAAAACAGTGTTATCTACTAGATTCAATCTGTTCCCATTAAGCCGCAGATCAGACTCAACTTGTTTTACATTTGGTGCAGAGAATTTTATACATTTAGTTTTTTTATCATTGAACGCTAGATTATTTATATTGAACCACTGAACAACATTTGCGAGTGCATTGTTTACATCGTCATAGTTTATTTTCTGTCTTATCATTTTAAAAATTAATGATGTGTCGTCAGCAAACAATACAATCTCATGATTATTGAGGCACAACCTTCTGAATTCTATCACTTAGATATGAATTCAAAAGTTTGAGGTCAGTGCCTTTGATGCCGTAGTGATGGAGTTTCCTGATGAGAGTGTCATGCTGAACACTGTCAAATGCCTTAGATAGGTCACAAAATACACCTAGGGCATCCTGTGACCCCTCCCAGGCACCAGTGATTATTTCAAATAGTTCAACACCAGCATCAGTTGTTGAACGGCCCTTTGTAAATCCAAATTGTTTATTATGAAGTAAATTGTTATAGGTGAAATGGGCCAAGAGTTGTTTAAGAATAATTTTTTCAAAAATTTTACTACAAGTAGGTAGAATTGAAATTGGTCTAAAATTAGTAGGGTCTGTAGTGCTACCCGACTTAAATAAAGGTATAACCTTACTATGCTTCATTAAATCAGGAAACTCCCCACTAATAATACAGTTGTTAAATATTTCAACAAGGCAAGGAGCTATTACATCTATAATAGAATTTAATATTTCAACAGATATGCCCCACAGGTCAGTTGTCTTTTTAATATCAATTGTCTTAAATGTTTTAATAATATCCCCGGTGTCTATGGGTTGGAACTTGAAAGACACCTTGCACTCACTCACATGATTTTTGAGCAATGATTCAGCCGCCACAGGTGATGAGCTTAATGATTTAGTAGTTGAAACTGGAATGTCAGCAAAACAGCTCTCAAATGCTGTCGCAACATTTTCATCTGCTTTAATTATTGTATTCTCTATTGTATTAATTATTGACTTTCTTAAACTCTGGATTTTATGGGGGCTCGCTCGCGCATTGGATACGTATCTCTCTACAACAGTGCTGTCATCAGCATAACCAATAATGCCCGGTGTTAAAAGGTCATTAATGTGCAGCAAGATAATGTTGCAGAGAGAACAGATCCCTGAGGTACCCCGGCATTAATTTCCATTTGGTCGGAGGAGTAGCCATCTAAGACTACTCGAATTGACCGTTCCCTCAGAAAATCAGATATCCAGTCGCAGAGCCTAATCGGTATGCCATATGCTGGAAGCTTACTTAAGAGACCATCATGCCAGACCCTGTCAAAGGCCTTGGAAATGTCTAAGGATACAGCTATTGCTTCACCATGACCCTCCAAGGCCTCGCTCCATAAGTGAGTGGCATACACGAGAAGATCGCCGGTCAAGCGTCCGTTGCGGAAACCATATTGGCTATCGCTTAGGAGCTCGTTGGTCTCGAGGTATGCCAGGAGTCGAGAATTCAATACACGTTCCATGACTTTGCAAAGTATGGAGGTGATTGAAATTGGTCGATAGTTGACAGGATCGGCACGGCTTCCCTTCTTCGGTATTGGCTGAACGTTAGCGAGCTTCCAGGACTTGGGGACCTTACCCGATTCCAATGAAAGTCGATAGAGGCGCGTCAAAACGGGAGACAACTCAGCTGCGCAGCGTTTTAGGACCACTGCAGGAATACCGTCTGGACCACTAGCTTTGTTCTCGTCTAGGTGCAGCAAGCATTTAAGAACCTCCTTTTGGCGAATGTGAACGGTACCCATTGTAGGTCCGAACTGAGGTAATTGGGGTGGGATTTTTCCTTGGCAATCTAGACGAGAATTTTCCGCAAAGATACTAGTAAATAAATCTGCTTTCTCCTTAGCAGTGTGGGCCGGAGAACCATCGGGTTTCCTCAGTGGTGGCAGCGACGGGCGACAAAAGTTCGTTTCGACCGACTTGGCAAGGGACCAGAAAGCTTTACTTCCCGAAGGGTATGCTGCTATTCTGTCTCCGATACGGCCTATGTGGGCAAAACGGGCTCTTTTGATCACCTTTTTGCAGGACTTGGCGGCAGCGTTGTATCTTTTTTTAAGTTCATGCGAATCCAGGGCTTTACTTCTGCGAGCATTTGCCCAGGCTTTGTATGCTTCCCGCTTTCGCTTTCAGCGGCAAGGCAAGCACTATTGAACCATGGGCAAGCTTTGGTTTCAAGGGATAGGTCAGCGTGGGGAATGTAGTACTCCATTGCTTGAACTATCACACTTGAGACAGCATCAGCGCAGCACGATGGATCGGTTGATGTAAAACAAGTTTGCCGCCATGGATAAGATGCGAAGAAATGTCGCATTTCATCCCAATCTGCTGACTTGTAACGCCATACTCGCCTGAAGCCTTTTGGGCGGGTGTCAGGTGGCGAGTACAGCGATACAGATTTCACCATACAGTGATCGGATGTCCCTAAAGGAGCAGTAACGGACACCGAGTATCTGTCAGAATCGGTTGTCAGCAGAAGGTCCAAGCAATACGCAGTGTGGCCAGCAACGTCGGGGATGCGCGTAGGCTCGTTCACAAGCTGTGAGAGACCATAAGTCAGCGAAAACTTAAAAGCCTCTCTGCCAGCATGGTCAGTGTCCTGATACGGGTATAACCACTGCCCGTGGTGAGCATTAAAATCCCCCAGAAACACCAACTGCGCCGTGGGAAAACGTTGCTGAATCTTATCTGCTGTATTGCCAAGGTATTCCATAAGCCTCGTTGTCTCCCGATCTCCGCTATGTGAACGATAGATACAGGCGTAAACCACTTGGTCTAGGCCAGTATCTATGTGAACCCACATGACTGAAAGGTCCGGCACTTCCAAGTAACGGAGACGCTGATAACAGATCGCGTCACTGGCATACATGCACACCCCGGCGTGCGGGCGGAAAAGAGACTCCAGGATATAGCCTGGGTAACCAAGGTATGCCGAGTCTGACGGATCGCAGATCTGCGTCTCCGTTAGAAAGAGTAGGTGTGGTCTCTCCGTCTCAAGACGGTGGTGGACATCATTCAGATTGGAGTGCACTCCTCGGATGTTACAGAAGTGCACTTTGAGGGAGAGGAAGTGCAACCGCTGTTGAACCGTACTCTTTTTAGGACCTTTCATTGTGAATTGGTAGTGGAGTGAATAGGGAGGAGAATAGATGTTGAGTGAAGCGCTGCAAATGGAACCAAGCAACTCGTAGGGAACAACGCACCATTAGGGAACTCGCCTGGAGACTGCGGGGACGCCCGAACCCCCCCGAGGTCGCCATCGGGTCCTCTCCAACCGGTCGCCAACCGGCACGATGGAGCCTCCCGGGATTTTTCGCGAGGTGGCGGGGCAGCCTTTTGCATGTGGCTGGCATGCTACTTGGGCCCCCTACTACCTGCGGTCGGCCAGCGGTGCACCGTGCTTCGGATCCCGCTACCCTCCAAAACGAGTTACCCGGTGAGTCACTATCCTACGAGTTGAAAACAGTTCTCCAATGCAGCACGATTACTCAGACCTACCCTCCTAAACGGCTACACTAAACACATGCCGGAACGCGACTAAGTCTTTTGGCGGCATGGTTTTGTCTAGTGGGTGGTGACAAGCCGCGGCCGAAGCCTACCACCAGATGATACCGCTCGTTTAGCGCCACCCAGGGACCACGTACAAGGCATCGAGGGCTAAACCTTGTGGACGCGAGCAGTTTTCAGTCCCCAAAAAGCTTTGTTCCTATCGTATCGTATTTTATCTTTTTCAGCCTGTTCGGTCATCCTTGTCAAAACAACATTTTTCAATATTTTGGGGTCTATACGATCGTTACATTTATCAATTAGGTTAAGAAGTTCTGGGGGAACACTACCTCTTTTTCCAGTTAATAGTTCAATCGGTGTTTGTCCAGTGGTTTTTGAGAAAGTTGAATTGATAGCTAATTGCAGGGCTCCCAATGACTTTACCCAATGAATTTTTTGCGTGTTATTAATAACAGTTAACCCATTTTTTTATTATTCTCATAATTCGTTCCACTTGACCATTGGCTCTGCTTGTATATCCGGCACATTGATGTAGTTCGATCCCATATTGGTCGCAATAGGCTTTGTAATGCGATATGAAAGCACCATCACTGTCAACAATAATACGCCTTGGAGCTCCAAAAAAGAAAACGATCTCTTGTAAATGTTTTAGTGCACTGGCCTGACTTTTATTTTTGGCATGTTGTAAAATTACAAATTTTGTATAAGAATCAATTGCTACGAATACATATTCCTTTTGTAAGGAGTTTCCACTCAGTTTTCCCGAAATATCAATATGAATGGTATGAAAGGGCTCTGGTATCTTTTCAATGCTATGGAGGCGACTTTGCATTGCTCCAGATGATCCTTTCATTGTTTTGCATATCACACAATGGTCCACAAAGTGTTTCACAGTTGATGACATTTTTGGAAACCAAAAATTCTCTCTAAGTTTTGCTAACGTCTTTTCCCATCCCATGTGCTTGAGAGCCTCGTGATACATATTTATTAAACTCCATCGGTAAGATTGAGGGACAACTTTAGTGAATTTTACCTTATTGTTTGAAATAATTTTGTAGTGTAGCACATTATCTTTAAGTACATACTCCGGATGCAATTGATGATTTGTTTGAACTTCTTTTATGATTTTACTCAAATCTGTATCACGACGTTGTTCTACAATTAACCAATCATCTTTGGTTGACAAGTTCAAAACAATCTCAAGAGGATTTCGACTAAAGAAATCTGCATATTTTAGTTTTTCTCCCTTTCTCTACCTCAAATTCAAAATTTTGTAGAAATGCCCACCATCTGTGTATTCTAGGCAGTAATTCTTGTTTATAACGCGATGCCTTCACTGCGTTGCAGTCCGTCATGACTGTAAACTTTCTTCCATATAAAAAGTGACGGAAATGCTTGATTGCTCTGACAATTGCTAATGTTTCGAGCTCATAACTGTGGTACTTAGATTCGGCTGGAGTAGTGCGCATACTGAAATAGCCAATAACATACGGTGCCCCAACCGTATCTTTTAACTGGATTAACACAGCTTCGAATCCCATAGCACTGGCATCCGTGTGGAGTTCTATCGGATAAATTTCTTGAAATATTGTGAGCAAAGGTGCTGATGTTAGATAATAATATAATAATAATAGTTTCTTTCTTTAGCAAATTAATTATAAGTAAGTACTTGGCTTCGGCCCGTACCTTTATTAACCTCCTCGGAGAGAAAATATTTTTAAAAATAATAATAATAATAATAATAATAATTGTTTATTTCAATAAAACAGAGACAATAAATACAGCAAAATTACAATTTCTTAAAGTTATAGTATCTAGCTTATCACAAAATTTAGATTACTGTGTTCACTACTCCCTAATAAAGGGCAGAGCCCTGTAGTCTTAGGATGAGTAGTAATCATGCTCAACCCATATTAAATTCTACAAACCAGATTTAATAAATTAGTTTTTAAGTGCTTTGGATACAAACAATTGTTATTGAAAATTAACACATGTTATAAAAGACAGATAAAAAGAAAAACAAAACCAAGAGTTAAAAATGTGTGCGAGTGTGTGTTTGTATGTGTGTGTGAGAGAGAGAGAAAGTGTGTGTGTGTGAGTGAGTGTGTGTGTCAATTATTCTATAGGAGTAAGTATTGATTCTATTTGGTCATAATTTTGGGTGAAAAGCCAAGCTGACAACTTACGATTGCATTCGAATTTCGCTAAGCTGTACAAATTTAAAAGTTTGTTTAAATGGTTATATAAGTATGGACCGAGAAAAGGATAAAATTTATTACTAAACTTAGTATTGTACTTTACTTTGATGCATACACGATCCACTCTCCGTTTTTGAACAGTATTAGTCACAAAAGCTGTATTTTTATGTTGGTGCAGGATGACTGTTCGAATATAAAGCTGCCTTACCGTAAGGACTTCGCAAGATTTGTACAACATGGTGGTAGGAAAACGAAATGGTTTGAAAGTACAAACTTTAAGGAGAATCCGCTGAGAGATTTCCAGATTTAAAAGTGTAGTTTTATGAACCCCACCCCAGGATGTTATACAGTAAGTAATGAGGCACTGGCAGAGCGCAAGGTATACACGTTTTAGTAAATCAGGATTCATAACATGCCTCAATACCTTAAATGTATAAATAAGCTTCCTTATCCGAGAGCTCAGTTGTAGAATGTGGGGTTTAAAATTCAGATTTTGGTCAATCACTACACCCAGATATTTTAGACTAGAGACTCGTTCGAGAGGTTGGCATAAACAATTTGATTTATAACATTGAGATATGTGGGAAATTAGGGAGAAATGTGAACATGGTTGGCTAGAGTTCTGAATAGAAAAAGTCAAATATTTGGTTTTGGAGGTGTTTAATGTTAGGATATTACGCTGCAGCCACGAGGTCACTTTATTAAGCCCTTCTTGTGCAGAATAATAAGTCTCTTCCCATGTATCCCCTGCAAATAATAAAGCGGTATCATCAGCGTACGAGAGCATCTCACCACCAGTATTCAAGGAGCACAGGTTGTTAATGTAAATTAGAAATAGAGTGGGACCAAGAATACTGCCCTGAGGCACGCCATTTGAGAGAGGTAAGTCTTCGCTAACGAATTCCTCTATTTTAAGGCATTGATATCTGTCAGATAAATAACTCCTGAAGAGATCAAGCTGAGTTCCCCTAACGCCTATCTGTTCTAATCGATTTAAGAGGAGGGGGGTAGAGACAGTGTCAAAGGCCTTGGCTAGATCACTTTTTTATGCGCATCAATACGTTTGGAGATAAACGATGTTAGTTTTAGTACTGCATCAGCAGTAGATTTACCTCTGCGAAAGCCAAACTGATTTTCTGCAAGTAAGTTATATTTATCGAGATAGTTTATGAGACGGATATTAATTATTTTTTCCAAGATTTTTGATAAAGCCGGTAATAATGAAATAGGCCTATAATTATTGACACTATCTCGACCCCCAGACTTGTATACAGGAATGACGATAGCTTTTTTGAGACTCTGTGGAAAAACCCCTTGATCCAAGCATAAATTAAAAATGTACACCAATATAGGAGACAGTGTATATTTACAGATTTTTAATAATTTATTAGGTATATTATCCCATCCCATAGAACAATCACTTTTTAATTCCGTGATAATCCTCATGACTTCGGCTGTATCAGTGTGGCCAAGTGCAAAGCGAGCCCCTTCGTACCTATTCGACAAACTTCCTTGGCGTCAGTCTCGAAATGGCGTTCCTGTCAGGTTCTGTACCAACCCCCTCGCAATTCCCGAGCATCGTACTGCCGCATTTCGTGGAAGTTTTAGATATAACTCCACTAAATGCTGGAATAATATTCCACCACCTATACGTCAAACCACATACAAGACGAATTTTAAAGCTAAATTTAAAAACTATCTTCTAGAAAAACAGAAACAAACATTGATTTGATTTGTAAACGATGCTTAAATTTAAATTTAATTTCTGAAACAGTTTTTATACTTTTACCTTTTGTTAACACCTATATCCATCCTAACCTGCTCTTCATCAAAAATTTATGATAAAGTTATACACATTTAATAATATACATACATATATTACCCGCTTTACTTCTTATTTATTATATTCTTATAGTTTAATTAAACAAGTCAGTCCATATTAAGTGACGCTGCGTTTGTCGCTGATTCCGTGCGTCTCTGTTTGGGTTGCCGTCAGAATACCAGCGTTGCAGTTTTATATTGCAACACCATGCTTAGCCGGAGCCCATTGACGGGCACGGCAAAAAAATGGTGAATTTTACCAAAACTTTTTTATTCTTGTGTTTTAATTTTAATTTGTAATTTTTCTATTTTTTTGTTGTGTGTGTGTCAATAAATTTCTCATTCATTCATTCATTCATTCATTCAAAGGAGTTTTGGCAATAGGTATTACCAAAAAGCATACAATCACTACGTTCTAAGAGACCCCACTGAACGAATGAATGAGCTAAGAACAGGAGGCTACCAATTCTACTGCCAATATTTTAATAAAAAAGTATGGCCAACTTTAGGAAAATACTAGGGATGTGGTGTTCATTATCGATAGTTAGTGATGTTCACGGTCGATAAAAGATTCGATAAATAGCAGGTACAGGGAAAAATAGATAAAAGAACTACACAAAAAAAAAACAATAATTATAAACATTTTATTGAAGCACATGGTATTTTTACTTAAACCTATTTAAGAAACAATAAAAGTGATAAGAAAAGTGATGCGATGAAAAAATTGTGACATTCCTAAATTATTAATTACAGCAATAAGTTATTTTAAAAGCATTATTGTAATTAAATATGTTGTTATATTATCCACCTTGTTTAATTCATATTCATTATTCTTGCGGTAAAGTTTATAAAAAAATATTACAGTAACCTAGTTAGAGTTATTGTGTACTATACCTACTTTAACAAAAAGTAAATGCATAATATTTATAGCAACAATATACAATATTTAAAGAAAAAAGATATTGAAGATTCATAAAGACTAGTCAAACTGTTACGTATTGCTGTTATTTATATAGGGTTAAACAAAGTATATCATAAAATCTTTTGTTACAATTTTGCTACTTGAACAGCATTGTGTTTTAGAAAGGCTAACACCAGTCGAGTAATTAATTATAAATATTTTACCTTTATTAAGTCAACATACAATCTTTATATCTTTATGTTTAAATAAAATGTAGAAAAATAATGAATAAAGAATATAAGCTATATTATCAATTATACAATATCAAACGATAAAAAAAAGCTTTCCGAAACAGTACAATTTTACGTATTTTAAGTTCTCAGGAATAAAAATAATTATACCTATATATAAAATACTTCTGAGTAAAGAGGGTAAAATCTTATTACTAAGAGAATGCCTCTATACCTAGTCTCTTCTTAATGACTTGCTAGTGAAGCTTATCTTATGTAAGTTATTACTATTTTGAAAATGGTGAAATATTTGCAATCGCTCAATAATGAAATCTTTCATTTTTTTTTTTATTGAGTCGATCTGTATTCAAGCAATACTTTGGCAATGCGAAAATTAAAGATTTTTTTCGTATGTATTTCAACAGACACGTGCAATAAGTAATATTTTTTTCAAAGTGAAATGAATCTACCACCAATTATTGAAAATACGATCTGTTCAGAAGAAGTGGCTCGAAACAACAATCTTCTTTAAAATAAAAATAACAGCTTATAGCCACAAAATGGCCCAGACATTTCATAGAAACCATTTTTACATAACATTTGTTTTAGACTATCTTTTAACTAAGCTTAAATAATTAATATTTTTAGGCGCTTTATTATAAAAGCTTACAAATTGACCAACGAATGACATGACAATGCATTTGACGATTTTAATTTGGTGTAGGTATAAAAAAATCATTATTCAAAATGCTTTGGCTTGCCAGCTAACCTAAATCTTTGGTTTCTGGAGATTTGAAAATGACTACTAGCTTTATACACGATTTGAAAATGACTACTAGCTTTTTTATTTTTAAACCTACAAAATAAATAATTTGTGGGCAGGATTTGTGGCTGATTGCTTTCCCGACGAAAATGTGGCTTATGTTGAAAGGCTGTGGGGCGTTGTTGTTTTTTCCGAAAAATAGTTTCCAAATGCAATCATTTTATGTAGTTGCTCCACTGTAATATGCTTCTTATAAACATAGATCTTCCTCACGAATTGCTTTTATTCACTAAGGCAACTGCAATCAGAAATAAATATTCTTATTGTTAAATCATTAAAAAAGTTCATTTGAGTGTTTTACTTCAAAAGAAAACATATATATACCCTTGAGAAGATTGAAATGAAAAAAATGAAAAATATTTTTATTTACTTTTTACTAAAATCCATATAAAATAAGTGGCAAGTGAACCCCTTTAAATACTGAATGTTTTTGTTGGGAGACACCGCTCTTCCGTAACATAAAATAAAACATGAACAGATATAATAGATTACATAACAGCTATCATCTAAGAATTAGATAAATACCTACATAAACTGTGTTTTAATAACTCTACACAACTCTTCCCACACATTTGATAATATAATTTGAGATGTTAATAGAATTTGTCTTGAAAGGGTGTCGTAAAAGGCGTTTCTGGCTAGCGACCACTCTTCTGCCGCTAAATATCATCGCTCCTTCGGTGATGTGTTCCGGAAATATTTTATGAAGTGCTAGGTCCTATCAAACCCGTGTGCTTTCATCTTTAAAATCATCTTCATTTTCCATCAGGTGAGATGAGGTCAAACGCGGTGTCAATCACCAATAAAGAGCTCATATTACTCATACCTAAATAGGAACAAAGTTATGAATATAGCATCTAGAAGAGAAGTTAATTTTGTATGTTTAATTTTGTCAGTGGTGGCCTTTGGCCAAAATATCTTTATGATAATGAAATGGCCTTATTTACATACCACTTAGCATCCGCTGGAAACGTGGGTTATAATACACCAGAGCCAGGCTTCTTTTGAACTTTACAGATTTCGCATCTCCAAAATCCATGAGATATCTCGGTCCTAGGAACACGATTCATGATATCAGTTATTTTCAATGTAGCTGTAAATTTTATTGTGTTGTATAACATATAATAATCAACGAATGCAGAGTATCAAAAATCCAACTTCACGTCAAAGCTTTGGCAAGGTAAATGTTCTCCGTACCTATACCATCATATGTCTTTCAAAAAAATATTTTTTTCATGACGTACTCAATCGATTTCGATGAAATTTATATGGGACCACCAATGAAGTATCCTGTAACAGAATATTTAATATCGATTCACAATTATTGTCCAAAAAATCATGTTACAAAGACACTAAAAAAACAAACACACGAATTAAGAACATTCTCCTTTTAGAAGTCGGTTGAAAATTAGTCAGAGAAATTACTAAGATTTATAATAAAATGAATACCTACTACCAAAATTTTAAACTTAAAGACTCTGTTCCGCAGTGTTCTTCTGTGGCCTGAGAGTTCCTGGGTTCGAGTCCCAGCCGGGACAGTTTAGGAAACGAACTTTTCTTAAATCTTAGTGGATACCCACCTTACTTCCGCTGTATAGTCTCCATAACAGAAGCTTACTTTGATAATAATAAAGGGTCACTTTGATGCTACGGTTGATGTTTCAGTTTAACTTAAAAAAAATACTCACTATACATTAAATTAGTTAGTTTTTCCTATTCTAAAGACGTTTAACGTAGATTTGATGAACTAGCTGTGTAGGTTTGGATCAGTATAATTTCCACCTCTGAAGGACCAGTTCTGAGTTCACCTGGCTAGCCTCCCCTTCACATACAATTTGTCACGAAAAATGATCGCTTCGATGATGATCGATGTGTTCCAGGCAGAAATATATCGTCTACGACCTGCGGAAAGGTTCGCGATGGTACTTAGTACATAAAAATTACCTGTAACTAAAAACAATCTTCTTGCATGGGTTCTTACATCTTTATTGATGAATTGAAAAATTTTAGTTCTTCTTCTTTTGGTTTAATGGCAACCAGCAAAAATTTAGTTATTTTTAAAACAATTTATTTCTAAAATAATTTATTTATAATTAAATTCATTTAGACATCAATTGACAAATTGTCATCGTCTCATTTTGACAATTTCAAATATCTAATAGACTAGACAAAACTGTTTTTTTTACTGTCAAACGTCTTTATAGGCCTTTCGATACACATTGCGATTCTAGCACGACTTCCGGGTGCCAACCTTATCGCAGAATCATCCGCTATACGTTTACAAAGTTTAAAGGCTTCATCCCGAATATCAGAATAACCTATTCAAAATAAAACCTTATTTCAATCAGTTAAGATATAGAATTGCAAATATGCGGTCACAGTTGGATCGCAGGCGGGCAAGGGTTGTGTCTGAACCCTGGGTATTACTTTCAAAACTATTTGGTAGATTGGAATCAGGAATCACAGTTTGTGCAATACTTTGCGCTAAGGATTTACCAACATTTGCAAAAAAGTTGTTTGCTTTACTTATGGATTCTTTTTCCATTCCATCCCTAAGAAGTTGTCGTACCGAATTTTCTTTTTGACCTTTAAAAGTTATTGTTTTAATAGCTTTCCACAGGAGCTTTGAATTATTTCCGGCCTTGTCTATTTGTTTTCTATCATAATTTCTCTTTAGTTGCTTAATCAGGTTGAAATAAAAGTTTTTATATCTAAAGTAGGTAGTTTTCAAAACTTCGTTTGTGGGGTCAGCCTTACTTTTAGCATAAAGGTTATCCTTATTTTTTTGACACCATATTTCATTTCATTTCATTTATTTCATAACAATCATTACAATTGTGTGGAAAATTTATAAATTATAGTTATTCGCAACAAACCTTCTGTCATCCATGGTTTTTTGATATATTTTTTTGGATTTATTTTAGTTATTGAAGTATGTTCTTTAATTGCATTTTGAAGAATAGAAATTAATGCGTCAATAGTAGAATTTGGATCATCAGTCATTATATTTTGAAAATCGAAGGATTCTAGATGTTTTTGAATTCCAACATAATCAATGTTATATCTTAACCTGCGTACTGGGTTCTTGCACTCTGCAAAGTTATACTCAAAAAGAACTGGCTTGTGATCCGTTATACTAGTTTGTATAACGATTGTTGAAGAAATAACATTTGATTTGAGGAAAACATGATCAAGGCAGGTGTTGCTTTGGTCTCGAGTGACATAAAAATGACAAGAGAGAAGTCCATGAAACGCTAATAGATTTAAATATTTCGTAGAGTTCGAGTCCATTTTTTCCCCACTTTGTAATATGTTTATGTTAATATCACCCATTAAAATGACGTTTTTAAATGAAGAGTATATCAAAAGAATATTATTTAGGAAATCTAGAAACTTATCAATCGAGCTTTGTTTGGTGATAGTGTCTTTATCATACGCATGTGGGCGGTATATTGAAATGATCACCAGAGTGTCGGACTTAAGCGCTACACAATTACATCCAATACATGAATGATCTTCTGGTGTAAATTTAAGACCATCCTTTATGTAAATAACCAACCCATCATTTTGAAAATAATTCTGTTTATTCTTGATGTGTGAATACCCATCAAGGGGCGGAATAGTTGGACAACTCGAAAGCCAGCATTCAGTCAATATAATTATATCGCATGTAATTTTTAGTCTACTAAGTAAGGTCACAAAATCATCAAATCGTGTACAGTGACCAATGCTCCTTATATTTTGAGTTATAATTTTTAAGCTTGAAAGAGACATAATTTGCTTGTGGCAATATTCCACTTTTGATTCCCATGCCTTGGATACTGAGATGGAGTCAATTTTATCTATCATATTTAAATCACTGAATTTTGAAACATATTAAGGGATGAACTATAATGCGGTACTTGTAATTGAATTAAAATTAAATTTATTAGGGACAACCTTAATTCAAATAGAAATAAATGGTAAATAAAATGCGAGTACAAGGTATTAACGAACAATCGGAAGATTATGATTTTGTGTATATACCTAGTGTATGTGTTTATATTGTATGTGCAGTGTAAAGTGGTATGTCATTTGTAGTAAAAATGTTTGAAACTCTTGGATAAAAAAGTATGAAATGAAGTTTAAAAAATAACAAAATGAATTAAAAAATAATAAAAAGATGAAAAACCTTACATAATAGGAATATTCATGGACTAGTCAATCTTTGTTTTTCAGCTGTGACAAATCCTCCTCTGAATAGATTCTGACGAAGGGAGCCCCTTCCGCCTTTCTTAAGTAAATTATTCCTCGAGAAGTCCAACAGTAGGTATAATTATTTTCTTTAGCAAATTGTCTTGATGTAAAGAAGAGCCTCCTTAGTTTGTAAGTCAGGTGTTCCGACACATATATAGGCTTATCCGGGGCGTCAAGTTTTAGACTTTTGGTGCTAAGTTTATCTGAAGGATGAGACTTATTATACGTTTTAACAGCCGACAGGAACTCTTCCTTCTTTATTATAGAACAAAAATCAACTATAACTGGTTTTAAGGATTCTTTATGCGTGTGAACTCTATATATATCCCTTATTTCCTGTTGACTTATCGGGGTATTTAACGTGGTTGCTAAAGTCCTTATAATACCGGAAAGTTCATTCTTGCTTTCGGTTTTTTTACTGGGAATATTTCGTATTTCTATACTCGAAGAAGAGTTTTTACGTTCCATATAATCCAATTTATCCTCCAGCAGCTTTATTTATTATTAGCTAATTGATAATTGATTATACTTGCTCGCACAACTTCGTGTTTTTCCGTCCATTCCCATTTTACGCCGGCTTTTTTCAAGTTATACAAAGGTATCATTACAGTAGAGAAATTGCATATAAATCGACGGAAATATCCTGCTAGGCCATTGAACTGTCTCAGCTGCTTTATATTTTTTGGAGGTGGGGATCTAGCCAAGCCAATCTTTGATGGACTAGGCCGTACCTTCCCATCGGTCACTATGAATCCAAGATACTCGATGGATTTTTTTAAGAATGAGCATTTTATTATATTAATAGAGAATCCACACTTTGTAAGAACTTCTAAAACTTGTTTTAATTTATTGAGCCCCTCAATAATGGTTTTGCTTGGAATAAGTACGTCGTCCATGTATACAAGGGCTACTTTACCGCGAAGATCTCCCAATGCCTTATTTATAGATCTTTGGCAGACTGATGGTGCATTTGTCAAACCAAATGGCATTGTTAAATATTCATATTGACCGTCGGGTGTGACGAACGCCGTCTTTTCAATTGATGTCGCAGATATAGGTACTTGATGAAAACCTGCAGCCATGTCGAGAGAAGTGAAGTATTTAGCATCAGCAAGCTGATCGAGCTGTTCAGATATCAATGGTAAGGGGTAATGGTCCCGCACAGTGTTTGCGTTTAGTTCGCGATAATCCACACATAATCTGTCTTCTCCATTTTTCTTTTTAACCATTATAATAGGGCTTGCAAAATGAGAGTTACTTTCCCTTATAATATTCTTCTCTTGCAGTTCTTTAATCATAGTTTTAACTTTTTCGCGTTCAGCCGGTGCCAATCTGTATGGGCGTCGATTAGCGATTTTATCTGGGTTTTTCAGGCGAATATTTAGCTCGCCAGTTGTAATTCTAGATCCAGATACGCCCTCTTTGAAATAATCTTCATATTTATTGAGTAAACCCATCAGCATATCTCGCTCCTTGAATGCAAAAGAGCCACATATCGCAAATAGCTTTTTTTACAGAAGAGCTGAAACAAAATTTCTTTTACGATTTTTTGCAAAAAGCATTTGGTTTTCGTAAATAATTGTTTTTTTATTTTTTTTTTATAAAATATGGATGGGACGTTTGTCTTCCATGACACCTGATGTTAAGTGAACATGAAGACTAAGGTGGTACACGTCCATCCACGAGAAACCTATTCACTCGACGCTTAAAAGTACTAGGACTATACTGGTCAGGGAAAATAGACGCAGGCAGTTTATTCCAAACCTTGGCGACCCGTATCAAAAAGGAACTGTCAAAGCGCTTAGTTCGACTTTTCGGAATATCAACCACATACAGATGGAAGTTCTGTCTGCGTCTAGTAGTCCGATGGTAAAAGGGTGAGGGTTCAATTTGCTCAAACAGAGCACTCGCGCACTCACCAAAATGTATCCTGTAGTACACGGTTAAACAGGCAACCTTACGACGATGCTCTAGGGTCTGTAGTTTTTTGGTCGTAAGGTCGACGTTGTTAATTAATTTAAGGGCTCTTCGGTCAACGGAGTCCAGCGCTTCTAGTTGATATTTGGCTGAACCATCCCAAAGATGACTGCAGTACTCCATGCATGATCGCACTTGAGCTGTATATAAGTTAAGAAGCTGTGCAGGGCTGAAATACCGCCGTACCTTCGAGATGATTCCCAACTTTTTCGAAGCTACTTGAGCCATGGACACAATTTGTTGACCGAAGTTTAAACTAGATGTTATAGTTACGCCTAAAAGCCCTAGATGGTCAGTGATGGGGACAGATACATTTTGGAAAGTGGGCGTTAATGTGAAGGTGCTCTTTTTTGCGGAGAATAGACACGCCTGAGTTTTGGACGCGTTGAATTTGACCAAATTCGACTCACCCCAATCGGATACTTTCCGTAAGGTCAAATCAACGCGCTCAATCATTGACTTTCTTAAACTTTGGATTTCACGGGGGCTCGCTCGCGCATTGGATACGTATCTCTCTACAACAGTGCTGTCATCAGCATAACTAATAATGCCCGGTGTCAAAAGGTCATTAATGTGCAGCAAGAATAATGTTGCAGAGAGAACAGATCCCTGAGGTACCCCGGCATTAATTGCCATTTGGTCGGAGGAGAAGCCATCTAAGACTACTCGAATTGACCGTTCCCTCAGAAAATCAGATATCCAGTCGCAGAGCCCAATCGGTATGCCATAAGCTGGAAGCTTACTTAAGAGACCATCATGCCAGACCCTGTCAAAGGCCTTGGAAATGTCTAAGGATACAGCTATTGCTTCACCATGACCCTCCAAGGCCTCGCTCCATAAGTGAGTGGCATACACGAGAAGATCGCCGGTCGAGCGCCCGTTGCGGAAACCATATTGGCTATCGCTTAGGAGCTCGTTGGCCTCGAGGTATGCCAGGAGTCGATTGTTCAATACACGTTCCATGACTTTGCAAAGTATGGAAGTGATTGAAATTGGTCGGTAGTTGACAGGATCGGCATGGCTTCCCTTCTTTGGTACTGGTTGTACGTTAGCAAGCTTCCAGGACTTGGGAACCTTACCGGATTCCAATGAAAGTCGATAAAGACGCGTCAAAACGGGAGACAACTCAGCTGCGCAGCGTTTTAAGACCACTGCAGGAATACCGTCTGGACCACTAGCTTTGTTCTCGTCTAGGTGCAGCAAGCATTTAAGAACCTCCTTTTGGCGAATGTGAACGGTACCCATTGTAGGTCCGAACTGAGGTAATTGGGGTGGGATTTTTCCTTGGCAATCTAGACGAGAATTTTCTGCGAAGATACTAGCAAATAAATCTGCTTTCTCCTTAGAAGTATGGGCCAGAGAACCATCGGGTTTCCTCAGTGGTGGCAGCGACGGGCGACAAAAGTTCGTTTCGACCGACTTGGCAAGGGACCAGAAAGCTTTACTTCCCGAAGGGTATGCTGCTATTCTGTCTCCGATACGGCCTATGTGGGCAAAACGAGCTCTTTCTTTTTTTTTATTTTTTTTTTTATTTCAGTTTACTGGTTTCTACAGCACTTTACAATAAAATTATTACAATTACATATTTTCAATACACAGGCCAATTATGAGAAACCCATTTTATAATGTAAAACATAATCCTTTATAAATACAAAAAAGGGAAGCAAAAAAAATTAACAAATAAAATTAAATTAAAATGTCAAAAAATATTATTTAGAATAAAATAAAGTAAATTTAAATTAATATACACTTAGAATCAAAAAATACAAAATAGTTATAAAGAACAAAATATAAAACATAAAAAACTAACACTCACAGACAGTATCAATAAAATTTAGAATTAAAGTCATTACAAGAACCTATTTAGAATTAAGTAACACAATCAATAACTAAGAAATATAGACACACAGAAAAGTCAAAAAAAAATAATCTATTTTTATATTCTATTTTAATTATGCTCTAATAAGTCGCACAGGAAACATAATATTAATATATACACATAATATTCACATAACAAAGGTGTAAAAATATATACCAAATGATTATACTGGAGTACAATGAAATAAAAATATAAAATACATATACTTAATGTTTATATTGATTTATATAATACTAAGACTGAGACTAAGGCGAGTAATTACCCTGCAACAGCTTTAGAATGGCAGATTTAAAAGACTGCTTTGATCTCGACCAAATATCTACGCTGGCAAAGAGCTTATTATAAGACCTTGGCAGCCTGACCATACTGTCATTTGCAGCATAGTTTGTCCGAACCAGATCAACAGAAAACAGCTGTGTATGGCTAGTGCGTTTGGAAGGCACATTTAACTTAATAATTATATTAGACAATTGAATACAGTCAAGTTTACCTGAACATATATCATGTAGAACCAACATATCCTGCACACAACGCCTATCGCGCAGTTTTAAAAGTGCATGCCGTCTACAGGATTCGAGATAATCGTCACTTACAGCACCAAAACGGTAATTTAAATATTTCAAAAATTTTATTTGCACTCGCTCAATTGAATGCTCATATGTCACATATTGCGGATTCCACACTGAAGCACAGTACTCTAATATACTTCTAACGTATGCGACATACAAGACTTTAATGCATGATAAGTCTGAGAAATTCTTTGTTACTCTTTGAACAAAACCTAGATTTTTTAAAGCCTTATTAATAATATAGTTAATATGTAGGGAGAAGGTGAGTTTTGAATCTAGAATGATGCCAAGGTCTTTCACTTGTGTGTCCTTTTTGATTCTGTTTCCATTAAGCGTATAATCAAAGTGTACTGGGGTTTTACGCCTTGTGAAAGTAATGTTAATGCATTTGGTGGCGTTAATTGTTATTTTGTTATCTGCACAGTAAGATGACAGCCTGTCCAAGTCTTCCTGCAGTTTCAGACAATCTCTTTCATTCTTTACTTTTGATTACCTTTTTGCAGGACTTGGCGGTAGCATTGTACCTCTTCTTGTGTTCATGCGAATCCACGGCTTTGCTTCTGCGAGCATTTGCCCAGGCTTTATATGCTTCCCGCTTTCGCTTTTCAGCGGCTAGGCAAGCAGTATTAAACCATGGGCGAGCTTTGGTTTCAAGGGATAGATCAGCGTGGGGAATGAAGTACTCCATTGCTTGAACTATCACACTTGAGACAGCATCAGCGCAGCACGATGGATCGGTTGATGTAAAACAAGTTTGCCGCCATGGATAAGATGCGAAGAAATGTCGCATTTCATCCCAATCTGCTGACTTGTAACGCCATACTCGCCTGGAGCCTTTTGGGCGGGTGTCAGGTGGCGAGTACAGCGATACAGATTTCACCATACAGTGATCGGATGTCCCTAAAGGTGCAGTGACGGACACCGAGTATCTGTCAGGATCGGTTGTCAGCAGAAGGTCCAAGCAATACGCAGTGTGGCCAGCAACGTCGGGGATGCGCGTAGGCTCGTTAACAAGCTGTGAGAGACCATAAGTCAGCGAAAACTTAAAGGCCTCTCTGCCAGCATGGTCAGTGTCCTGATACGGGTATAACCACTGCCCATGGTGAGCATTAAAATCCCCCAGAAACACCAACTGCGCCGTGGGAAAACGTTGCTGAATCTTATCTGCTGTATTGCCAAGGTATTCCATAAGCCTCGTTGTCTCCCGATCTCCGCTATGTGAACGATAGATACAGGCGTAAACCACTTGGTCTAGGCCAGTATCTATGTGAACCCACATGACTGAAAGGTCCGGCACTTCCAAGTAATGGAGACGCTGATAACAGATCGCGTCACTGGCATACATGCACACCCCGGCGTGCGGGCGGAAAAGAGACTCCAGGATATAGCCTGGGTAACCAAGGTATGCCGAGTCTGACGGATCGCAGATCTGCGTCTCCGTTAGAAAGAGTAGGTGTGGTCTCTCCGTCTCAAGATGGTGGTGGACATCATTCAGATTGGAGTGCACTCCTCGGATGTTACAGAAGTGCACTTTAAGGGAGAGGAAGTGCAACCGCTGTTGAACCGTACTCTTTTTAGGACCTTTCATTGTGAATTGGTAGTGGAGTGAATAGGGAGGAGAATAGAAGTTGAGTGAAGCGCTGCAAATGGAACCAAGCAACTCGTAGGAAACAACGCACCATTGGGGAACTCGCCTGGAGACTGCGGGGACGCCCGAACCCCCCCGAGGTCGCCATCGGGTCCTCTCTAACCGGTCGCCAACCGGCACGATGGAGCCTCTCGGGATTTTTCGCGAGGTGGCGGGGCAGCCTTTCGCATGTGGCTGGCATGCTACTTGGGCCCCCTACTACCTGCGGTCGGCCAGCGGTGCACCGTGCTTCGGATCCCGCTACCCTCCAAAACGAGTTACCCGGTGAGTCATTATCCTACGAGTTGAAAACTGTTCTCCGATGCAGCACGATTACTCAGACCTATCCTCCTCAATGGCTACACTAGACATCATGCCGGAACGCAACTAGGTTACTTGGCGGCATGGTTTTGTCTAGTGGGTGGTGACAAGCCACGGCCGAAGCCTACCACCAGATTTTACTGCTCGTTTAGCACCACCCAGGGACCACGTACAAGGCATCGAGGGCTAAACCTTGCGGACGCGAGCAGTTTTCAGTCCCCTAAAATTTGTATACTATTGTATACCATTCTAAGCGTGATTTGTTGCTGTATCTTTATGAATTATTAATTATATTGAAATCTGTTACACACGCTCTAAAAATGCAGATAAGTCCCTTTTGTTTTCCAAATCCAAACTCTTATTAGAAGAAATATTCCAAAAATGAAAAGAATATTTAAAAAAATCTAATTGCTTTATTAATATTTATATATAAAAATACAATAAATAGTTAAAAAAAGTTTAACTACGCAATTTGACAATTATACATATCAAATATGTATTAAAATGTTTATTTTTAATAAGAAAATATAGCGCAAGCTTTTTGTAGGAACTAATAACCAGTCCAAAAATGGTCCAATTTCTTTTAAATTACTTTTGTAGTATCACAATTTCTTAGGAAAAGGAAAAAATGCTAAACATCTAAAAAAACAAAGTACTTATCTATTCTAACAATCGTTAAATTCTTTTGAAATATACAAGAATATAGAAATTATCAAAATAAGTTCTAAGAATATTAAAGTATTTCGCTGTTACTTTAGATTTAATTTATTTGTGTTTATTTTATCTTAATAATATTTGAAATTCTTACAAATTAAATTAAATATCTTTTCACATAAATTGTAACATTAACAAACGAAAAAAGATAGGATTTAGGCGTTAGCTTTTAGGAACTCCCTAATTTCAGCAGACCAATTTTACAATCAACGAATACGAACATAATTTATTTTATAGTACATTATCAAGTAAACTAAAAGTAACCTTTTAGAAAAATAAAACTTGACACACATTAGTATTGTAGCGACATCTAGCGACGCTCGATAGAACTACGACGACACGACGAAGTTTCCTACATCGCGCTATCAAAGTTTATATAGCAGCAAACTATATATACGACATCCCGACATCAACCGTCGGGCCGTGGGCCGCGGCCTGCCATCCCTTACTTGGGAGTAGGAACAAACATCCGTTCCTACAGTGGTGACCCCTAGCTGAACTACCTTCGCAGCCTTCGAAGAAGAGGACCTACATCTCGTCGTCGTCATCGTCTCCATCACTCTCCACCCACCAGCAGCGAGTACAACACGCCCGCCGCCGCCAGCACACTCCGGGCTACCTTGGTGGACCACTACGCTTGTAGCGCTGCAAGCCTGTTCTACCACCTCCAGCCTCCACCTGCAACTAGGCACAGCACCCTGCAGTTCGGCCGGTCACAAGCAGAGCACTCTACTCTCCTGCCCGAAGCAGCCGCCAGCCACCCGACTCACTGGGGCCATTGCAGAAGAGAGCACTCCTGGACGCACTGAGGCACTCCGACTCACTGGAGCTTGTCCCGACCCACTTGGGACCATTCCCCCGACATTGTCCAGGACAGCACCGCATGCAGTTCCGACTCACCGCAAACTAACCATGCGGCATCCTCACCCGGTTCCGACCCATTGGAACCCCACTGGCACGCTGGAAAGCATCTCAACACGCAAAAAGACCGTTGACGGACCATGACCATATCGACCTCCGGTCTCGGAGGGGAGTGATGTAGCGACATCTAGCGACGCTCGATAGAACTACGAAGACACGACGAAGTTTCCTACATCGCGCTATCAAAGTTTATATAGCAGCAAACTATATATACGACATCCCGACATCAACCGTCGGGCCGTGGGCCGCGGCCTGCCATCCCTTACTTGGGAGTAGGAACAAACACCCGTTCCTACAGTATTATAAACTAACATAATAAAATCTCTATTCAGTCTTCAATTTAAGGCAACAAGCATTTTTTCAACTTGGAATGTATCCTTAAAATATATCTATTGTATCTGTATTTTGTTTCAATAACCACAAAGTAAAATTTTAGGTACTTATATTTATATCACATCATAAAAGATATTAAAATTATAATATTAGTAAGTATATTATTATAAAAACAAATCAACAGTCGTTTATAAAAATCTTATTAATGTATCTATAGCTTAAAAAACTATCATTAGAAATACTTATTTCTCAGTCTTCGAGCGTAGCTTTCAGGGTTAACACAAAATGAGCTGACGGTGTCTTGAGTTTGAGGTGAATCCTGTTGTTCTTATCCTACGCATACCTCTGAATCTGGCACGAAGTAAGGGTCTCTGACACTGTCATCTGAACTAAAATCTTCTCTGGTTGAAGAAGAATCGCTTTAAGAATCACTGCTTGAATCAGAAGGTCCAACACGTAGTATTGACTGTGTAGTTTTTTGTCTTATTTCATCAAGCAATGGTATTGCAGGATCAGGCTGACTATCAATGATGGAATTTATTCCAGAAGAAAAGTTTTGTGTGTCTTGTTGATCATTTGCTACAAACTGCTGAGTATTGATGTTCTTAGGTGTTGAAATAGAATCAAAGTTGAAATGTTCAATTTTGACAATCGTTTCCATTGTTGCGTTTCAAATAGTCATGTTTAAAATAGGTCTCGATCTACTGGACATCCTGTTATAACATGAACAGAAATAATATAGTTTCCATACAATATTTTACTTTATTGCATCACAGCTATAATAGCTATAATAGTTAATCGCAAATAACACAATAATTTATAAAAGAAAGAAATATCTACTGAAAAAGTAATTATTCTTAAGACGTATTTAATATACTACCTACTTACGTGACGTAAGTTACGTCTACTTTGATTGAAAATGACGTGTTTTATTTAACAAAATTGTATTCTAAACAAAAAGAACACAATATTTAAAATACTATTGTTTATCATTAAATATTATGTTAAAAAACTTGAGATAAATTTGAATACACAACTGACACATTCTTTACACTATAAACAATATTAAAAATATATTCCAACTTCGTTGAATAAAAAACGGGCACATGTTAAAATGTGGTGCTTTTGTAATTTAATTAATACCTAGTCTTAAATCAATTAGAATGCAATATGGACTCTTGTTAAAATATGGCCCTTTTGTATTCTTTATAATAAGTAAGCTTAAATATACTAGAATGCAAAACGGACACATGTCGGATACGGATACATGACTATTTAGTATTATCAATAATAAATAGTCTTACATAAATTGGAATGTAAAAGAAACACATTTTAAAATATGGCACCTTTGTATTTTAAATTAAAAATAAACTTACCTGAAATTGGAATGGCGTAATTCAAAATATGGCACTATTGCAGGGAAAACTATGGTAAAAATCAGATCACTTTTTGGATTATGGCTATTTTGCAGTAAAACCACGTGCGTTTTCTTTGAGGTGTGGGTCACAATTGAGAATATGGCAGTCTTGCACTGAAATCAGTGCGCAAAGTGGCTAAATGCAAAACAGACGCTTGAGCAGTTTGGTGTCAAAATGAGCGAAAACTATGGGTGTCTTAAATAGACTCTATAGTATCATCGATTTAGAGCTCAATTTTCGAATAAAACCATTTTTGCTCTTTTTGGATTTCTGCCCTTTTGCATTCAAGGAGCGATCTATTTCTGCTTTGTTTTTTATATCAGTGTCTATAGAACTTGACGATAGTTTAAATATATTTGCTGAATGTTTAAGTTGCTCATCTCTCGTTACTAGAATGCTACTATTTGTAAGTGTGACTTTCAAGCCTGGTATATTCAAAATATTTCTCCCAATAAGAATGTCTGTAGGCAATTCGTGATCTAAGACAATATGAAGATCAAGTTCAAGATGTACGTCATTTATATTGCAAACTGACGTTACTTGACTGAAAGATATAACCGATACCGGCCCAATGCCCTTCAAGTGCATGATCTTATTTGATTTTGTGCCAGGAAGTGAAAGAGCTATTGACTCTCTTACAAGGGAACAGTCTGCTCCACTGTCAAATATCGCGTGATAATGCTGGTTCCCAATCCCAATAGTAACACCATTATTTATATAATTGGTTTTGACTTGGCATAGGTTAATATTTCTTTCGGCATTGCGACGCTTGAAACAATTTTCATAAGTATGTCCGGGTATGGAGCAGTAAGTGCATTCTTTTTTCTTTTTATCTTTAGCCTTATTTGATTCTGCCAATCCTGAAGTAAATGGAATTGATTCTTGCTGTTGTTCAGTTCGAAGGCGTGCAATAGCGTTCTGTTTACACCATCTAGCCCGGTGGCCAGGTTTTCCACATACAAAACATGTCACAATTCTGTCCGATCGATCGCCATCAATCTTCATTCTTTTGTTCTGCAAACTTTCTTTAGATGATAGAAATTTACGTTTGCGCATAGTTTTAGCAATTGCAATTAGTTCCGGAACGGATTGACACTTAGCGTTAAGAAGTTCTGTCCGAAAATCATCTTCTGTAATGCTGCCAATCACAAATTCAACAGCATCTAGTTCAGTAGGATTAGGTTTCACAATTTTTCTGAACATTTTCCATACGTTGGATATGTATTCAGGAATGTTCTCAGCATCATTAACAGTGTGCCGTCGGAACTTCAAAACATCCAAGAAATATCTCGATTCTGGCTCAAATGTTTGTAACATGTCTTCTCTCATTTCTGCCCATGTAGTTGTACGCAATAAACAATCATCAGCCCAAGTTTGAGCTCTTCCTTTTAACACACCAGCAGCTTTTAAACGTACTTCATGATCTTTCAGTTTGTGTTCTTCTTGAGTTTTGGATATGAGATCAACCCATTCTCTTATGTCGGTGCCTTTGTCAGGGTCAAAACATGGAAAATAAACATCAGAAATACGAACTGATCTAGTTTCCTCAGATTTAAATATTGTCATCATTTCAGCAAGAACTGCACGATTTTCTTGAGACATTTGCAACATCATTTCACACATTGTGTCCTTGAAAGTGTTTGCCACAAGTGCCATTGTTGTAGAATTTCCTGGAGCCGTTTGTTGGCGTTCGTTCGTCCCCTCTTCTGATGTAAGAGGGGAATTTGTATGAATAAAATTATCTCCTTGATTCATAATTGTTTATTCCAATTGTAGGTATAAAACAACTAAAGTAACTTAAAATCAATTTAAACACTTTAAACAGTCCGTCTTGTTCAGATTCTAACTGACGAATGCCCCCTGGCACCGCGTTCGTCCATATTTTATAGCTCTGTGGCCCAATTCTCTTAACAAAACTGCAACTGCACTGCAACGTCGCGTCGAAAATATGTCAAAAATATATCAAATCGGTATTCCCTTAAATGATATTTGAGTAACCGCGTCAACTGCGCGTCAACGTCGACTCAACTGCAAGAAATGAAGAAAAGCAAAAAATGGTAGTCGCTTAAAATAGTTCGCAGTTACGTTGCAGTCAAGTCGCAGTGATTCCGTATTCCCATATTTTTTTACTTACGTGAAATGTCCTCGCAGTGTTTTCGACGTAAACGACACGCAGTTTCGCAGTTTATGTGAAGGAACTTTGACCAACTTTTCTCTAAATTTTGTGTATTAAAAATGAGTTTTTATTTGGCTTGGCACATTTTAGAAATAAGCTACGCTGAAGATGCACGTCGAGCGAGGCTAAGACGGCGACGAGATAATAATGATGCACTATTTATAAAAAAAATATAGACTAGATAAGGGTAAGCGATATTAATCATATTTTAAATCCTGCTCATTTAAGACTTAAAACTATGACCGTTTTATTTCCAGATTCAGTCCAAATGCTTAACATTTCTTAAAGATATGTGGCGCAGACTTAAAAATACTGTGCATAGATCCTATCAATCCTGGATCAATGCATGATTCCACTATATGGACTAATCATCCATTGAATTCCTATTTGAATTCCCTATTTGATGAAGGGGAACAAATATACCTACTAGGTAAGCAGAATAAGTATTGTTTAATATTTAAAACGACGGATTGAAAATTTCGGTGTTGGGCATCTCAATCTTTCTCAGCAATGACAAAACATTTGAAGGTGAATTTTAATAACATGATTCTTTATTATAATGACTTAAATTTGGTATAATATGTGAGCATCGTCCTTTCATTAATTGGAGAGTCATATACCTTCAGGGAGAGATCTCATCAAAGTTCGCTAAGATTAAGGTGCATTTTGAAATGAGATGTGGAATTGTGGATGAACACTTCTTTAAAATGATTTTATGTTTATAGGTGACAGTGGTTGGTTATCTCTTAAGAAAAACCTTAAGGGCCTACACTACCTCAAACACGCTCTGAATCCAAATTTTGATCTCAAATATCTATCAGAGTACTGAACTAATAATTTTAGAAAAAACATATAGCAAAGTTAAGAGTATGAACTAAGAACCATATGTTTTGAAAACACGATTAATGAAAAAAATCTCGATAGAAAAAAATCACAAACTTACCTCTAAAATTAACAAAGAAACCTTATTACTTAATTAGTACTTAACCTACACTAATGTAACTTGGTATTTAGTTTCAAGGTATGACAATACGTGTACAATATGATCTGATTTTAAAATATATATATATTTTTTTATTATAAATCTTAAATCTAAAATAATGTGTTTGGCACGACGGGTGACCTGCGCCCGCTCAAGGATTCAGTTGCGCTCCGGCATTCGTACGAGGAACCTGTGTCGCTTTCACGCTTGCCGCCGCCGCTACAACATCACGTAAATATCGTGTTTTCCATAAATAAATTTGTGGTGTGTTTTATTTCAAAATGGGAAATGAAAGAAATAAGATACGGAAAAGGCAGAGTTGGAGAAAACAAAACGCGAGTGAGTAAGAAAGCTCCGACACGCGTTGCGGGGTGCTTCACGGCCGGGCGGTGAGGTGGGGGCGAAATTCAGATTCTAGCTGGAGTAGTATGAGCTCTTAAAGACACCTTATTTAAATGCTACCCCAGCTACTCCAGAGGCACTTTATTATGGAATGCATGTAACTGCTCGTAATACTGTTGAACGTTGCATAGGTGTTCTTAAGGCTAGATATAGGTAAGTCAATAAATACTTAATAGGTACATAATTCATCAACAATAAAGATAATTTTGTATTCAGAATATAAATCTGTTTGAACATTTTTAGATGCTGTCTGGTGGCAAGAAGCCTACACTATCACCCAGTGTTTGCTGCAAAATTGGTCAATGCATAACTTTGCAGTTCAGACGAGACGAAACATTACATATAGACGGCAGTACATATGTTGAAGCCAGCATTCGGAAAGACATTGAATTACCACAAGCTTCCCGAAATATAGACTTGGTGCACAGAACGCTGTACAGAGATCTCTCATAAATGCCGTGTGGTCCAATAGAAACATATGATTGACCTGTGTAGATCAAATACCTCCTCTTGACTAAATACCTACGTGTAGGACGTTGTGTTGTTAAATAAAAAGCTTTAATAAAAAATATATTTGTTTTATTGGAAGCAACTTAAATAAATAATAATATTTTAAAGAAAACCAACAACACTAATTTTTTAGTCACCAGTGTCACCACCTTTTGACCTGAAACATATAAAAAGTTTAAGTAGGTACATTTGTAGAAAATGAAAAGATTATAATTGAAAATTTTATAAACCTTTGCTGTCAACTTTCGAGACAAGAAGACATGCGCATTGACGGTTTTCGTTCCTGTAAACAAGAATGAATACTGAACCAAAAGGAACGAAAACCGTCAATGCGCATGTCTTCTTGTCTCGAAAGTTGACATGAAGTGCCAAAATTTATGTCAGTGGTAGGTAAGTAAATAAACCGAGGGAGATTTAAAGTTTACAAAAAACAAATCGATTTTCTATTTCAAAGGTGAGTTCAATAAACAATTTAAGATTAAAATTTTACATGGCTGTCGAAATTCACTTTTCATACTAATTTCAGATGTCTTTCAATAGAAAAACTGTATCTACGAGGCAATTTGAAATACTTGTAGAATTTCTATCTCTACATAAAGATTTAGCGCTCGGCCGACTGAAAAGTAGAGATGCGCGGCAGTGTAGCAAGCAGCTATGGCAAGAAATAGCCAATGTAAGTAGAAGAAAGGTCTCCCGCTGCTCTATCTCAGATTGCAGATGCCATTTCTACAATCGCCCAAGCACAAACAAAAATAGCAGTAACAATTTACAGCAAAGGTACATATATAAAATTTTCAATCATAATCTTTTAATTTTCCACAAATGTACCTACTTAAACTTTTTATATGTTTCAGGTCAAAAGGTTGTGACACTGGTGACTAAAAAATTAGTGTTGTTGGTTTTCTTTAAAATATTATTATTTATTTAAGTTGCTTCCAATAAAACAAATATATTTTTAATTAAAGCATTTTATTTAACAACAGAACGTCCTACACGTAGGTATTTAGTCAGGAGGAGGTATTTGATCTACACAGGTCAATCATATGTTTCTATTGGACCACACGGCATTTATGAGAGAGAGAGTACAGCGTTCCGTGCACCAAGTCTATATTTCGGGAAGCTTGTGGTAATTCAATGTTGAAGAAGTAGTAGTAGACATCACCAAGACATTGGTGGATAATGGGCAATCATTATCTTTATAAGCTGAGAGACGCACACTTCTCGACGGAGGCCTTCCCCAGGATTCTTCATGTCGTCCGGACCCGCGCCGCCCTCATCCTGCATTTGACGTTCGTAAAGTGTATAAAATTACCTACTACGAATAAAAAAGTTTTCATTTTCATTTTTTCATTTTCAATGTCTTTCCGAAAGCTGGCTTCAACATAGGTATGTACTGCCCAAAATGTTTCGTCTTGTCTGAACTGCAATGTTATGCACAACTGCACATGCATTGACCAATTTTGCAGCAAGCACTGGGTGATAGTGTAGTCATCTTGCCACCAGACAGCATCTAAAAATGTTCAAACAGATTTATATTTTGAATACAAAATTATCTTTATTGTTGATAAATTATATAACTATTAAGTATTTATTGACTTACCTTTACTAGCCTTAAGAACACCTATGCAACGTTCAACAGTATTACGAGCAGTCACATGCATTCCATAATAAAGTGCCTCTGGAGTAGCTGGGGTAGCATTTAAATAAGGTGTCATTAAGGTTTTTCTTAAGAGATAGTGTTGGGCTAAGCACCAGGTTTTTAGATACTGGGAGGCCTAGCTTGTAATAAAAAAAAAACACTTAAGTTTTGAGTGGACTGTAATTTAAGACTGGATTACTGGTTTCACAAAGTTGTTTTAATACTGCGCTATGAGATGAGTTCTCGTCGTAGTCCCAAGTCCAAGTGGCGGGCCGGCAGCCGGCGGCGGGCCGCGACGGAGCCCCCGCACGGCGCAGGATGGTAAACCGGTTCCTAGATCGACGCGCCTCACGCGCGGCGATGTGACGTCAGGAACATACTCCCGGGGTTGATGTAGAGTCATCAATTTGTTGGTAGAAGCGGGCATATGTTATTATACGCCCGAGTGATGAGTCCCTTCCTCGTCTTGATTTCGGCGACCCTGTTTCGTCCATCTGTCCCAGGATGAACTGCGGTGATTCTGCCCATCATCCACTGCAAGGGCGGCAACTGGCCATCTCGTACAAGCACCATGGCTCCCGGCTGCAAGTCCTGCTGGTCACTGCGCCATTTGGTCTTCTGCTGTAGAAGTGAGACGTATTCGTTTGAGAAACGATGCCAAAAATGCTCCCGCAGTCTCTCAATGCGATCCCAGCGTGGTAGCCGCTGAATTTTGACCTCGGGCATCGGAGGACGAGGGACTGAGATGAGTGGTCGACCGATAAGAAAGTGGGAAGGGGATATATATGACAGATCTGATGGATCTGTGGAAAGAGGCGTTAGGGGTCTCGAATTTAAAATAGCCTCTATCTGGATGAGACAGGTTGAAAGCTCTTCATAATTTAAGTGGGTTAAGCCCATTACCTTACGTAACAAAAGTTTTGTAGATTTGACCGCTGCCTCCCAAAGGCCACCAAAATGTGGTGTGTAGGCGGGGATGAATTTAAATTCTATGCCTTGGTTCGCAATGTCAGAACCTATATCTTTAGAGTAAACCTGTAAGAAGCGTGAAAGCTCATTGAAAGCTCCAACGAAGGTGGTGCCGTTGTCGGAGTAGACGCGCTGCGGTTTGCCGCGACGACTTATGAAGCGACTGAAGGCCGCTAGGAACGCCTCCTTCGTAAGATCGGACACTAACTCTAAGTGCACGGCTCTGACTGCAAAACAAATGAAAACACATATATAAGATTTAATTAAGCGACTACCTCGTCCCCTGCGGTCGGATATCAACACTGGTCCGGCGTAATCAACTCCTGTGTTATAAAAAGGAAACACTAACTGCGTCCTGTCTGTAGGTAGGTTGCCCATGACAGGTTGTACTGGCTCTGCTCTAAACCTAGTGCAGCGAACGCAGTTTCGTACTGTATGTTTCGCTAAGTTTCTACCACCAAGAGGCCAGTATGAGAGTCTTATGTTAGCTAAAAGTAATTGAGGGCCGCTATGAAATAATGTTATATGTTGTTTAATGAATATTAATTTAGTTAAATGATGTTTGCTACATAAAAGGATAGGGTGCTTAACGTCGTATGTGTAATATGAATTATGAAGACGACCACCTACGCGTATTAATTTATTTGAATCAATGAAAGGAGAAAGACTTATTAATCGATCCTTTTTATGTAAGGACTGGTTATTGCTAAGAATTATGTATTCCTCAGGAAACATTTCCTGCTGAGAAATGTGTATGATAAGATTTTGAGAAATATTTAACTCATCAGTAGATAAATAAGAAGTAAATTTTACGTTATGTTTTTTACAATTATGTATGAATCTATTAATGTAAGAGACTATTCTAATTAATCTTGTGAAAGAAGATGATTTATGTATTATTCGTGATATTAAGTTTTGACTATTTTGTTTTATGTTATCAACAGCTACATGTAGAGATATTTCAGGTAAATATTGTAATGCTGTGTTAGGAAACTGAGGAAAGTCAATGTGCTTATCGTGTAGGAACTCAGGACCTGACCACCAAAGCATGCACGCGCTGATGCGATCAGCCTTCACCCCGCGGGAAACTAGGTCCGCAGGATTACTTTTCGTAGGCACATAGCTCCACGTCTGACTGATCGTTGTTTCATGAATTTCTGCTACCCTGTTACGAACAAATTGATTTAACCGGCTTAGCGGTGAAGAAAGCCAACCTAGCACGATAGTTGAATCGCACCAAAAGAAACACTTATCAAAATTAATAGTAAGTGATTTGCATACCTTTTGGTAAAGTCTTGCTCCCATTAAAGCTCCACAAAGTTCTAAACGAGGGATAGTGGTATGCTTTATAGGCGCAACTCTATTTTTAGAGACTAGAAGGCGAACGCAAACCGTTCCGTTACTTGCTACTGTCCTTACGTAGGCACACGAACCGTAAGCTCGTTCTGAAGCGTCTGTAAATATATGAAGCTCAATTAAAGATGGATTATCACAAGATACCCAGCGTGGTATGCGAAGAGAATTGAGAGCAGGAAGCAATGTTACGAACTCTATAAACTGAGATTCGATTTCTTTAGGAACTTGTTCGTCCCAGTTGCATTTTAATATCCACAACTGTTGTAAGATTAATTTGGCCTGGACTATGCACGGTCCAACTAGACCAAGAGGGTCAAATACTTGACTTATTAAAGATAAAATGTTACGCTTAGTATACTTCGATAAAGGGTCTAATTTCACTGAAAATAATAAATTGTCTAAGTTACAATCCCAATACAGGCCAAGTGTCTTGCTAGGTGAATGATCATTTAAGTTTAATGTTTTATTTTCATTTTTTGTGCTCATATTTTTAACTGATTCTAAAATTTCTAAGTTATTTGATTGCCATTTTCTAAGATTAAATTTTGCTGATTTTAATATATTAGTTACATTTTTACATAATTGAATTACTGAACTTACTGAATCGCCTCCGGATAAAAAATCGTCAACGTAAAAATCACGTTTCATGATGTCTCTAACTTTAGGATCCTGGCATTGTTCAGCAAGAGTTAAAAGACACTTGGTCGCTAAGTATGGGGCTGACGCTGTGCCATACGTAACTGTATTTAAGGTACATGACTGCAATGGTTCAGTAGAATCGAACCTAAAGAGGATTTGTTGCAGCGATCGCTGTGAAGGCTCTACCAATAAAACTCTATACATAGTCTCTATATCTCCGGTGACTACAAATTTATGTTGTCTGTACCTTAAAAGTATAGAAAAAATATCGTCCTGTATCGTTGGTCCCACCATCTGTATGTCGTTGAGGGACTTGCCTGAGCTTGTTTTGGCCGAGGCGTCGAAGACTACGCGGAGTTTTGTTGTAGAGCTGGACTCGCGTACAACTCCATGATGAGGCAAATAGCAACTAATTGAGTTTGAATTATGTGGTTTTAAGTTAAGGGTCATATGATTAAGATTTATATATTCTTGCATGAATTTTAAATATCTGTCTTTAAATATTGAATCTTTTTCGAATCTACGCTCTAAAGAGAGAAATCGACACTTTGCCATAGCGTAAGAGTCACCTAAGCACTCTGGTGAGTCCTTCATAGGAATAGTGACAACGAACTGACCAACTTCGTTACGTCGAGTAGTTTCAAGAAAAAAATTTTCACAAGCTTGTTCTTCAAAAGAGAAACTACTGCTAATGGGTACTGAATCAAGTTCCCAAAAGCGAGTTAGCTGGTTTGATTCCTCATTGGTGAGAAAATGACATATATGTGAAGTACGAGGATGTGGCGAATATAAGCTGCCTGAAATGAGCCATCCTAACTTAGAAGATTGTAATTTAGGAAGCCCTTTCCCTAACTTAATTGATTCGGAACCTAAGACGTCCCAGAACACCTCAGCGCCGACTAAGATATCAATGGCAGCGGGTGTATTAAAAGAAGGATCTGCTAGCTGAAGACCTGGCGGGATGGGTATTTGTTTTCTATCCACGTACGACCCAGGCAGCGTTTGAGTTATTTTTGACAAAACGACACAATCTATTTTAACTATGTAGTCGCTTGAATAAGATTGCAAAGTAAGACTACAAGTCGAAGAGGTATTAGAAATTTGATCACAAATACCTGCGACTGTGGAGCTAGTGCTTTTCATTACCAGGCCGAGCTTTCTGCACAGCTCTTGGGTGACAAAGTTAGAAGTGCTGCCGTTATCTAGCAAGAGTCGAGCAGTATGAAGCCGTCCATGGATGTCCATCACTTTGATCAAGGCTGTGGAAAGTAATACAAGACCCTGATTAGAGTTTGAAAAAGACGTCATTGTATTCGAAGACAATGCGATAGGTATATTTGATTGGTTTTCTAATGATTCCCTATGTAAGAGAGTATTATGCTTAAGTTTACAATATTTGCAATGTGATAATTTACAAAACTTATCTTTATGACCTGGACGTAGGCAGTTCAAACAAACGTTACTTTCTAAAGCCTTTTTAAGACGAGAATCAATATCAAGATTTCTAAAAGATTGACAATTAAATAAATAATGATTCTGTGAACAAACCGGACAAATTGAAGTTAAATTTGATTTGTTAGAAATGTTACTATGAGGTAAGTTGTAAGTATTGTTAGGTTTAGTTGTAGTGAGATAGTTTTTATTAGTTCTATTATTATCACAGTTATTACTTGTGAAAGTTGTTTTTAAAGTTTCAAGTAAATCTGCCCTATTCGAAAGAAAATCTAAAAAGTGTTTTAAGGTAGGATACGTACTGTTTAAATTGCATTTTAGTTCCTCCCACTGACGATTAGTGACTGCATCTAACTTCTTGCTCATTATAAAAATGATTAGAGTGTCCCAATGTTCAGTGGGCTGGCCGAGATTACTAAGAGCACGTAAATTTTTGTTTGTGACATCAATCATGTTGCGTAATTTCTCATAAGACTCCCTTTGTATGGATTCGAAATTAAATAAGGCCTGAACATGATTGTTTATTAGTAATCTTTCATTATCGTACCTATCCAATAACAATTGCCAAGCTACACTGTAGTTTGCAGCTTTAAAATCAATACTTTTAATAACTATCGAAGCACTGCCAGCAAGGGCTGCGCGAAGATAATGAAATTTATTTATATTCTGTATGCTATCGTTTGTATGAATAAGTGAAATATACGTATCTCTGAATTCGAGCCAGTGTTGATATTCGCCGTTGAAACGAGGCAAGTCGATCTTGGGCAGGCGGACGAAGTCGTGTTTGCAGGCAGGGTCGCGCGCAGAAGCTAGGCTAAGCGGCGGCGAGGCGGCGCGCGCGCGGGCCCCCGTCAGCACCGCCCGCGCACGCGACACCAGCGCGTAATAAGTTGATTCAAACTGCTCGCGATCCTCGTACATGACGTCGACATTTTCGGCCAACACCTCCAATTCCGTCTGCAATATGTCATATTCTTTATATAAATTATTCATGAGTCCCAAGCGACATTCTAATTCAGTTGTTTGAAAATCATCTAATTCATTATCGGGCAATAATTTAACAAAGTTACTAAATTGCGTAACCTTGGCTTTCAAGCTGCCACGCTTCTTAATAAGTTCTCTCAATTTCGCTTCTGACATTATAAGCAATTAAGGCAGAAGAAATATAAGGCGAAATAAGAGTAAAGAAACACTATTACAGCGTTAAAATAGGTAGGTAAGATTCTTAAAAAGTTTAAATGCGAAATAAAGCTAGCGAAATCGCAGCGTATGTAGCCGAGCAAGAACCGGTTTCGTCGTAGCAAGATGTATGACGTAGCGAGCGCGATAGTAATATTCGATAGATAAGATATTTAAGTATAAAGAAAGGCTTAAATTACGTAGAAGCTCCAAGCTTTTTGTTTAAATTATGATATTAAAGGACAATTAATGTTATTAAGTGCTTAAATTTTGACTTAGGTAGGTAATAGGTATACGACTTTATGGAAAAATACTAGTATATTAAAAATAATATCTAGGTAATGTGCAATGAAAGACACAATACATCTAAAAAGAACAAGAGTGAAGTAAAGTAAGAGCTTAAGAATAAATTATAAAGAGATCAACTATGACGATCCTAAGAGCACTATTTTAAATTCACAATAGGTATTAGTAGGTATTAAAAGGATTCCTTATCGGAACGAACTCACTCAGTATTCCCTCGTGGTGGATTGTCCTCAAAGTGCCCTCCACGATGTCTGGATAGGCCGGCAGTCCAAAGTCCACGCAGGTTACGATGACGCAGTTATTAAACGTTAACTTTTATAGGAGGTCTCGAAGACCATTTGTTGGGCTAAGCACCAGGTTTAAGATACTGGGAGGCCTAGCTTGTAATAAAAAACACTTAAGTTTTTAGTGGACTGTAATTTAAGACTGGATTACTGGATTTACAAAGTTGTTTTAATACTGCGCTATGAGATGAGTTCTCGTCGTAGTCCCAAGTCCAAGTGGTGGGCCGGCAGCCGGCGGCGGGCCGCGACGGAGCCCCCGCACGGCGCAGGATGGTAAACCGGTTCCTAGATCGACGCGCCTCACGCGCGGCGATGTGACGTCAGGAACAGATAGCCACTGTCACCTATAAACATAAAATCATTTTAAAAAAGTGTTCATCCACATCTCATTACAAAATGTACCTTAATCTTAGCGAACTTTGGTGAGATCTCTTCCTGAAGGTATATGACTCTCCAATTAATGAAAGGACGATGCTCACATATTATACCAAATTTAAGTCATTATAATGAAGAATCATGTTATTAAATTTCACCTTCAAATGTTTTGTCATTGCTGAGAAAGATTGAGATGCCCAACACCGAAACTTCCAATCCGTCGTTTTAAATATTACCTAAACAATACTTATTCTGCTTACCTAGTAGGTATATTTGTTTCCCTTCATCAAATAGGGAATTCAAATAGGAATTCAATGGATGATTAGTCCATTTTTTATTTATTTTATTATATAGTGGAATCATGCATTGATCCAGGATTGCTAGGATCTATGCACAGTATTTTTAAGTCTGCATCACATATCTGTAAGAAATGTTTAGCATTTGGACTGAATCTGGAAATAAAACGGTCTTAATTTTAAGTCTTAAATAAGCAGGATTTAAAATATGTTTAATATCGCTTACCCTTACCTAGTCTATAGTTTTTTATAAATAGTGCATCATTATTATCTCGTCGCCGTCTTAGACTCGCTCGACGTGCATCTTCAGCGTAGCTTATTTCTAAAGTGTGCCAAGCCAAATGAAAACTCATTTTTAATACACAAAATTTAGAGAAAAGTTGGTGAAAGTTCCTTCACATAAACTGCGTCTTGTTTACCTCGAAAACACTGCGAGATTTGACATTTCACGTAAGTAAAAAAATATGGGAATACGGAATCACTGCGACGTGAATGCAACGTAACTGCGAACTAATTTAAGCGACTACCATTTTTTGGTTTTCTTGCAGTTGAGTCGACGTTGACGCGCAGTTGACGCGGTTACTCAAATATCATTTAAAGCCACTGACCTCTATATTTACCACTGGACTGGCTGTTCCGTAAGTTTGACAGCTATTTTTTTGTGCCTATTTGAAGCGCCACTAGCGAGTAGCGAGTGTCCGCAGAACAAATTTTGACGTATATTGCAAGTGGCCGCCAGAGAAGTGCTAGCTTATTGTTAAGTGATTTTATATTTTTTAAATATTAATTCGAATTTTATGTTGTTATTGTTATAAGCATTATATAAAAGTTATCAAGAATGAGGACATGTGACATATGTGTAAGCGACTAGTTTTAGTACCACGGACACTCGTTACTGCTCGCTACGTCCGACAGCGCCAAAATGGCGATTATCAAACGGGCACAAAAGCACTTTGACAGCCGCCAGTCCAGTGGTAAATATAGAGGTCAGTGTTTAAAGCGGCTACACACGACCCTAAAATCACTGGCAATATCTGGACACTGGTGGGGAGGACCCTAGATCATATCATAAATTGTCTCGTGTGTAGGCAAATCCTACCCGATTTTTATCGTCCCTAAATCATTCCGAGCGAGCTCACGATTTAGGGACAATTATCGTCTAGGGAGCGTTGTACGTGTGTAGCGAAATCAGGATTGATTTCTACGCAGTCTGCGCCATAGATGAAAATAAGTACTAGTCTGCGCTTGAGTGCCGCCACGATACGACGACGTGCTTGCGGCTATAATTGTTTATTTCGCGCGAAAACATGGCGAAGGAGAATGATCGAGAAGCGTGGACCAAAGCTATCGATCTATTCAACGATTTACCATATTTGTGGGATAAAAAACATAGAAATTGAGGAAGGTCGAACGGCAGAAAATGGAAGAAGTATTAGTACCTACTTACTGGAAGTAAATGAAGTTCGAGAAGGTGATATGGGGTACTAGTACTGGAGAGTTTATGAAGTTTGAGAAGATATTATTCGAGGAAGTAATTATTGTCATGGAATTAATGTATTTGAAGAAGTTGTTGATAATGGAGCGGCGTAATAATTCAAGAAGAAAGCACATTACTACAGAAAAGAAAAATTAGATGAAAACCAGACAAAGATAATTCAACAATTAGAAGGATGTCTGTCTTTTAAAAATAAACAATTAAGGGGGTGAACGTAAGGATATAATTGTTTATTAATGGAACTTAAAATAATACACAACAGCAAAGGAGTAAGCATTTATTTTGATAAAGAGTTACAACTGTTTTTTAATATTCTTTTATGTCTTTTATGGTTTTGTTTTATTGTTATTTTGCTTTTAGTCCTTAGGATGTTTAATTTTGATTTTATAATAAAATAATTAAATTGTAAACATGTGACAAGTAGTGAGAAATTTTAAGAAAAGTGTTTTTTGGATTCAAATGAGTTATGGTATGATATCTTAATTGAGTTTGACTAATTTGAATAGGAATGGTAATACTTAATTAGAGTATTGGGTCTTATGTTTTTGAGTTTCAGGTATCAAAGGAAAAGTTAAGTTATTTTCTGCTGTTTTGTGAGTGTCGGCGGCATCTCGGAACAACGAGCAGTCTGTTGCACGGTCGGTTTCGTACTGACCACGGTGTTTTCACTAAATTTCGTTAGTATCACTAAGATATAGATGGCGCTGTTTATAATTTATAAAATTAGAAAAATGCCATAGACAATGTCTCTTTCATCCTACTCTTCATTCTTCGGTTCATTCAATCAATCACCTAACCGACTCATTAAATCTATCTTTCATTCGTTACCTGTGTTCGTTACTGCGCACCCGTTTTCGATTCCGATTTCGGAAACAACGCTGCATTTCAACCTTTGCATGTTTATTGGAATTTCGATAGTGATAACGGTTTTCTGATATATACATATTTCATATAATCATGATAATATGCATATTAGAGGAATCTTAAATATTCTTAAAGAAAAATACAGGGAAAGGTTCCCGACTGGTTCTAGTAAAAGTTTCCGTCACTAAGTTCTAGATGGCGCTAGTTCCCCGTTTTAGCTGATATCTCTATCTCAACCTATAAAAGTTACTTTATGGTACTGACTGGCAGAGACGTGTGTAGAGTAGTAGCCGATTTCATCCCCACTACCGCTGTCCCGATATCGCCAGTGATTTTAGGGTCGTGTGTAGCCGCTTTTAGGGGAATACCGATTTGATATATTTTTGACATATTTTCGACGCGACGTAGCAGTGCAGTTGCAGTTTTGTTAAGAGAATTGGGCCACTGTTCGCCGCTCGCGCTAGCGCACCGGTCACATCGATAAACTACATACCTACTGTCAAATAATAAAGATTTATTATTATTATTATGTATACTTAAAGCTACATGCCTTTCGGCGGGAAAGACCCAACAATCGGACCAGTCGGTCGGGAATCTGGGCAAGAGAGACAGAAACCGGCGAACGATTCGGAGTCTCGAGCAAAACCGCTTTTTGCATGCGTGCTGGAAGCGAACTGCCACCGAATCCCAGCCTTTAAAGGTTTATATTACAACCGGGATGATTTCGGTGGATATAACTTCCCACATTTTGGTCACCTCGTGTGCAAGGTCCAAGTAATTGCGTTGCTTCTCGGTCTCGGCCTTCACGAGGTTCTCGTCATGTGGTATAGTTATGTCCACCAAAAACACCTTAGACGACGATCGGTCCATTAACTCGATATCAGGTTTATTCACTAGAATAGTCCTGTCCGTGATAATAAAATAAAAAAAAAAAATAAATAAAAATAATATTTATTTACCAGATAAAGATACAAAAACAGACAAAAATACATAACAGACAAGTGTAATCAAGGTTTTCGGACTTATTCTAGAAGGGCTTTAATAATAATAATATGTTCTCTTATAAATCTACTACAGTAAAGTTTATCTATACATCGAAATAAACAGAAGAGACAACAACATTACTATGCCATCAATTTTTTTTTTTCTTTTATTAAGAGGGTAGTTTTCTGCTTATTATTACTGGCGGTCCCCGCACTAGGCAAACCTGTATCGCGGGGTCCCAGGGCCGATTTCCATTGAAAGCTATACGGAAGCGAAGCGATAACATCTTTAAAGCTATTGCTAAACGGGATTTGTGATTACATTTTTCAATATTTTATTGCTTACAATAGGTATATTATTTTATATTGCCATTAAGTTGGTTGATATTAATATTATTATGAATAAAACGACTTTAATAAACAAAAGAAAAATAAGTTAAAACAAATTAATAAGTTAGACAAATTATAAGTAACTAGGTACTGAAATTACTTTTACAGTTAAGTTTAATATTCATTGTTTGTCTTTTTGGAATGTGTTTTTTTTTTTTTTTTTAATATAACGTAATGAAAAGTTTTTTTTTTTTATTACTTTTGTTTGCACGCCTGCGTTTAAGAACTTAATTAATTAAATGTTTAATGTAAAGTAAAATAGAAATAAATATACAAAGATAATAAATAGATAAATAAATAAGATAGCGTAAACATACCTATAATAAATAAATAAGGAAGTAAAAACAAGTATATACCAAATATGACATATGATGACTATGAAGTCACAAATTATTTATTTTAGTATGTATAGGTTTATTTTGAAAATTAATTATTTCCTTCTTTAACTAAACGACCACTGATAACAGGGCTTCAGTGTCTAGGTAGCCAAGGTTAGTAAGCCATTCAAAGACTAATATTTTAACTTTGCTTGTTGGAAGCCCACGAATATTGCATTTCTCTGCCACTTTGTTGTACAGCCGTGGATGCAAAAACTCACTGTGCCTTCGTGCAAAAGAGGATTTTATGATCGGAACCGGCGCTCTGTATACTCTTTTATTTAAAACTGAAGGAAAGTCGGAAGAATGAATAAAGTAGTTGTGGAATTTTATAATACTGCGCCAGATAAAAAGTCTACGGACACTTAGTATACAGCATTCTCTATAAAGAAGGTCGGTAGGATATCTATAGTTCTTGCCAAACATCGTTTTTAGGATTGCGCGTTGGCTTCTCTCGACTTTTAGCATTTCTGTTTTAGCGACTCCTCCCCAAATGGTCAAACAGTAGAGAAGGATATTCTGACATAAAGCCACGTATATTTTTATTAGCAGGGTTCTTTCAACGCAGTGTCTCAACAATTTCATTATGTGTGATAATTTGCGAAGTCTCCCCGAGACATGCTCAATGTGCACTTTAAAGGAAAGTCTTTCATCTAAGTGAATACCTAGGTATTTAATGTTGGAAGTTCGGTATATAAATGGACAGTTGCACGAAGCTCTTGTGGACTCCATACAAGAGTGGATTTGAAGACCAGGTGAGTTTGGAGGGGCGGTTGCAATGGTTTTAAAGAAATAAACACATTTTGTTTTGTCAGTGTTCAAGGTTAAAAGATTTTCTTTTAGCCAGTTACTTAGAAGTGCCATTCCAGTTTCGGCATAAGTTTTAACATGGTTCCATGTACAACCATGGAACACTACTGCAGTATCATCAGCGTAACAGTAGATTTCGGCACTTTCAAGGTTAATTGTCTGAATGTCATTTAAATAAATCAAGAACAAAGTCGGACCGAGAATACTGCCTTGTGGTACCCCGTACTTTATTGCGTTCACATCACTCATCAGTCCTTCAACCCTAGAAAGTTGTCTTCTATCTGTGAGATATGATGTAAACCATTTGAGCGCAATACCTCGAATCCCCATCAGTTCTAACTTCCTCAACAGAATTGTTGTGGAAACGGAGTCGAACGCTTTTGCGAGGTCGAGGAACACGCCCATACAGCAGTTTCCCTCGTCAAGACGTCTAGCAACTGATTTTGCTAAAGCACCAACTGCATCCTCCGTGGACAAGCCTTGTCGAAACCCAAATTGCCGGTCAAAAAGTAAATTATTTGTGTCAAGATACTTTGTTAAGCGTAAATTTACAAGTTTTTCCAGTATTTTCGAAATGGATGTTAATAATGAAATAGGCCTGTAATTCGAAGCATCACTTTTAGTGCCACTTTTGTATATGGGACACACGACGGCTGTCTTCCAAATATAAGGAAAGTCTCCGGAAGAGAGACTCAGATTAAAAATATGCGTCAAGGGGGCAAGAATGAGGTTAGATATAGCTTTTAACAATAAATTATTTATTCCATCGTGTCCAGAACTACTAGAATTCTTTAGCTGTTTAATTAAGAATCCAACCTCGTTTTCGTTGGTAGGAGACATAAAAAAACTAGTGCTGGGGGATTTATTTACTTTTGCTTTTTTAGCAAGGGAGGATTCTGTTTCTTTCAGTTGAGTTAGAATGTTGTCTGCCAATTGGCTGCCTACTGTGGAAAAGTATTTGTTGACATCATTGATTGATTCCTGCGCAGATGAACGTGATGATAACAATTCTAAATTACAGCTTTTGATTTTTTCTTGATGACTAATTGTTTTAATGGTTTTCCACAATTTCTTTGGATCATGTTTGGTCTCTTCGATAAGTCCCCTTTGGTACTCCTTTTTAAGGCTATGGAGTAAGTTTGAAAGAAAATTTCTATATCTTTTGTATGATATTTGGGTTATACTGTCTTCTGGATTTTTATTAACTTTAGCATGCAGTGCATCACGATGTTTCATACATCTGATTAAACCTGGTGTTATCCAGGGTTTGAGGCTAAATTTCGTACGGCTGACTTTCACATATCTTTTATTTTGCTCAAGTATAGAAGAAACAGTGTTTGAGAATAGCCTGGCTGACTCTGAAGCAGTGGAAGCCTTGAAAACAGGTATCCAGTCTTTTTTGGAAAGATCAGCATGAACTCCAGCCTGGTTGATTTTACACACTGTTCTCGATGGCCTAGGTGATTTAGAAGATGTGGTATTTAAACACGCCATCACAATGTCGTGATCAGTTGTGGAATTTTGACAGACATTTGCTATGTGTTCGAAAAAGGGTCTAATGAAAATGTGGTCGAGGCAGTTATTTTTACGTGTAGGCTGGTTAACAATGGTGTGAAGACCGTGAATTGACATCAAGCTTAGCAATTTGTCTCTGTCTGGTGATTCCACCGTAGGAATTATATTAATATTTAGGTCCCCTGCAAGTACAATATCTTTATTGTCTAAATCACTGAAGACAGAATCGAGGTCTTCTAGAAATGGTGAGATATCTCTAAAAGCTGGGGAACGATAAACGCCGATTACGGTTAATTTATCAGGAATATCGATTAAGATACAGTTGCATTGCCTGAATATAGGTTCTTTAAATGAAGCATTCCAATACGATTTTACATAGACTACTACACCGCCCGCTTTATTAAGATACGATGTCGATCTAAACGATGAATATCCATCCAGAAAGGGAATTATAGTGTTATCATCCAGCCAGCATTCTGTGAGTACAATCACGTCGAAGTCAATTTTTGCACGTTTAAGGACTAACAAAAATTGATCAAAATTACATTTGATACTTCTAATATTAAATGTTAGTATACTAAAGTTATATTCCTTCCAAGAAGCAATACAGCTCTCAAGTTTATCTACAGAATCTAGTAAATTGCAGTTTATAGCAAAAGTATTATCTATTTCTGCAGTAATTTGAAAGTTATCCATAAAAAAAATAATAAAACGTGTAAAAAATATAATTATGCAGATGTATTTTACTTGTGAAAATTGAATTTGGAATTTTATGATTGACAATTAAGTAAGAGAGCTGTATTGCAATGATACTATAAATAAGCCAAGATATATGGGTTACTTTGATGTTATATTTATATGGCAGAGTGCAATAAATAAATATGATTATATAAGTGCTATAGATAAATATATATTTGATTATAAAAATATGACTGTAGAGTGTAAGTGAAAGATTGCAAGGTTTTACCGGTAAAAAATATAAATTAAGCCTTTTCTTCTTGTGCAAGAGGTGTTTGCAGTCCCACGTGCTGGTCCAGGTCGAATTCCGATTTAATCTGTATGACAGGTTTCTTTTCAGCTTTACGAACAAAAATGTTTCCACCTGAAGTCCAGTAGAAGCGAAATCCATGTTGTTTACAACGAGATCTTGTAATCCAGAATAACGATCTATTCTTTTTTGTGAGCCGTTCATTTATATAAATATTTTTGATGGGACCAGAAGTAACCTGGTCTGTTGTTAATGGTTTTCTGGTTTTGACCTCTTTTAAAATTTGTTCCTTTTTGTGCCGGCGGAGTAACCGCACAACTACAGGCCGGGGTCTTGAAGGTCCTTCGTCATTAGGCCCTCGACGAGAGGAGCCAACACGGTAAATATCATCGATATCTTCGTCTTTAATAGTCACCCCTACCTTCTTAGCTAGCAAGGTGGTAATGTGGAAAAGGTTCTCGGTATTATTTTCTGGGAAACCTATAATTTCGATTTCATTTCTAATCTGGAATTGCCCTTGTCTGTCCAATTCGTTTTCAAGATAACTCACTTGGGCTTTCAGCTCCATAATCACGTTATCTTTTTCTAAAAGCTTGTGCTCGAAAAGTTGTAGGCGAGATACAGAATCACTCACTGATGATAATTTTTCGTTCAGATGATTGATATCTTGTCTAATAGCTTTTATTTCTGTAAGCAATGTCGAGAATTTATTATCATCTACCAATACCTCCGGTGGTGTGATGGCGGAACCCCCTCTAGTTTTTGTGTTGATGTTACGCGAGGGTGTAGACGTCTCATTTGGTTCATTATGGTTTTTGCGTACAGGCGTGTTGCTATTATTAGACTTCGGGAGTGACGATTTGCATTTCGGGCATACCCAGGATGCTTTGTATGATTCGTTGTAACTTTGAAATTTTGTTTTTTCAATATTAGTACAAAGTAGATCGTATGTTTGTTTGCAGGTAGAACACTCCATATATTCCAAATTATTGATGTTGCTCTTGCAGCCGCTGCATTTTATTGACGTCGACATAGCAATCACTAAAACAGGAACTTATAGCTTCACTGATCTGTAGTATAGCTTCCGCTGGTTAGCGATCCTTATTTTGCACGTGCAACTCGAATGAATTCGGCACTAATTTGGAAGAATATGTTGTTGAACTAAATTGAACTTTAAGTTAACGTACTATTAGGGTGGAATTTCGAAAAACCAACTTTAAAATTTTATTTTACGGAATAGTTAAGACGTCCGTTCGCGACGGCATCCGATCCGAGTGGAGATAATGGGCCGACCCCAGTAGAGCTTGGCGCTGCCGTATTCGAGAACTGGCTCCGGCGTGTACTGGTAATAAGGCAGTTTCTGATTGATGAGACCGTATTTCAGAGCGAGCTCTTGGTGGAGAATCTTGGGTGCTTGGTTGTGTCTATGCAAATACCCAGTGTTAGCAAGAACCAAACAACCCGAAACTACATGTCTGATGGACTCTCCAGGTTGGCGGCACGATCGACATACGTCCACTGTGCCGTCCCTCATTATGTATTTCCGGTAGTTGTTCGTCCTTCGGTTTCCCCAAAGAGGTCCCCGAAGCGCAGCCAATGCACGTAGGCTTTACGGTCCACGTGTGGCTCGTGTAGAGCCTTGTAAAACCTTCCGTGCAGCTTTTTCTCTTTCCATCCGGTCTCACGATCAGAAATGCTTAGTACCGCTGGTGTCTGCCATGTCTCGAGGCCCAGATTGAGAGGGGTGAGTCCTTTGTCACACGCTACAACCTCTCTATGCATACCCACGTCCGCCTTCGCCATAAAATAGGCTCGGAGGCTATATATCTCCCGGTTGTGCAAGGTTTTGGCGCTAAGTAGGCCTCTTCCTCCACACTTCCGGGAGATATACAGCCTCATTACTGACGACCGATGGTGATGTATTCTATGGACGGTCATAGTAGTGCGGACCTTCCGATCCAGGGCGTCTAATTCGGTCGGAGTCCATCTGAGTACGCCAAAGGTGTACGAAAGAACGGGCATATCCCATCCTTTAAACGCTCGGACTTTGTTGAGACCCGACAAAGAACTAGTTAGTACCTTGTCAGGCGCTCAAAAAAGACTTCGCGTGCAGACTGTTATACGCTCGTTTTCTCGACACCGATGTTCTGTGACATACCCAGATATCGGTATGTTTCAGTTTCGGAAAGAGCTCTCAGGTTAACGGGACCTAAGTCTACCCTATGAGAGCGAGTAATCCTTCCCCTTTCCACATGAACAACCGCACACTTGTCCACTCCAAACTCCATTTTGATGGAGCTGCTAAAAACTGTCACGATTTTTAGCAGTTCCCTCAATCGTGAAGCCGTTGGAGCTAACAGCTTGAGGTCATCCATGTAGAAAAGATGGGAGAACCGCATGCCCCCTCTACGAAACTGAAAGCCCGTCTCTGATCCTTCCAGCAATGTGCTTAGTATTATTATTATTTTTAAACAAATGACCACACATGAATCTTGACTAATGCACTCTTCTTAACACTACCACCTATAATAGATCTCTATTTATCGTAGTTATCGAGATCTCCATGCTTGCGCCAATAGTGCCAGGATACAGAATACCATGTTCCTACGTAGTTACGGTACTACGATATACTGGCCGGCACCCTCGGGCAGGGTGTTACCACAACAATCGATCGTTATGGATTCGAATGGATTAGTCGACGTCGATCGATAGTTTTTATCGACGCCGTCGATCGATAGTTTTTATCGACGCCGTCGGTCGACGTCTGTCGATTTGTGTGGTAACACCCTAAGAGAGAGCTATGTCTTAATATGGGAAATGTAATTTAAATTAAACATCAATTTATTAGCTATCATAACTTTAATTCTTTTCAGAACATAGACAGCGCAGTGACTAGATATGTAATACCGTTGACTTAAAACTAATAACAGACATGTATAGCCCATTTCAATAAAGAATCTATTTTTAAATGGCTATCGCATTTTATATAGGTATGGTCAACAAACCAATCTGAGTACAATATTCCTATTCAAACTATAGGAACATTCGCAGCGTTTGCTCACTGGGATCGCCGCCTGTTCCGGCATGAGCATCCCGCCACAGGACAGGGCTCTTCCTGCCCGATTCACGCGACTTGTCGCGTCGTGGTTTTTGACTTTCGTCAAGAGTTCATGTTCCATAATTTATCTGTAGGTATAAATGTTATGCAAGAGAAGACGCGAGGATGCCCACCATTTAAAAATATGTTTTTCATATCTATGAGTGTCACCTTCTTAAATCTAAAATATTTATTTAGACATTTATTAACCTTATTTCTAATTAAAATAGGTAGATAAATCGATCTTCGGTTTAAGGAACCTACATATAATAAAACATGAGATCAAAATATATTCATTTAAAATGCAAATTTGAGCTACTAAAATTAGGTAAGTAACAAGTATTTTCACATTTACGATCAATTTAGATCACAACTTTGTTCATCGTATTTTTAAGGAAAACATAGATTATAACCTGTTCAGAGAGCATGTTAGTAACAGGCTCTTAAATGTAAATAATTTACAGCATTTTCGACCGTCAACAGCGGTATGGAAAGAGTATTGTTCACGGTCTATATAGTCTCTGACCTGTCAAACTACTTTTTGCAGACTTGATTTAATTTCTTAGAAACGATATCGGGATTTTCATTTCAAGTGGATGATACTAGTATTGTATTGAGAAACTTGAGAGGGTGAAATATTAAAATCCTTGCTGCGTTTTGTAATATAAGTAAATTATTTGGAATTAACCGAACATGAGCTATTATTTGGACTATATGTTGTTACATTTCATGAGTTGTCAAAAATCTGGCAGGTCAGCTGGTTACTCTTTTACTCTTTTGGTGCTAAAACTTTTTTTCAACGAATTATATGAAAATCAATGTAAGTCTTATAAAACTTCTTTAAATAATTCCCTCGTTTGTATTCAAAGCGAGGATTGTCAGTTTTGTTTCAATTCCCTCGTTTGTATTCAAAGCGAGGATTGTCAGTTTTGTTTCAGTCACTCTTCATATCTACGGTCTCCGTGGTGCTTTGGTCGAATGTGTGGCCTGCGGTGTGAGAGCTCCTAGGTTCATGAGCCAACCGGGACAGTTTAGGAAAACACTTTTCCAAAATGTCCAGGTCTACACCTAGATATCCCTCAGATCCGTCGTGTTATCTAAAATACTAGCTAATAAAAAAGCTTAATTCGCGGCCACGAAGCGTCAGTGTGGCCACTCATTTACTTAAATGAAAGAAAGTATAGGTACTCGTACATTGGGAGAAACCAAGAAAATGGTTGACAGGCAAATAAATCACGAAAGCGCGATGGAGGTATACTCGCCATGTAGCGTGGTTATAACTCGCTATAAATACCTTAGCAGTAACTGGTAGGTAACGCAAGTCGAGTGGCGGGTGAATGAGTCTAGCGGGAGGGAGTCTAGCGGGAGCGGTCGCGGCGGGAGTCGGCGATGACGAGCGTGAGGCGCATGTGCAGGCGGCGCGCGCGCCGCGACACGCGCACCGCCAGCAGCCGCACGCGCAGGCCGGGCGGGGCGGGCGGGGCGGGCGGGGCGAGCAGGGCGGGCGGCGGGGCGAGCGGGGCGGGCGGGGCGGCTAGCGCGCGCGCGCCTCCAGCCAGCCCACGTCGTCGTACAGCCGCGGGTCCGACACCCGCAGCGCGGCGCGCTTGCAGCTGAAGTAGTACCAGGGGGATACTGCGGAACACACGCACTTTATTATGTTACCTACTAGTGGTCGGGAAAGTTTTTATAATTAACAATCCTCCGTCATCAAAACTTAGGTAAATAAAATATGTCTAGCAGGATTTTATCGCGTTAAAAGAGTGACAACAGAATCACCTAAGGCTGCTTTTCCACCAGAGATGTGCTATGTTGCTAAGCGGTGTGTGGATGCGTGAAGCTATATAAATGAGGTATTTAAGCTATGTAAAGTTCCACTAGCGATGCTGGGACGTGTAGGGTGGCATGGATTTTGGACTGCATGTGGACAGAACGTATGAGCCTCTAGTAAACTCACGACATCGCTGGAGCGTAAACAAGACGGCCAGCAGCGGGCCGCTGACGGGCGGCGGCGCGGGCGGCGCGGCGGCGCGCGCCAGGCTTGCGGCGTGCAGCGCCACGCTCGCGGCGCAGTACGCGGCGGCGGCCGCGCCCGCGCACCAGAACCGCCGCCACAGCACCTCCACAAGCCCGGCCTGTACACCACAAGAGCGCAACCTAACTTTCAACTATTAACTTTACTATTAAGGCCATTTTTTGCTAATTTCTCAACTTCATAAGACACGGGGCCATATTCGACATTAGAATCTCTAATTTTAAGTTTCTCTAATGTGAAGCTCAGAAGCTTCGAAATCAGTTTTTAATTTGAAGTCTCCTAATTTGACATGAGAGAGACTTAAAATTAGCGAATGTCGAATCGAACCCATTGTCGACCTACAGCAGCCCAGTTACGAAAACTGAGAATTGGAATAGCTGGAAATTTGGTAATGAACATAACGTCGAAGGGCCAAAACTGCGTTACGCGGGTGCACGTGCAAAAGTGTTCACGTGCGGACACCCCTCGCGGACCCGCAGTTCCCGCGACACTACCCGAATGACAGTGAGGTCCCATCAAAGCGATTCGTTGTGTCATCGCAACGGATCAACGCAATGTAGGCCACATCTGCGTTATGTTGTATGAAACGCGAGAGAACGACGCACGTCACCGCAATTATAGCTTCAATCTCCACAGTGCCCATTTGTCTTCTTAGCAGTGAAACACTGTCTGTCCGTCGACGCATCGGCAGCGCAGCCCATCATCCGCTCCCCGCTACCATTTCTCTCCATGGTTCGTCCGTCGGTCCGTTGGAAAATTAAGAAGAAAAAAAAGACGCAGCCCTAAGCGGTCGTGTCGCGCATAGACACGTGACGGGAGCCTGCACGGCGTCCTCTAAACGCAGTTTTGTGCCTCCCACGAAAATAAAAATGTAGAATTTTTATTAGACTTAAGAAAAGTATTCTCGACAGCATTTCAATGGTAATTTATAACCCATATTATGTATTCAGTTATGTAAACTTTATTTTTCGTTTAGGTGTACAAAACCTGAATACAGTTTGTTCTGTATACTACAGAATCGGTAACAGAATCGATTTCAATAGTTTTTTATACCATGTTATATTTGAACTCAATAATATTTACAAATTCTTAAATAATCCCAGGATACAAGTAGGTAGGTACCTACGTCACAAGGAGTAGCGACAAAACCAAGGCACCACCAGAGTCATGAAACTTGCCGTGTTTTTAAGATTATTTTATATTTTTTTAGGTATACCGATGTTTAAACGAAGAACAACATGTATTAGGTCTCGCAAAAACAAAAAATAACTTTATATAGTTACATTTATATAAAAAAAAATGCTCTTACTTGAAACAGATAGGTGGAGAAGAACATCATCAGCATCGTTGTAATGGACAACACCAAAAAAAGGTCTTGGAAACTGAAAACAGAACACCTTACTATTAATATAAGTAAAAAACTAGGTATTATTGATAGACTGCCTCCATGGAGCATTGGTTGAGTGCCCACTATATGAGAGGTCCTAGGTTTGTGTCCCAGACAGGACCATTTAAGGAAACAAGCCTTTACAAAATGGCAGGAGTCTCAGAAAGTAAATGCTAGCATACCCCCAGTTACATTGGGTGATCTCCATCATCACAACCTTAATGAGCCCACTGCAGGGCTCTTCGGTTTCCATCTCACAAGTATATCAAAGCTTACTTTAGGACTATATAGATGGTATCAGTACAGAGAATGTGAAGAAATTAGAAACTTTTTCATAATTTTCCTTCATTGTCACCTCACTCATCAAACCATTTTTTTTGTTATTGTGTATACGAGCGTTTGCCCGCGACTTCGTACACGCATAAACTCAAAAGTCCTATATTTTCCGTTCCCGTGGGAATTTCGGAAATTCCTTCCATAATACAAACATACACTTATTAAGGAACCTTTATACCAAGTATCACATCCGTGCACTCTAGGAATAAGGTTTTTTAATACAAACTAAAACATCATATAATTCCTGTTCCCGTGGGAATTTCGGGAATTCCTTTCATAAAACAACCAGTCACTGTTTGAAGAACCTTTATGCCAAGTATCGTATCCGTGCACTCAAGAAATAAAATTTTTCACACAAACTAAAAAGTCCTATATTTCCCGTTCCCGTGGGAATCTTGGGAATTCCTTCCTTAGTGCACCCCTACATCCTCTAAAGAATGTATGTTCCAAATTTCAGCACTCTACGCCCAGTAGTTACGGCTGTACGTTGTCTGTCAGTCACTCAGTAACTCGGTCAGTAACGGAACAGTTTTATCTATATTGATTGATTTAACGTTATTAAAGTAGATTGATAATTTAAAGGTAAAATTTGTAAACAGCGATAAGCTATTCTTTTAAGTAGGTATTTCTTGTTCAATTATAAATATTGTTAGCCTGGCAGAGATAAGAGAACAACAGAGTGAAAGAACTGCATTTAAGATGGAAACGGTCTAAAATGCGAATGTGGTGACTATACATGCACTTCACGTCTCGGTAGAGGAAAGAAGATTTGGCAGCACAATTGCCGTGTGCATAGACAGCTCAAACTCAAACACAAACATTCTTTATTTCGTTAGTATTTAAATACATTTGAAACAAGTCAAACAATTTACAAATTGAACTGAATCTACCACCACTTCGGAAAGTCGATCTGTTGAGAAGAAGTGGCAAGAAACTCAACTGCCAACACAGCCTCCCAATGCAGCAGCTGCAGCACTGATGCTGCTGTTGATCTCAGCGTCAAAGTCACATTCAATTGGCTGTTAAGGTGCTCCCCAGGTAGCGAAACTTGTTGACCTGTTTCAACACGTCACCGCCAAGCTGTATGGCCAGTGTCCCTGACCAGGCGAGTCTAAAGTAACCTCCGAATTTTTGACACTAATTCATAAGCAAAACTTGCAGTAGACTTGGTGAAATACCGACATGAGCTGTCGCAGGCCATCTGGAGATTCTGCTACAAAGCATAGATCATCAGCAAACATAACGTCTGTCATCAATGTGTATGATACCTTAAGTCTGGAAATCTTGAAAAGACCCCCATGGGTGCGGAAGCGGATGACCACTCCTTCGGAAAATCTCTGTAAGACCTCTTGGACAACTGCTGCAAAGTATAAGGCGAACAATGTAGGTACTGAGACGCAACCTTGTTTCACCCTCCAGGTAACAGGAAATAAATAGACTCTTCACCATCTACGACAACGCAGCACTGCATATCGTCACGGAGGAATCTTAGAAGTCTTACAAATTTCTCCGTGCATCCCAACTTCGCTAGCACTAATCATAAAGCATCACGAGGAACACTGTCAAAAGCCTTTTCCACGTCAACAAAGCAGAGGTAGAGATGACGACCTAGTTCTCTGCTTTTTTTCTTGAAGTTGACGCACAGAAAATATAGCTTCACAGGCTCCTCGGTCAGGTCGGAAGTCAAATTGAATTTCGGGCAGGATTTTTCAGACAAATCACTTAAGCGGTTTAGCAGTGTCCTAGCAAGTATTTCCAGCTATTGACAAAAGCGCAACACCACGGTAGGAGTTGCAGTCCGAACGATCACCCTTGTTTTTCTAAAGTGCTTGAATGCGAAACACTTAAAGTAATCCGGTACTAGTAATCCTACAACTGAACGCCGAGGTTTGGAGGCAGCAATACTTTTCCAGAAGAAAGTGTAGCCGAAAGTGTTTCGCTGAGGGCAGCCACATCCACGTCGTACCGTTAAATTTCTCGAGCTATAGTTTCTTCCGTTCAGGACAAGCGTTGCCATACCAGTACTTTCATAGTTGCAGTACCCAACTATGAAATTTAAATGGGACCAACTATGAACTATTCTATTATATTAGACCACAATTTTCAAAATCAATTCATAATTGTCCGAAATATCGTGAAACAAAGACACAAAAAAAAAACAAAACGAATTGAGACCTCCTCCTTTTTTGGAAGTCGGTTGAAAATAAAATCCCTAGACAACCACACCAACTACATGGCTCCAAAGTAAGCATAGCTCGTGTTATGGGATACCATGTAGCGAACTAGGGGGGAACCTAGAATATAAATACATAAATAAATAAACCACTGGCGTCTGAGGCAGACAGGTTTACCCCATCCCCAAAGTGGTCATCAAAGAGTGTCCTAGTAGGTCGGCACTTGAGCGGAAAACAGACCATGGATGTGTAATACTTGAAGGTAATATGAAAAAAAGAAAGTAGGTATCTGATAAAAGTATTTTTTGTCCTTCAGTCTTGATGCTAATAATTCTAAAGCTTGTAAATAATATTTGATAGATTTTTTTACGTTCTAAGGCGAAACGTTCAACTAGTATCATTTCAGGCGGCACTCCTTGTATATCACGGATATATTTCGTCCGTCATCAGGTATGGCCTAATTTTATGGGGAAACTCGGTTGAGGCCGACCAAGTATTCATAATACAAAAAAAATGTATATGGACCATTTGTAGGGCAGATTTAACAGACAGCTGCAAACCATTATTTGCTAAACTAAAAATTTTGCCACTTCCATCACTGTACATATATGAAGTATGCTGCTTTGTCAATCGGAACAAACATTTATTTGAAAAAAATTAGGATGTGATTGGACGGCGTGGCAGACACAAAAATAAACTTTACGTACCACCCCAAAAGCTAACTGTTTATAATAAAAATGTGCACTGCATGGCTGTCAAACTGTACAATAAATTACCCAGTACATACAGAAATCTCCCGGAAAAAAAAATTAAAACTACATTGTATAATATATTATTAGAAAAATCGTATGACATAAATACCTACTACTTAATGATAAAATATGAATTAACTTTTTCTTGCTAAATTTTGACTTCTATTATTTAATTGTAAGTAGACTTCATTTTTAATTAATGTTTACTTCTGACATCTTTTAACATTAGTTTGGACATTTAAATTTATCTAGTATTATTTTTTATTTAATTGTGTTGTATATTAATTTAAATGTCAATGTAATTTATGTCAAAATATTTAATGCAATTTGTTTGTAAATGTTCTTTACTATAATTTTATAATTTTGCACACTGAACAATCAGCTGTATATGCTGGACGGTCCAGCATCCAGCCTGGACCTAACTTATAAGTATGAACTGACTGTACCATATATTGGCAAAATAAAGATTTTTTTTTTTTAAAACATTAAGTGTACTCGGTGCTATGTATTATTATTTAGAGAACTTGAATTTTTCATTTGTAATACATGCAAAATCAGGATTGCTTTGACATTTGCTTGGTCCTTCAATCTCCAGTTCTTAGAACTCAGATTTATTTTTAGATACTGAAGTGCCAGGAGAACACTGGAAGTTGAATTTATACATATAGTTCAAACCTTTTATCTTTCTACATTCTTATCTCTACTGTACAAAAATAACACTCTTTGAGATGATTTTGTGGTTCTCCCCAAATAGTCATTTCAATTTAAAAGCAACTTTCTTGCATCACTTTTATATAATCTTAAATAATCCACACATGATTTACAAATATAATCAGGAGCACAAAATTTCTTAATTTTATCCAAGCAATTTACTCAAAATAGGTATTTTTCACAAACTCTGATATAACTTTTCTACATATCCTCTGAATGTGTAAGCAAAAATTATCTGGATTTTTTTAAATAAAGTCTCCTTGAACTACCTACTCATGATGCAAAAACTATGTGTAAACTAAACTTGTAATCACTATAAATGGTAAAAAGTGAAAAAAAAAATCCTCAGCTGATCCAAATTTTTTGAGAATAGGGCTGACTTTTTTTTTTTGTTTTTTTTTTGCTAATATGTTAGGTTTGTAAACATTAAATATTATTGAACTGACTATGTTATTTTATTTAAACAGCAATTTTTTATCCTTTTTTATGTATTTTGGTTTATACAGCATTACTTTACATTACTTAGCTATTACTTTATTCATATTTGATCACATATGGCCGACAAGATAACATAAACAAGTAGGTACTTAATTAATACAAAAACTGACAAAGGGTAAGACTTTTAGAAGTTACCTACAAATCCTACAATACTTACATGAAAATAACTAGCAGACTATCTCGACTTCTTGGAAAAAGACTCACACAATTAAATGTCAAGTCACTAAGAAGAAATATGCATTGTAAAAGTAAACAAAACGCGTATCGTGGAGTAGAAAGCTTCATTTTGATTAAATTGAAAGTTCTCGTCTATTTCATTTCAATGTTAAGATTATTGATTTTTTGCATTGTTTGAGAGTTACGTAGTATGTTTTAAATCAACTATGTCGAGGATTTTCTTTGATGTATGTAAGTCAGTAAATAAAACATAACTATTTTTTACTCCTCCGCTGGCTTGGTTTACCCCACAGTTTATCCAGTAATCAAAATTCTTGGATTTCTTCTTGATTTGTTTGTTTGTTGTGCCCGGAAAAGCAATTTTGTATTTAAATTTTCCGAGCAAATTTCTGACAACAACCACAGACTAAGTAGAGATCACAGACTAAGTAGAGATACTACGTATCAGACAAACATCAACCATACTTCAGACTTCTACTGTATACAAACTTTGAATGTGACAGTCAACCACAGAAATCAAGGCTGTATAGATTCATACCTTGCCTTTTCCATTTAAAAAACTTCACAGCCTAGTTTTTAATAGTTCGTTTATAAATTTTATAATCTATAAATGAAGACTTTAAAGCCATTACATGGGACATTGTGGAATGACTTTAAAATCTTTGCATAAAGAATAAAAATTGGGGGATAATAAAAGATGGATATCACTTAAATTTTTTATTTTTTAGCTTTTTTTTAAACTTTAGCAATGCTTTTTTTTGCATCATTGGGATATCCTTCCGGGTTTCTAACCTTAAAATATCAATCCCTTTTAAAATTTTATTAATATTGTTGCACCAGTTAAATATAGCAAGCCTTAATGTTACCTCTATAAATTGGTCAAACATTTTATTACTATGCAAGCTACAGTTAAAGAAGTCAAACGAGTACTTGGAGCAGATAGCATTTTTAATATTTTTTTTTAACATTTTTCCTGTAACTATGACACTCCAAGTACTCATTTGCCTCTTTTACAATTGTTCTAAAAAACCGAACAGCACATTCTGCAGGATAGGTCAATTTCTTGTTCTTTTTGGTTTTATATTCTTTAGCCACAATCCACTTGTGTGTGGAACTATCTTTTTCAGTAGTTAAACTTTTCACACAGTTTTCACATTTATTGTTTTTTAATATTTTTCTTATGACCCATCCTGCAGTATATGCTCCAGATTGCACATCAATTTTTTCTTGCACAGCTTTGGTTTGCCAACTTATAGTAGTATCTTGGGCTTTCTCATCATCACTACATGTTTCAATATTAGGTGCAATAATATCTGCTACATTAATCAAATCTCCGGAAGGAACATCCTCACAATTAAAATTTTCTGAGTGGAATTGTATCACTCCTGTAATCAATAAAGATTTAAAAGTGTTTATAAAAGTGTGGCAGTCTGGGTTAATATTTCTAAAATTATAAGCCCTTACACGGCCAAAAAAGTTTTCTATTGGGTCTGAATTGAAATAGCGAGGTCGCATAATTTTTATATTCAAGCTTTGAAAAAACTGCCACACTCTTATTAAGCTTTTTATAGTAATTATAAAATTTTTTAAACTTGGTACACTTTTCTCTTTCTTATTGAGTAAAAATCTTATTTTTTGTAATGTTTTAATGGCATCTTGCCAAAATTTTATATGTTCACTTTTTTCAGTGACTGCTTGTTTTAAGCGGTTTCCGCCACATTTTTTTAAAGATACGCATGCTCCATTCACACTGTCGAATAGTAAGTTAAAAAATTCAACAGCATCTGCTGTGTTCTTGAGTGTAGAACTTACGGGTTTCCCATCAGCATATGTGGCTGTAAAAATGTGTTTTGTTTATAAATCATTCATTGAAATCAAATTAAAAAAATTAAAGCATACAAAAAAAAACTTACAGAATGCACTTGTATAAGATAAGGCAGCAGACATGGAATGGCTAAAAACTTGAACACAGTGTTTAACCTGAAAAACAAAGTATATACTTAATAATTGATAATGTTTATGTTATATAAACCATTTATTATAGGTTTTAACAATATTATAAAAATTATAAGTGACAATCTGCCTTTAAAAGCTTGAATGGGAAGATTATGCAACAAAGCATATATGAGCCCCAGGTTGCAATTGATTTTATGTATATATAGGTATATTAACACAAGTAAAATCACTGCTTTATTAATTAACAATTAAATAATCTGTATAATGTAAGAAAACTATTATATCTACTATATAAACTTATTTGAATTTGATTTTATTTTGATACATACCTTAATTTTTTTTACTTTTTGCGGAATGATATGTTCATCTGTTATTTTAGGTAATAACCGCATACTAGTGTGCTGACAGTCTGTATAATACACATCTACAATATCTTGCCACTTGCAAATTTTATTGTTGAACTGCATATCTTTTGACAAAAAATTATTTCTTATGCCCTTGATCAAATGGCATGGGTCATATATTATGCTAACAGAAGCTCCACTTAAATTGATGGTATCATCTGAAACAAAATTAAATGTACAATACAACTAAAAATCTAAATAAAATAAAAAAGAAACATAGTTAATGAAAATAAGAACATTATGTTCACATACATTATTTTATTATCAGTTAATATATAATATTGCAGACAGTTGATTAATTTTAATGAAATTTTAATAATCACTTTATAATTATGCAAAAGTGTACCTGTGGGCAATCCAGATTTTATCTGCATTTCTCTGGTGTCCATTTGTAAGCCTTTCAAGGCTGATTGAAAGGACGCTCCTTGATCACTTACAAGGGCAACAGGTGTAAGACCTGTTAGCAAAACAGCCTTGACAATTTCCTTTATTAATATTTTTATTTCAGTAGCCGAAGCAGCTCCTTGGGAGAAATAAAATGCTAGTGGCTGTTGCCACTTGTGAACTAAACCTCTTAGCATAAAGCATAATACATGGTCTGCCAAGTCAGGTTTTATGGATGTTAGTTCAACAAAACCATGTATTTTGTCATCGCTTTTGTTATATGTCAGTGATGGTTCTAATGCCATTTCATCAAAAATTAATGAACAGTATTTTTTATTATTTTCCCATGATGACACCTGTAAAAAGAAAAAAATGTCACAAAAAATATCATGAGCCCTCTAAGTGAGAAGATTTTTCTTAGTAATGAATAGTTACCTCATTTTTAATTGCTGTAAAAATTTGCGGGTTAATACCTACTTGAAATTTTAAACTACTGATCATTTTATTTAATGTAGTTTTCGAGGGCAAAATGAACATCCTTCTTAAAAATTTATAACATTTAGGACTTTGTTTAAAAATTGATAAGCCCAATAATTTTTCATCGGTATTAAATCTCCTCCCTTTCTTATTTTTTGTAATCATCCTTAGCTGCATCCACAGGAACCTCTTAGAGAAAGGATGCATTTTTTCAAGCAGATTTTCCAGCTTGTCAGCAAAAGTCTTAGCCCTCTCAATTCTTTTAAAATACTGCACTTGTCTTTTTGACTTTTTGTACTCTTTATACAATACCTGACATTCTGAGGTTAAGTTTTTGGTATTATATACAATTTTTCTGGTGCTTCGCTGTCTTGCTTTGCAAGGTAGGCCTTGAAGTTAAAAGAAAATAGTTAAGCCAAATTTAAGCAAATATTTACAAATATTTATTTTTATAAGTTAATTAGTTCAAAAACTTACGGGCACTCATTCCATGCTGTCTTTCCATGGTAACATTTATTTGGGCACTAGTGGATGGACTATCATTTTGATGAAAATTGTCTGAAAAAGTTTCACTTTTAATAAAAGACCAATTTAAACAAAATATTTCAAAATAATTAATTTTATAATTTATTCAAAAACTTACGGGCACTCATTCCATGCTGTATTTCCATTGTAACAGTTACTTGGGCACTAGTGGATGGACCATCATTTTGATGGCAATTGTCTATAAAATAGAAAGCATATTATAAGACAAAAAGATAATGTGCAACTTACACAATAATAATTAAACTATCTAAAGTGGACTATACGCACCAATGTTCTCTAGCGTTGTAGGCTGCAGTGGAGCAGACCTGTAGTATGTGTGGTCATAGTGGCGCTTACGACAGTATGCATGATCTTGACCAGCCGTATTTTCTAGAATTATTCATATAAGAAATAAAACAATGCGTATTTTTCAATTCTAAATTACATAAGTTCAACTATTATATAATAACCAAGGGGTTTATTTAGAATCCTGGTGCATGAAATGGGGGTGAGAGTTGGGGAGGGAGGAGGGAGGGGGTACAAACCCCCTGTAAAGTTCCCCCCGCCAGAGATTCCTGGTTTCCAAGATATGAACTTTTAAATTTTCATTTTTGTGGTTATGAATTAGTTTGAAAATCGTGAAAAGTAATGAAACAATGAAGAAGTTTAAACCCTAGCTTTGTAAGTGTAATTAACATTTATTCTTACCTTTGTTTTCATCAACTATTGAAGCAGTCGATGATCCCGAGGCTATTTCTTCGTCAGTAAAGAGACTGGGATATCCATGACGCTTTACACGAAGTTTTGTCGTGAGAAATCTCTTCTCAAAATGGAGATGACAAACGTGAAGATTAGAGCCTTCAATACCACTGGGAACCTTATGACGTAAAGCACTAAGCCACCGGGCCAGGCTTTCTTTAATCACAGGAAGTCTGTGCAGTTTAACGTCATTCCTGACTGATTTACAGTTCAGAACACAACACTTGTAAAACATGCTGAATGCAGAAAACACAAGCACAACAGTAACAAGAACGTACTACAGTTATAAGCAGAGAGAACGTGAACCTGCGGAAATTAATCAACGCAAACCACTAAACTCGATCACACTCAAAACTGTAATGGCCGGCTACCGGCTGCCAGTCACTCTGCCGTCAGTTGTGACAGAAAGACAGGTCAATCATTCAGGACGAACAACAAAAATGACAATTTCAAAGTTTGTCATTCACTCCCGAATGGTCGAATGATATGTATGGTTCATTTTCGGGCATGACAACAACAATAATGAAAATAAACTTGCCCGACAAAAAAACTGTTTCACATAAAAGGGGAGTTCTCTGACAGCTCATAAAATTAGTTCAAAAAACCTCTATAGATGGCACTTTTAAAAAGCCGAAGGCGTTAAGTCTGTATACTATAATGTAGGTAAGTGGTATCTACCATTTATGGTTAATTATAGGTACGTTCAATTTCTGATACAGACGTCAATTAATTTATTTTACTTTTAATAACGCAGTGTGGAATAAATTCTTCGCCTTCGCCTTTTGTAAAGCGCCATCTATCGAAGCCTTTTGTACCAATTTTGTACATTTTTCGTTTTTTAATGAGCTGTCAGAAAACCTCTCATTAAAAAGTTACTTTATGGTTACAATGATGATGAAATACATTGATATGGGCCAGTGAGATGATAACCATATATAATAATAATAATAATTCTTTATTGTACACCAACAGCATTAATAACATTTTACAATAAATTTTAAAACATTTGCACAAAGGCGGCCTTATCGCTCAAAGCGATCTCTACCAGGCAACCCAGTAAGGACAGGACATGAATAGAGGAAACTAGGGTGGGCGGTGGTACTGATTTCATACAATAGACTACATACAAATAATTACATATAAATATACATAAATATTATTTATATAATATAGACTTACATATTAATAATACATACACATACTTATTAATAAGTTACGATGAGCAGTGTTTCACGAGGTAATAACGTTTAAGCATCCTTTTGAAGGTGTAAGGACTGGGAGCTTTGCGGATCTCTAAGGGTAAGTCATTCCAAAGCGACACCGATCGCACAAAAAAGGATTTACTTAAGAATGTGGAAGTATGTGATGGTGTTGCAAGGAGAAGGTTTGAGGAAGAGCGCAAGTTACGATCGTTGTTGTTGAATCGATAGTTAAAGCGGTTTTGCAGGTAAACAGGAATGGCTTTATCATACAGAATACGGTAGACTACAGATAGGATATGAGTATTCCGACGAAGTCGAATGGGAAGCCACTTGAGATTAGTTCGGAATTCAGATATGTGGTCGTATTTGCGTAATCCAAATACAAACCTTATGCAGAGATTTTGGAGCCGCTCAAGTTTATTAAGAAGTTCTTCAGTTAAGTCAAGATAGCTAGCATCCGCATAGTCGAGAATAGGAAGTAGGAGAGATTGTGCTAGCGCAATTTTAGTGGCAACAGGGAGGAAATTGCGAAGACGCTTGAGCGAATTCACCGCGGCAAAGATCTTCCTGCTCACCTCAGTAATCTGTGGTATCCAAGATAGTGTGCGATCTATTATTATACCTAAGTTTTTCACAGTCTGGCTAAAAGGTATGTAGACACCGTTGAACATTATTTGTGGTAGTGAGTTCCAGTTGACCCGAGGGATCATTTTATTACTTCCAATTAATATACACTGCGTCTTTTGAGGATTAACAGTAAGACCATAATTATGACTCCAGTCCGATATCAACTTCAAGTCTTCGTTGTGTTGATGTATAGCATTTGGCAGATCTCCGAGACTGCTTTGTGTATAAATTTGAAGATCGTCTGCATACAGATGATAGGGAGAAGATATATTAACAGTGATCGAATTGATAAATAAAGCAAACAGGAGTGGAGACAACACGCCACCTTGCGGTACGCCGGCTTGAATATCACACCAATCAGAGGTATCCATCTCGGTAGATATACGTTGCCGGCGGCCATGCAAGTAAGTATGAAACCAGTCAATAGTCGATGGAGATATGTTAAGAGAACGTAGCAATTGTAAAAGGATGTCGAAGTCAACTGCATTAAAAGCATTGCTGAAATCTAACAGTGTTAGAACAGTAAGCTTCTTTTCCTCCATGCCCATGCGAATATCTTCGGTAATATTAAGTAATGCAGTAGTTGTACTATGCCCAAGTCGGAAACCAGATTGATAAGGGTTGAGTAGATTATGGTCTTGCAGGAAAGTGCTGAGCTGTTGACGAACAAGTCCCTCTAGCATAGTGTTAGAGATCTATGTTTCAAACATTGATTCTAATCAAATCTTAACCGTGTTTATTTCCTCTGTTTCTTTTCTTTGTAGTTTGTATAAATAATCTATAATTAAAGTAATTAAATTAATTACTGTTAAATTTTTTATTGTTAATTAAACTTAGATCAATCGCAGGGAAAAATAAAGAAGCTGAGTTTGTTACGTTGAGGTTACGTTAAAATATAAACAAAACAAAACAACCACCATAGAGCTATAGAGTTTAGTTTGACTTTCTTTAAACAGCTTTAAGGCATAACACTTGATCGATTTGATGCCTTTGATGACGTCATCAAGGTTAAATAAAGGTCAAATGTATTTTGTTAAAAATCTCTTAAACCCCAATATTTTTAAATGTTTTAAATCGACTAAATTAATCAGAAACCTTATTCCTCGAAACGGTTTTTCGTATGAAATAAATTAAAAAAAATGAACAATGCCCACTGCTCTAAGCGCTTTTACAGTACTGAGTGCGTGTAATTTATATTTGTTATTGAAAAAAAAGAAAAAGTCTCGTCAAAGAAGATGGTGGATGACGACTCATCATAAAACACGGTACCAGTAAGTATAGACCAACACTCCATTCTAGCAGTTTAATAACGCAGTTTTATATTACATTATCTAATTATGTGTCATTAATAGAAAGCCAATAAAATCCATATTGTGATCCTGGAGTCCTCTTCGGGTAGGTGAGAGAGCGTTATTTGTATTTTCGTGAAGAATGCCTCATAATAGCCCGTGAATTGACTTCCGCTTGTAGCCTAGCGCTGGTTTCCTGCAAATTTAAACAACAAAAGCAAAGTATCTGTTTCCGGTAAGATGGCGCCATTACCATTCGACAGTGGAGCATCACATTACTAGCTCATTGCGTCTCAACGGGTGAAATTATATTGACCTGGAGAGGACTCCAGGATCACAATATGGATTTTATTGGCAGGTAAAATCTTTCTATTGTGACCCTTACGTCCTCTCCGGGTGGGTGAGACGTGTTTGTTAACACCTGTTGAATGGATATTTGTAAGGGAAACTAAACTAAAAAAGTTGATAAATAATAAAGGCATTTAATACAACATGTTAATTGACAAAAATAATAGTGATAATATTAAATTATATTAATTAATTAATAGCCAATAATAATTAATGCAAACTAAACGGGTTGAAAAGAATTACAAATATTTAAATCAACGTGCGACCTTAGATTAACAATTGGTCAACAACGTATTAGCACTACGCCAATTACCCTTAGATAAAATGACATCTAGAGAAACATTGCTTAACCAATCATATGATGCAACGGCTGATCGAGTGCTAGGGAGGTATTTGAGATTCCAGAGACTTAACTGCTGGATCTCGCGCAGTAAAATTTGTAATCTGCGGCAATGAAGTCGCCCTAGTGTTACGGCAAAACTTGCAAAATTCAGTCTCCCTAAGAGGGTCTTCACCATCCTGGGGAATTGCAAGCCCTTTTTCAAAAACTGTCTTACCAGTGTCTGAATAACTGTGACTTTCTGCTGAGGCAAATACTTCTGATTCTTTGCAGTATTCCAGACAATGCCTAGAAATTCTATCTCTTTTGTAGGCTGCAGAACTGATTTCTGATAATTCAATGTCCAACCTAGGTACTTTAAAAATTTTACAACCGTCATTATGTGTATCCGAAGTAGAGCGGGATCTTGATTTGCTATCAGATAGTCGTCCAAATACACAATTATTCGAATAACTTTTTCTCTCAGCTTTTCGGCCAAAAAATTTGTTAAAGTAGCGAATATTTTCGGAGCACATGATATCCTAAATGGTAGCACCGTCATTTGGTACATTTGATCTTCGTAAATCAGCCTTAAAAACCTCTGATGACACGGCTGGATGCTCACGTGAAAATAAGCCTGGCTCAAATCGATTTTTGCTAGCCAGTCTTCGGGTTGTAAAAACTGTGGGACTTCGAAATGAGATATCAAATGAAAGGGGCTTACTTTTATGAAGTTGTTGAGCTTCTTCAGATTGAACACAGGCCGTTGACAGCCATCTCCTTTTGGTACAAGGAAGAGTTTCAATATGAAGCTGGGGGAATACTCCGCAGGGACAATCACGCCTTCGGCTAACATTTTTAGAATTTCATTTCTCATTGCAGGTGAAGACGGTGTTTCTAAAGTTTTTGTTATGGATGGATTGGGAAAAAGTAGCGGTGGCTTTTGATAGAATGGAATGGTCACCCCAGTCGCCTCTAGAGGTACCGGGTTGGTTAAAATCCGTAGTTGGTTGTGGTCTATATTTTGGTGCGTTGAAACGAAAGGGAGCCGGTGATTGAAAGCTATAGGAAGGGGCTTTAAAATTATTTCGCATTGGTTTCCTGTTTCTGTTAGTATGGCTGAATATCTTATGTAAACCTCCTTCATTTTCGACAAAGTCTTTTAGCTTTTCTGAATTGAATAAATACTCGTGAGAGGGTGCAATTCTTTTAAATCCCGATAAAACTGCCTGATCTGTCACTCCCTTCAAAATTTCAGTTCTCCGCTTATTAATTACTTCCGCTCTTTTTCCACAAAGAATTTGCAAAATATCGTTATTAATTTTATTAAATTTCTCGTCATCAATTAATAATTCCGTCATTTTATCTTTTAAAGATAAAGCCGATATTTCATGGGCCTCTGACGCCCACTTCAAAATACTTTGCAGACAAGATTGAGTTTAATCACGTTGTAACAAGACAGCATGAGTCAAGGATGCCAAAGTTTTTCCAAAAGAAGCTAAATAATTTGATTTGTCGTATTGTTTTAGTTCTTCATTCGTTTCTAGTTCAATAAAACCCGGACAGGCCAAGTAGTTCTTTTGCACATCGAAATAAAAAATATTTGACCATTCTTTTGTATCAAAACGTTGTTACTTATTAATTAAATTAAATTTTACATCATCAGTTTTTCCAATACCTTTATCTTTAAGTGCAGTATCAAAACCTTTGAATATCACTTGACCAATAGAACCACTGTCAGAATCAGATGACGCACACGAGTTATTATAGTTTTGAGGCATTGTAGAACATTGCAAGAAATTGGTTATAGCCTGTACTTGTGACGAAAGTTGTTCTAGTTTCATTCTCATATCACTATCGGTACCAGTTTTATTATTAGAACAACTTTGAACTGCCCGGCTAGAGCTTCGGCTACGACCGCGTCGGTAACGAACCGAATCTCTTTTTCTATAATTTCTATCAGGTGATAAACGTGGAGATTTTCTGACGAGCTCACCGTCGTCACTATCAGTAGAACTTAACCTACGTTTATCGGCACGTGGCATTATGCAAGTAATATTTAAAAGAAAAATGGAGTCGTACTCACGTGTGAATATATGCTCGAAGTAAAAACTTAAACTTAAAACGGGCTATAATTATTAGGAACTTTAACCTTTAAACTTATACTGACAATTATACACGAAGCACTCTCAACGAAAATCCAAAACGCAATGAGCTAGTAATGTGATGCTCCACTGTCGAATGGTAATGGCGCCATCTTACCGGAAACAGATACTTTGCTATTGTTGTTTAAATTTGCAGGAAACCAGCGCTAGGCTACAAGCGGAAATCAATTCACGGGCTATTATGAGGCATTCTTCACGAAAATACAAATAACGGTCTCTCACCTACCCAGAGAGGACGTAAGGGTCACAATAAATCTTTTTCAGATATGATGGAACCCGATTGTTGAACAATTTAAATCAAGAGCCCTCAGGACATATTATGTACCAACCAATTCGGTTTAAAAATATAGTCTGTCGAGGAACCAGAACGAGTAGAGTCACATATTTTTTTTCTATAAAGGCGATATGTGCTCATTACTGATTCTCGCTTTTTTTAAATTCTTTAATCGAGTAAATCATTCCCATATCCTGTTGGATAGTGCGCCATGCATCGGCTATTAAATTTTTATTTTTATGATCCTTTCGAGATGCGTTTCATATTACTGGATGTCCCTGATAAAGTTCTAAAAATTCTATCACTTTTTCATTTGTCCATGCGGTTCGCGATTCTGTTGGTGATGACATCTCGATGTACTCGTACGCACTCGACGCGAGCTACAACAGGAATGAGCAAGTCGCCAATATGTGGACGGATCCCGAACGTTGGCACAGATCCCTTTGATAAAACCGACACTCGCCGGCCAACTACCAACGATCGCTCCAACGTTGGGGCCAATGCTGATTTCTAGATACACACGTTGGACGAGTGGCGTTAGGGTCAACGTTGGAGCCAACGTGTGGAGCCGGCCTTATGAGAGTATTTTTGCCAGAATCGCGTTCTAATAAATATGGATTATGCGGATGTTGTCAATGTCAATCGATTCAATCGCAGCGAGTCACAGACGATTGAATTTAATATAACAAACACTATTTTGTTCCGATTGTTTAATATTTCTTATATTTTGTTCCGATCCATCCACTTTTTAACATTTTATTGAAATATTTGTTAGTTCGTCATTTGTTTCTATTAGCATAACAAACCAATGCAGTATGTTTCTAATGTGAACAGTGCTGTTTCAAAATTTGTATTATTTGATTCAACAAATAAGAAGGACATGTCATCTCACGAAGATATTAGTCGTCATCGTAAACGTGATAGGCGAAGAAGCAGAAGTAGCAGCCGTGAAAAGCGTCGTAGTGCAAGCTGCAGTAGAAGCCGCAGTAGAAACCACAGTAGAAACCGTAGTAGAGACCGCAGTAGAAACCGTAGTAGAGATGAGCGTGAACATCGTCGTAACCCTACCGGTCATCGAAACCGTAGTGACAAATCCAAGCGCAGCCGCAGCCCTAAGTATCGCAAGAGCAGCAGTCCTGAAAGTCGTCGAGTCAGCAGTCCTGTGCGCCGACGTAGTGGTAGCCGTAGCTTTGATCGAAAAAATACTCGAGAGAGGCGCGGACCTACTGTAGATAGACGGCCTGTAGGGCTAGGCCAGCCAGATCGCGCTCGTTTCAACAATATGGGGGTTGGTGGACTAGGAAGTGGTGGTGGTAAGCTACTGTTACCCTAGATATTTATTGTTTTATTTAAGATGGTGACAATCGTTCAGGGTTTTCTTACTTACTAATTCACCTTATTTGCAATTTGAAACCTCTTGTTTTCTTTGTGCCCACAATAAAAACAAAACACCTAGTAACTATCTTACCGTCAAATTCAATATAAAATCTTGTCTGTAAAGGATAAGGACTCCTATTGTTCACTGTACCCATAACCTTGTTATTAAAATGATTTCTAACTCCATGTGTATAATGAATAGTAAAGAAGTATTTAAGTTTGTTATTAGTCAGCATAATTCTTATAGAATCCATGATGAAATTATGATCATTGAAAAATCCACATTTGAACCCCAATTTTAAGGCAACTTTTGGCATAAATAATCAGTTATAAATCTACAGACATAATTTATTCATCATTTAGTTGAATAAAATTATTTTTCTGAAAATCAATCAATTATTTTGATGTACTAAGTCTGAAACATATTTTTTGACCTTTTTTCCATAACATATTGTGTTTCACCAACGTCAAACTGCATGGAAAACTGAGTGAAATAGAAAGATATTTTTTCATAGCCCAACAAAGAGTTTGATTTAGCATATAGCAGGCTCTTAAGCACACATATTGCTATTTGCACACACATTTGCATTCAGGTTAATGAAAAAAGCAAGGAGATAGGCTGTTATTTATTTTCCAACATGAGAAAAGAAAGTACAAGTTTAGTTGAGTTGAATTACAATTACAATTAAAAAATCAAAATTATTCACAACTTCATATTTCAGGCAATTTATATAAGACCATAATTTATTATATCCTCAAACTTTCCTAATGAATACTTGAGCCAATAATAATTCATTCTGGATGCCACGCATAACGGGTTCAGTGTCTTTGTCATTATGTGAAAAAAAACTTGTCTGATTGGTTTGGTAAGATAAAATGTGTTGGCTCGGCAGGTCTGGGTAGTGGACTGGGCGGTGGGGGCGCGGGTGGATCGTGGAGCGGCGGGGGGGGCGGAGGGGGGCGCTTCAAGCCGCAGGAGGAGGAGTTCCTGGAGGCGCGGCGCGCGGCGCGCGAGCGCATCGGCGAGTCTAGCGTCGCCGCCGCCTGGGGGAAGTCGCCGCTACGACCCGAGTGAGTATCTACAGTGTGTACTGTGTTATGTACTGTACTTTGTTATACAAATTTAAAGTTAGACATGGAGATGCTATTTGATACTTGAGTCTGTAGTCTGACATGCAATGACAATTGATTGATGTTTATTGTCATTTGTCTTGCCTGACAGTTGATTTGACATGATCAAAAATTTACGAGAACGCTATACCTAAATAAAGTATTGTGGGAACTTGTGTAGCTCATTATCATTATCACAATTTCATGTAATGAGCCTCCTGCTGGCCTATGAATCTCTCCTCTGGGTGACGAGGAGGTATAGGTCGTCTCTACCAAGCTGGCCAAGTGTGAATGTCAGATATTTCAGGGTACTGAAATGACTTCTGACAAACCCTAATGACTACTGTATACAAGTATACAGCACCCGGGATCGACTGCTTAACGTGACCTCTGAAGCACATAAGTCGTAGTGAGCAATGAATGGTTGGCGGTCACCCATTAGGCCGGCCACCGGCCGCACCGAGCGCACTTAACCTGCGATATCGTTTGATATGCACAGTAACCACTTGACTTGGCAAAATAGTAATAGAATAAACATACATTTTTTAACTAGTGTATTGGCATAACTTTACCAACGCCGTCGTAGCTACGCTTAAGTTCTTGCTTATAGTTATAACAACTTGGGATCAAAGTTTAGTGCAGACGGGCATTCGTATATGAACATTTTCAAATGGAATTTTCGCTTTTTCAGCTCTTCTGAAGATGAAGATGCTGAAACCAAAAAGACGGAAAAGAAAGGCAAAGACAAAAAGAAAAAGAAATCTAAAGACAAAGACAAGGATGACACGAAACAAAAGCTCAAGAAACTGAAAAAGAAGTTAAAGAAAGTTAAGAAAGCTCGGAAAAAGGCAAAGAAGAAGAAAGCGGAAAGTTCCAGCTCCAGTGACTCCAGCGAGGAGGAGGTGTGGGTCGAGAAAGGAAGTAAGTTTATGTCGAGACATGCAGCCACTATAGTTCTTAACTATTTTTGTTTATTCATCACTCACGCAGTTTCAATAACAAGAGAACTTCACTTATTTAGCGAGTTTTATTAGACTTTGTTATCAAGACAGGTTAGGACATCCTACGAGCTCCTAAACCATAGTGTATTAATGAAAGTGTGTGTGATTGCAGAGGAGGCGGAGGCGATGGCTGCGGGCGGCGCCGCGCGCGCGGAGCCGGGCGGCGACGTGGTGGGGCCGGCGCCGCGCGCCGCGCCCGTGCTCGGCCACAAGGTGGGTGAGCCGTCACGCACTGATGGATTCAAAACGATTGAGTTTGAATACTTGCTAGCGTTAATTGCGTGCTTTTTTTGAATCTAGAAAGCTTTCGAAAGCATGTATTTGCACACGATAAAAAAACTGCCATCGATAAATTAGCAATTCAAAAGGCCCAGGTTTGCATCCCTCAGGCAAATAGAAGGAATGTTTAGTCTTTTGTTATGCTTGATACAGATGCAAAGGAAGTAGAAAACATCATTGGGCTTAAGTCCTCTAGTACTGCTGGCTGGGACGACATTTCGGCCATATTTATCAAAAGATATGTATCAATACTTGCAAAAATTCAAAAAGCTTTATTCATCTTATGAATTTCACAAAACACTTAATGAAGTCAGTCATCACATACTTCGGCTTTAACTAGTTGTTGAATAAGATATTACAGTAGACCAAGAGACAAAAAAATCCGATGGAAAAAAACTCTTGGCACTCTTTTTCAGTCAGAATTATCAAATTAATACAAATAGGTACACTCTGCAACAGAATAATGTATACCACCCCAGACGCACGCACACATACAATATGCATTCGCGTTGTATGTGTGCAGAAGACTCAGAATAACGTTGACCACCAGTCATACGCACACAACTAAAGATCAATTCTAACTAAGCTAACCAACTACATCGTGTCACAACAAGAAATAATATAACTACACGGATGTATAGATCTTTAGTTTCAGTACTTCGACGAGCCTATGTCAGCCGTATAATGTGCAGATTATTGTTTTATATTATAGAACTCTGAAAGGTCTGCATTTTTTTTCTCCGTTGCTATATTAATATGTCTTTTTTATTGTTAAATTATTGATTGATTGTTAAATTAATAATGTTTAAAGATATATCTTCAATATCTTTTTTTTTGTTCAAATTTAATGAAGATATATTCATCAATAAACCATAATATATATTCATTTAAATTAAGAAATATTTTAATAATTTATTATAATTTAAAATGATATAAATATAATTTTTATGTTCTATATTCTAATTATAGTTATATTCTAATTAATCAATAAATTAAATATAGTGCAGGCAATCGAAAAATAAGGTGCAGCTAAAAACTACTAATAAAAACAACACAATCTTTTCCAGATAATTATTTATTTTTTGCATTTCACAATATGTTGCGTCTGACTAGGAATTTTTATTTCACAAATTTATTAAACGATTAATTTTAAAAACAATGATAGTTTAGGTAATAGTTGTTATTTGAAAGATTTGAATGACAGTTCTCACTTTAATTTTTCTGTCACTTGGCGTATGAACTTATTATATAATTGAAGTAATAATTCCATTGTAAATATGAATCAACATGTTATTAGCCAGAAACTATAAATAAGCTAAGCTAAGCTTATTTCTAAGCTAATCAACAATAACATCATTCACTCTGGATTATCTACTTTTTAAAAGACAACTATTACCTCACTATTTTATTAATAGCTAATTTGAGCGCCGTCGGAGTCTATGACCTGCTGCAACCGAGATCTCATACTGTCAACTAAATTCCAGCACAAGGCAGATCCTCTCATCATCTCCCAAGTTGAAATAACCCGCCCTTCTAATTTGGCTCTGGACCTCACTTGTGATGAATCCCAATTTAAAATCATTTGACCCCACAAATTCTCGATGGCGTTTAATGCGGCCGCTTAAACTAACAGGTAGGGTGTTTCGAGCATCATAACGTTGGCATTTTCTCCTCCATAATATTTTACGGCCATCTTTGTCTGACTTGAATGTCGTTTATCCGTAAAAATAACTACATTGCTAGACGAATCAAATTCCAAATATTGCTTTCGTTCATCAATATCTCTTTTGCTAGCCTGTAAATGAATAAATAAACTTAAGTTCCCTTGAAGTAAAAACAAATTATATTGCATGCGTAAGAAAGTTAATTCATTTCAAGTTATAATAGATTGTATATCGAACGTCGGATTATATACTTCTTTATTTACCTGTAACAATATATGTTGCTTGCTTTCAAATGTCGTCACACATTTTGCAAACTCACATCATATTATCTGGTGGCCGTCGAACGAGTGGGTAAAAATGGATATATCCCCCGGTTCCTCTTAACGACAAACAGATAGTTGCACTGTTTTTCTCTGAAAATAAAATTATCAACATAGAAATAACGATCACGTTTAATACAAGGATTAAGTCAGAATAATAATCAACTTAAAACTTACAAATATCATCAATCGACGTGCAATTCCCCTGATAGAAAAGTATTGATTGAATGAAACAATGATTTCAGCTCTCTGCAGCAATGTTAAATGATAATTCATTTTTAATTTCATTTGGGCACAACAATCTGATAGTAGTAACAAGTAACGACGAATGCAAACCATCTAGAAACACGACTACACAATATTAAATAATAGAGGGTAGATTTAACTTTTTTTTTCTAAAGATATGACAAGCTAAAAATAAATCTAGCAACACAATAAAAGATAATCGGGGTCTTCCACTTATTTTTTCTTAAGAAATGAGGCATCGTTGTTATTTCGAATAGTTACGCTAATAATAGCTACCTACTTCAAATTCAAACTTAATAAAAAACATCAAAAAAGTTGTAATATATTTCTTCTTTTAATCTCTAAAAATGAATATGAAATCACAGTTTTTTGTGGGATTCGTCCAGATCTCATTCCTATACACTTAAACCGCTAGGCCATGGACGCTATGACTTGAAGATGTGAAATTAGCATCATATTATCTTGTCTGCCTGCTATTCATCCATATAGCTCGTCATGTGAGTGAGACTTGAGAGTAGCTAAGAACGAGTTTAACAAATTAATGAATCAGCAGAAGTAAAGTATTTTCACAGTGTGCGTGTGTGCGTAAGCACGTCCACTTATTATGCTTGGATTGGTTGACTTTCGTGGTGTGAGTGAGTATGGATGAACGCGCGTGTGCGTGCGACGTCAGATGGTGGTATACATTATTCTGTTGCAGGCTGTACATTACAAATTGACCGTGACATGAAAAAAAAAACAAACACAAGACAGCTAATTGTGAGAGCCAATGTCATGCCACAACCAAATTGCTTACATAGTAGGTACAATGAGCTATGGATGCAGAATACGAACATGACAAACTGGGACCAGAGTATTTGAACAAGAATGGAATAAAATAGTCATAGTATCATTAGCAAAACGACCTGGCACCTCTAGTACCACCCGTTCACGAGTATAACGCAAGCACCAGCCATCACCCTCCTAAACCATATTTTAGGGAAGAGGGTGACCCGATACCCGATGCTATCACTAGCCATGCCGCCTGAGGGAGCATGACGTTCTTGCTGTTGTCTCGACAAGAAAATAAGTGAGTGGAATAGTCACCAGTATGCCACACGATACTGCACAGCCAAGCAATTAGAAAGTTTTAGAAATATCGTGTAATCTTTAGTTTTATAATAAGCTTTTTGAGATAGAGTGTTTTTAATGATTGATTTAAGTTTATTGAATGGCAGGGATTGAATTGACTTCTGAATTTTATTATATATACGTATTGACATTCCAATAAAAATGATTTGCTGCTTTTAGCCAGCCTTAATTTGGGAAACGCTAACTTCCTAGTCCTTACTCCTTACACAGTAATTTTTATCATGATTATCTTTCAAAATTTTAAATTTATTACTATTCTTATACCCTTATACAAATTAGGATACTATGAAAATAACTAAAATATACCAGCTTCGCCGTATTAACATCAGTCAATGAGCGAATTTTCTTTACCGCGAACGCTGCAGAACTAAGTCTACTCGCTAGTTGTGAGATGGGAGCCCCATTGCAATTTAGAATCTAGATTCAACCTGTTCCCATTAAGCCGCAGATCAGACTCAACTTGTTTTACATTTGGTGCAGAGAATTTTATAAATTTAGTTTTTTTTATCATTGAATTTGCGAGAGCGTTGTTTACATCGTCGTTGTTGATTTTCTGTCTAATCATTTTAAAATTTAATGATGTGTCGTTAGCAAACAATACAATCTCGTGATTATTGCCTACCATATAGGGCAGATCGTTTTTTTTTTATATTGTAAGGTTAGGACGTTTGTCTTCCATGCCATTTTACATAGACTAGAAACAAAAATGGGCCCAGAATTGATCCTTGAGGCACTCCCATTCGCACAACCGACCTTTTCCGGTTAACCTCAACCTTCTGAATTCTATCACTTAGATATGAATTCAAAAGTTTGAGGTCAGTGCCTTTGATGCCGTAGTGGTGGGGTTTTCTGATGAGAGTGACATGCTGAATACAGTCAAATGCCTTAGATAGGTCACAAAATACACCTAGAGCATCCTGTGACCTCTCCCAGGCACCAGTGATTACTTCAAATAGTTCAACACCAGCATCAGTTGTTGCATGGCCCTTTGTAAATCCAAATTGTTTATTATGAAGTAAATTGTTATTGGTGAAATGGGCCAAAAGTTGATAAAGAATATTTTTGTCATAAATTGTACTACATGTAGGTAGAATTGAAATTGATCTAAAATTAACAGGGTCTGTAGTGCTACCCGACTTAAATAAAGGAATAACCTTACTATGCTACCAAATTATTATTTTTAGTATGTTTTTTTTTTGTCAATAAAGGTTGCCTGGAAGAGATCGATCAGTGATGAGGCCGCCTAAATTGTGTTGAATCCAGTTTTCCTTCTGTATACAATATTTTAATATGTTTGTATCCTGTTGATTCTGGCAATAAAGTGTATTTGTAGTGCATTGTATTGTACTATGCTTCATTAAATCAGGAAACTCCCCACTAATAATACAGTTGTCAAATATTTCAACAAGGCAAGGAGCTATTACATCTATAATAGAATTCAATATTTCAATAGATATGCCCCACAGATCAGTTGTCTTTTTAATATAAATTGTCTTATATGTTTTAATAATATCCCCAGTGTCTATTTGTTGGAACTTGAAAGACAACTTGCACTCACTAACATGATTTTTGAGCAATGATTCAGCCGCCACAGGTGTTAAGTTTAATGATTTAGTAGTTGAAACTGGAATGTCAGTAAAACAGCTCTCAAATGCTGTCGCAACATTTTCTTCTGCTTTAATTGTTGTATTGTCAATAACAAGCTTAAACTTACTATTGCGGTTCTTAACTCTCCCACTTTCAGTAGTTTTAGTCTTATTAGCACTATTTTTAATCATATTACCTAGATTTGATTGATTGATTTGGCTGCGGCACAAACTTTAGAGTTAGTTCTGACATAGTTGCGAAAAGTGTCATGTTTGTTATATGATTTCTCGTGATAGAGATCATATAAATGCTTTCTACTGATATATATACCTGTGGTAGTCCAAACACTGAATGATTTACACTGGTTTAGAGAGATTTTTTTCGGAATAAATACACTGTCATGTTGCTTATTTATTAATCTACTTCTTCTTAGCGTGTCGATGAGTATGAAATTATATATTTCATTTTGCCCGCCCAGAATCTTGCCACCTTTATGGCGTTATCGGTGGCTTGTGCGAGGTCCTATCTATAACGTTTGTCATCGACTGGAACAACCATTATACTCTTACTAACCTGTTTTTCCTTTGAGATTTTTTCCTTTAGACTTTTTCCTAATGAACATACTGGAGTTACATCAGAATACACATTATCTAGACAAGTTGCAGTGGTCTTTGTTACTCTAGTTGGTTTTAGAAACAGGTAAGTAAGATTGTGACATTTAAATAAATTTATTAACTTTTGACTCCAGGTTGAGTTTCCTAACAAGTCAACATTAAAGTATTTTCTTCCCACAGACAAATATTTTCTTAGTTATATTACTTAATTTACCCAATAATTCTTCCAAAGCAAGTTCAAAACTATCATAGTTTGATTTAGGGGGTCTATACATGCAAACAATTATAAAGGTAGTCAATTCTATACAGGATATTTGAATAGTTGTCATGGTTGTCTTTTTTTTTTTTTTTTTTTTTTATTATAAAATATGGATGGGACGTTTGTCTTCCATGACACCTGATGTTAAGTGAACATGAAGACTAAGGTGGTACACGTCCATCCACGAGAAACCTATTCACTCGACGCTTAAAAGTACTAGGACTATACTGGTCAGGGAAAATAGACGCAGGCAGTTCATTCCAAACCTTGGCGACCCGTATCAAAAAGGAACTGTCAAAGCGCTTAGTTCGACTTTTCGGAATATCAACCACATACGGATGGAAGTTCTGTCTGCGTCTAGTAGTCCGATGGTAAAAGGGTGAGGGTTCAATTTGCTCAAACAGAGCACTCGCGCACTCACCAAAATGTATCCTGTAGTACACGGTTAAACAAGCAACCTTACGACGATGCTCTAGGGTCTGTAGTTTTTTGGTCGTAAGGTCGACGTTGTTAATTAATTTACGGGCTCTTCGGTCAACGGAGTCCAGCGCTTCTAGTTGATATTTGGCTGAACCATCCCAAAGATGACTGCAGTACTCCATGCATGATCGCACTTGAGCTGTATATAAGTTAAGAAGCTGTGCAGGGCTGAAGTACCGCCGTACCTTCGAGATGATTCCCAACTTTTTCGAAGCTACTTGAGCCATGGACACAATTTGTTGACCGAAGTTTAAACTGGATGTTATAGTTACGCCTAAAAGCCCTAGATGGTCAGTGATGGGGACAGATACATTTTGGAAAGTGGGCGTTAATGTGAAGGTGCTCTTTTTTGCGGAGAATAGACACGCCTGAGTTTTGGACGCGTTGAATTTGACCAAATTCGACTCACCCCAATCGGATACTTTCCGTAAGGTCAAATCAACGCGCTCAATCATTGACTTTCTTAAACTCTGGATTTCACGGGGGCTCGCTCGCGCATTGGATACGTATCTCTCTACAACAGTGCTGTCATCAGCATAACTAATAATGCCCGGTGTTAAAATGTCGTTAATGTGCAGCAAGAATAATGTTGCAGAGAGAACAGATCCCTGAGGTACCCCGGCATTAATTGCCATTTGGTCGGAGGAGAAGCCATCTAAGACTACTCGAATTGACCGTTCCCTCAGAAAATCAGATATCCAGTCGCAGAGCCCAATCGGTATGCCATAAGCTGGAAGCTTACTTTAGAGACCATCATGCCAGACCCTGTCAAAGGCCTTGGAAATGTCTAAGGATACAGCTATTGCTTCACCATGACCCTCCAAGGCCACGCTCCATAAGTGAGTGGCATACACGAGAAGATCGCCGGTCGAGCGCCCGTTGCGGAAACCATATTGGCTATCGCTTAGGAGCTCGTTGGTCTCGAGGTATGCCAGGAGTCGATTGTTCAATACACGTTCCATGACTTTGCAAAGTATGGAGGTGATTGAAATTGGTCGATAGTTGACAGGATCGGCACGGCTTCCCTTCTTTGGTACTGGCTGTACGTTAGCAAGCTTCCAGGACTTGGGAACCTTACCGGATTCCAACGAAAGTCGATAAAGACGTGTCAAAACAGGAGACAACTCAGCTGCGCAGCGTTTTAAGACCACTGCAGGAATACCGTCTGGGCCACTAGCTTTGTTCTCGTCTAGGTGCAGCAAGCATTTAAGAACCTCCTTTTGGCGAATGTGAACGGTACCCATTGTAGGTCCGAACTGAGGTAATTGGGGTGGGATTTTTCCTTGGCAATCTAGACGAGAATTTTCTGCGAAGATACTAGCAAATAAATCTGCTTTCTCCTTAGCAGTGTGGGCCAGAGAACCATCGGGTTTCCTCAGTGGTGGCAGCGACGGGCGACAAAAGTTCGTTTCGACCGACTTGGCAAGGGACCAGAAAGCTTTACTTCCCGAAGGGTATGCTGCTATTCTGTCTCCGATACGGCCTATGTGGGCAAAACGAGCTCTTTTGATTGCCTTTTTGCAGGACTTGGCGGCAGCATTGTATCTTTTCTTAAGTTCATGCGAATCCAGGGCTTTGCTTCTGCGAGCATTTGCCCAGGCTTTGTGTGCTTCCCGCTTTCGCTTTTCAGCGGCAAGGCAAGCAGTATTAAACCATGGGCGAGCTTTGGTTTCAAGGGATAGATCAGCGTGGGGAATGAAGTACTCCATTGCTTGAACTATCACACTTGAGACAGCATCAGCGCAGCACGATGGATCGGTTGATGTAAAACAAGTTTGCCGCCATGGATAAGATGCGAAGAAATGTCGCATTTCATACCAATCTGCTGACTTGTAACGCCATACTCGCCTGGAGCCTTTTGGGCGGGTGTCAGGTGGCGAGTACAGCGATACAGATTTCACCATACAGTGATCGGATGTCCCTAAAGGTGCAGTGACGGACACCGAGTATCTGTCAGGATCGGTTGTCAGCAGAAGGTCCAAGCAATACGCAGTGTGGCCAGCAACGTCGGGGATGCGCGTAGGCTCGTTAACAAGCTGTGAGAGACCATAAGTCAGCGAAAACTTACAGGCCTCTCTGCCAGCATGGTCAGTGTCCTGATACGGGTATAACCACTGCCCGTGGTGAGCATTAAAATCCCCCAGAAACACCAACTGCGCCGTGGGAAAACGTTGCTGAATCTTATCTGCTGTATTGCCAAGGTATTCCATAAGCCTCGTTGTCTCCTGATCTCCGCTATGTGAACGATAGATACAGGCGTAAACCACTTGGTCTAGGCCAGTATCTATGTGAACCCACATGACTGAAAGGTCCGGCACTTCCAAGTAACGGAGACGCTGACAACAGATCGCGTCACTGGCATACATGCACACCCCGGCGTGCGGGCGGAAAAGAGACTCCAGGATATAGCCTGGGTAACCAAGGTATGCCGAGTCTGACGGATCGCAGATCTGCGCCTCCGTTAGAAAGAGTAGGTGTGGTCTCTCCGTCTCAAGATGGTGGTGGACATCATTCAGATTGGAGTGCACTCCTCGGATGTTACAGAAGTGCACTTTAAGGGAGAGGAAGTGCAACCGCTGTTGAACCGTACTCTTTTTAGGACCTTTCATTGTGAATTGGTAGTGGAGTGAATAGGGAGGAGAATAGAAGTTGAGTGAAGCGCTGCAAATGGAACCAAGCAACTCGTAGGAAACAACGCACCATTGGGGAACTCGCCTGGAGACTGCGGGGACGCCCGAACCCCCCCGAGGTCGCCATCGGGTCCTCTCTAACCGGTCGCCAACCGGCACGATGGAGCCTCCCGGGATTTTTCGCGAGGTGGCGGGGCAGCCTTTCGCATGTGGCTGGCATGCTACTTGGGCCCCCTACTACCTGCGGTCGGCCAGCGGTGCACCGTGCTTCGGATCCCGCTACCCTCCAAAACGAGTTACCCGGTGAGTCATTATCCCACGAGTTGAAAACTGTTCTCCGATGCAGCACGATTACTCAGACCTATCCTCCTCAATGGCTACACTAGACATCATGCCGGAACGCGACTAAGTCACTTGGCGGCATGGTTTTGTCTAGTGGGTGGTGACAAGCCACGGCCGAAGCCTACCACCAGATTTTACTGCTCGTTTAGCACCACCCAGGGACCACGTACAAGGCATCGAGGGCTAAACCTTGCGGACGCGAGCAGTTTTCAGTCCCCAGATGTCTGGTAGAGATCGCTTCCCAGCGATAAGGCCGCCAATTGTATATCTTTTTTTTAATGTGTTTCAATTCTTTGTAAGACATACAATAAAGTGTAAATAAATAGTTTGTTCAATAAATAGGCTAACTATGTTCCTACTTTCCTTAAATTTGAAAGATTTATTATATTATTAAGGAGCCACCATGTATTGCTGTCTTTCTATTGAACGAACTAGTAACTTAGCGCTGAGCAAAATTTAAAGTTATAAAGTATATATTAAATGTAAATAGTATATAGTAATTGGAGTTCTAATAAAAAATAGTATGTCTACATAGTATGTATGTATTCAAAAACAATTCTATTACCAAGACTTTTTCCGAGATGCATTGTATATTTTGGGGTACCAAGTTTAGATTACTTTCATTGTATGCACTTGACATATTGCTAGATGCTCCAGCATCTGTTGTCTTATTCTCTAATTTAAAGATTTTGGAATATCCAAATTTGTCAACATAGTGGAACTATATGTTTCACTATGGCCCGCAAATACAGAAGACTGCTCAATAAAAGCAGATTCATTAGCTAAATATTTAGCTGTTTTAAAAAAATAAAAATAAAATAAACTTTAATAGCACTTTTGCTATCTGTTTAAATAAGTAATTAGATATGTTATATCTATCTTTAATTAAATAAAATTTGAATTTATAAATAGAATTAATGTCAAGTACATATCAATAACATGCTTGTGGTGCTATTAGGGCATATATTATTCGCACCCACAAAGCCATACATGCTATTGTTAAGATCTACCTTTTCGCATTTTCGCCGGCAGCATTCCTCAAATAAGGAAATGTAAACAAAATAATCCTGTCCACTTTGAGTGTTTCTAATTTATCAAAATATTTCAAAAACTGGTTTTATTTACATTTCCTCTTCTCACAAACAACAACACAAGTGTTGTTTTTGGTTGGAAGCTGCCCATTAATACTTTATTTCATATTGTCTCCGCTGATGCTCCAGGCAAACAATAATTTTTACTTGACTTGAGTTAACAATTTAGCTCCCATATTTTTTCTTATTTCATCGCTATACATGATTATTGGGTTTTCTTCAATGTCATGGTTACTAACTATAGAACTGACATCATTTAAGCAAGTGACCATGAATGAATAGAGGACCCTATATAATTAGGATACATGGTAGGTATCAGTCAACGATTGAAATCGCTCATTATATTTTGATAGAATAGAATAGAATAAATCTTTATTGTACTTTGAATCAATGTTTATATCTAAATAAACAAAACTTTATTATCTTAAAACTAAGCAAGCAACACAAAGTGACAAAAGGTGACAACTCAGCCTAATACAAATCAATAGCAGAGCGCTGATTTTCAGTTGCTGATAGCTGTAAAAGCTCATTCATGTCAACCACATGCTGATTAATTTGATCTTGAGCGGTATTATATTGATGTGTCATATCCTGTAATGACAGTTGCAGACAACTAATTTTCTTATTTAAGGAACTGATGTCAGTTTTATACCTTTCACTCATGATATCCACCTCACAACTAGACTTCTTACATTCCTCTATTAATGCCTTATATTTTCTACATACATGAATTGTATTTTGCCTTTTTGTAATTTTATTGGCTTTCTTAATGAATCTTTGTAATCTTAAATACTTTTTAAACTTGTTATGACTAATCCTATTTTTAAATTCAATTCAATTCTTTATTGCATTCTATTGGATGTATTTGTGACAGACTCATCACCAGTCAAGCCAATAGCAACCATCAAATTCCCTAGTTGGTCTTTTCAAACGATCTTTATCCTCTCTAGTCTCCAAGTATAATACATGAATTTTAACGAACTCTGCTTTAAGGCTAGAATTCCTATTAATCATTTCCAACGTCTCAAATTCATTAAACTCCCTTTCCTGTCACAGCTGTTCACATTGCGTCCTAAACTTGTTGAGCTCCTGGGGCGCGAGTTGGAGTTGGCTTTCCAACTGGCGGGCCGAAGCACTGCGAGTATTCATGTTTACTTTATATAAGAACTGTTTATTTCGAATACAAAAAAATAACAAGGTATTAAGTATGCAATGTGAATTATGTGGTAGAAAAGCAATTTGATTTTAATATATGTAAGACTAGGGCGTTAAATTGCTGACTTTAATATTATAAAAAGGGTATATTTTGCCATGTGCCAATCTATTCTTATTAACTGCATCACCTCCTGGGGTGGTGCACCTAAAACAAATCTGAAGATGTTAGAAGTAGCACAACGAGCAGTTATGAAGATTTCCACTTTTCGCCCATTTCTGTTTCCTACTCTTGAACTACATCGCGATTGGCAAGTTGTGCGAAAATTGTTTATTTTGCGTACCATTTTAAGAATGCACTCCATTACCCCTTATGAACCGAGCCATTTGAAGCGACGACGTAATGACCTAGTTTGTCATTGCCCAAAGATGTCTACATCTTCCGCTCAACAGTTCTTTGGATTTATGGGGCCGCTCCTGATAACAGAGTCAATGGTGAACATTTACCCTAGCAATGGTCTACAGTGCAAGAGTTTGGTGACCAAATGGCTACTTAATAAGACATACCAGGACACTGAGGAAATTAAAGCCATCCTTTCGTAAATTAATTACACACCCACACACTTACACTCACTTAGATTATAAGTTCTTTGTATAATTTTTTGTTCCTTCTTTTCTGAGGTGAGTGGAGGCCTGGAGTCCTATAGTACAGGCTCCAGCTTTCACATACTAGTTACAACCAAATCAATTTTTGTTATATTTTCTGTTACATGTGAAGGAAATAAATAAGTTTATTATTATTTATTATTATAAATTTATTTATATTATTAGCAACATTGAGATGATAATTGCAGACTTGATGGTAATATAGGGCGCTTAATGTATTGATGTTCGATAGGGATTGCGATTTGCATTACCTTTACGTAGGATTCTGGTTGAATATTGGGTTGGGTAAAAAGTTTCTTCGCATTTTTTAAGAAAATTCAAAACATTTTTTAATATAGTTTATTGACATTTAACTAAAGTATGTATGTACCATTTTGTTCGATAACCTTTTGCCATCTTGTAGGTAGGGACATGATCCCATTGCTATAAAAATTTTGGGACCTCTCATCAAAATACCGCGACAAGTAGATTTGGCAGTCCTCTCGTAATGTTAACCTAACACTGCCAAAAGAATTCTGAAGAGACCGAAACAGGTGGAAATCTGAAGGTGCAAGGTCAGGACTATACGGCGGATGCATTAACACCTCCCAGCCAAACTCTCTTAATTTTTGCTGGGTGACTATAAATGTGTGGGGTCTAGCGTTATCATGATGAAACACCACACCCCTTCTGTTGATCAATTCCGGTCGCTTTCTCTCAACTTCTTGTTTTAATCTCATAAGTTGTTCGCAGGAGAGTTCAGAATCGATAGTCCTGACTGGTGGTAACAGCTCATAATGAATAATGCCCTTCCAATCCCACCACACACACAACATCACCTTATTGCGAGTTAACCGGGGTACGACCTTTTTCGCACGTTCTTGTCGTACGTGATCCACTTTTCATCACCAGTTATCAGCTTCTTCAAAAATGATTCGGTTTCGTTACGTCGTAATAAAGAATCACAAATGAGTACACGGTTCATTAGGTTTCTTTCAGTGAGCTCGTGAGGTACCCAAATATCGAGCTTTTTTGTGTACCCAGCCTTTTTCAAATGCGCCAAAACTGTTTAGTGGTCAATTCCCAGTTCTTCAGCTACGTCGTAACTACTATATGTCGATCTTGCCCCACTTTTTCAAAAATGGCATCCATTTTATCCGGCGACCAGAGCGAGGTGCATCTTTGACATCAAAATTTCCGGATTGAAAACGCTTAAACCAAATTTGTGCTACTCTCACAGACACTGCACTAGGTCCATAAACATCTCAAATTTTTTTCGCGGCTTGCGTTGCATTTTTACCTTTTTTGTTGTAAAATTTTAAAATGTATCGAATTTCTTCATTAGATTCACTCATCTTGACAGTACGAAAAACAAATGAAAATTACACATTTTCCTAATTTCAATTTGGAATTATGAATGTTCTTTCAAATTTTAACTTTCAATGATACCAAAACCAGCCAGATACAAATACTATAGCCAAAGAGATTTTATTACAAGTTCATACATACTGCGACAAGACTTGTTCCCCAACCTATTAAAAAACTGACGGTCTATAGTTCCTCGGTATTATTTGATTTAGCACTTAGACGCGTTGGTAAGTCACAGTCAAGAGATCATTTTGGGGTTTGTCTAAATCCTTTTTCTTCCGCATTTTTTCTCTCACATTTTTTGTTAAATTATATGCGATTAATCCGGTAAAAAGATATTTTATTTAACTGTGATAAATTCAACATATTGAAATGTTTGTTTCGTTGTGCAGGACTTCGGCGCGGCGCTGCTGCCGGGCGAGGGCGCGGCCATGGCGGCCTTCGTGGCGGACGGCCGCCGCATCCCGCGCCGCGGCGAGATCGGCCTCACCTGCGACCAGATCTCCAACTACGAGGCCGTAGGCTACGTCATGAGCGGCTCAAGGTGGGTAGTGCTGCCTGAGGCGAGATCGGCCTCACCTGCGACCAGATCTCCAACTACGAGGCCGTAGGCTACGTCATGAGCGGCTCAAGGTGGGTAGTGCTGCCTGAGGCGAGATCGGCCTCACCTGCGATCAGATCTCCAACTACGAGGCCGTAGGCTACGTCATGAGCGGCTCAAGGTGGGTAGTGCTGCCTGAGGCGAGATCGGCCTCACCTGCGACCAGATCTCCAACTACGAGGCCGTAGGCTACGTCATGAGCGGCTCCAGGTGGGTATTGCTGCCTGAGGCGAGATCGGCCTCACCTGCGACCAGATCTCCAACTACGAGGCCGTAGGCTACGTCATGAGCGGCTCAAGGTGGGTAGTGCTGCCTGAGGCGAGATCGGCCTCACCTGCGACCAGATCTCCAACTACGAGGCCGTAGGCTACGTCATGAGCGGCTCCAGGTGGGTATTGCTGCCTGAGGCGAGATCGGCCTCACCTGCGACCAGATCTCCAACTACGAGGCCATAGGCTACGTCATGAGCGGCTCAAGGTGGGTAGTGCTGCCTGAGGCGAGATCGGCCTCACCTGCGACCAGATCTCCAACTACGAGGCCGTAGGCTACGTCATGAGCGGCTCAAGGTGGGTAGTGCTGCCTGAGGCGAGATCGGCCTCACCTGCGACCAGATCTCCAACTACGAGGCCGTAGGCTACGTCATGAGCGGGGCTCCAGGTGTATAGTATTATTGCATGTTGCCTCTGTAATTGTAACTCAGTACGTTTTCGTTGCAGGCACCGTCGCATGGAGGCCGTGCGTATCCGCAAGGAGAACCAGATCTACTCGGCGGACGAGAAGCGCGCGCTCGCCGCCTTCAGCAAGGAGGAGCGCGCCAAGCGCGAGCACGGCATCCTCGCGCAGTTCCGCCAGCTGCTGGCCAGCCGCGACCACCGCCCCGACGCCTAGCGACCGTCGCGCGACCACCGCCCCTACGCCTAGCGACCGTCGCAGCGACCACCTAGTGCAAGCTACTGTCAAGCGCCTGGCGACGAAGCATCGCCCAGTGACTTTCTGGCACCTAGAGACGCCCCGTCGCCGCCTCATGTCGAGTGCCCGCCCGCCGCCCGCTCAGCGAGGATATCCAATTGTAGCAGATACGAGTTCGGAAGCGAAGAACAATGCAGTGCAAAAATGAGCAATAGATCTAATTTTTTTTACTTTAATACTGGAACACATTTGCGAAATTAAGCTTCTTTGTTAATCCTCTCAATCCTAGTGTCTTTAAATATTCCGAAAAGAGCGTTCGGAATGACGCGATGGACAGTAGTTCTTTTATTTTTATTTATGCAGGCCTATTACGGTTCTTTCTTGACATGACATGATAAACAAGATTTCTGTGATACAATGATCAACAATTATGACATAAAGAATAAACGAATTCCCTATACATTTTCATGCAAGAAGCATTGCATTACCTTTTGAAATGACAGTTTCAATCATCATCTATGAATTAAAACCGTCAATTAAAAAAGGTGAGATCGCACCCACCTCTATGATATGTTGGTTTCTTGATTTTATTTGTGTTCTTCCATTTCGTTTGCTTTCATAAATAAATACTTTTTTATCATATATGGGGGTTATTGTATTCAATTTACATGGTATACCAAATAATGATCGCTTGATATGTTTTAAGGCCGCTCCACATTCTCGCGAGTCGTTAATATAATAATCTGCATACACAGAATATAAAGCCTTGAGTTCAATATGTTTTCATCACAATTTATCTTTATTTGTTAGTAAATAAAACATATTAGATATTAATTTTTATCTTCCTGGACCATTTTCAATACTAACTATATAAAAAAAATAACAAAAACGCTTAAAATCTATTACGAGTTACTTCAAAACTCTCTCTCTCTCTAAAGGGAGTTATGCGGGTGAAACAGCGGACACAAGCTGCCTGTCAATGCATTCAGTCATTCAACTAACCATTCGAATGCTTTCTTTCAAGGTCATTCGGCCATATTGAGGTTAACCATCGTTAGTAATTACGAATATTAGAAGTATCATTTGACTCAGGACGTTTGTATATTACTATCGTTCAAGTCGAATATTCAAGTTAGTATTAGTAGTTTATTCGACTGATATGATAATTCGCAGAAGCGCATTTTTTTTTTTTTTATAAGTGACTAAACCCGCGTTTGACCTCAATCTCACCTGATGGTAAGTGACGATGAGGTCGAAGATGAAAGCACACGGGTTTAGGAAGGAACTGGCTCTTTATACAATATTGCCGGAACACATTACCGCCGGAGCGGTAACATTTGGCGGCAGACTTTATATAAAGGGTGGTCGCTAGCCAGGCGGACCCAGAAGGGATCCTACCACCAAGCATCGCTGAGATATACTCTGCGATATAACCGTTTAAATCGGCGGCTCGCTCGTTACTGAGAAACATGCGAGTGTGACTCCTAGGTAAAATTCCAAACTCCCCACAAACCCCAAAACCCACAAAAAGTAGAGAAATTGAGTAGAATACGAGAATGGCTTTCTCGCGTTCTCGCAAGATTCTCGCGAGAATATTGAGCGGCCTTAACGTCAAAACTATTTCATATCATCGCATGGTTTTGAGATCCATAATAGGCCTGCAGATCCATTATGACGGTAACAGACACAATAATGTAATATGACAATATTGTCGAATTCTAATGATTACATGTACAAACAATCTGTTATATCTTTGCTGCTGACGGTGTCACATTATAAAGGATCCTTGTCTATTCTGTTGCTGCCGTAACCTTGTTTTTTTTTAACCAAGTTAACAATAACACAGAACTCATCCGCAAATAATTGAAGTATTCTACATACAACGCGTTTTATTGACAGAAGGAGAGTGAACAATACTTTTCTTATAACAATATTTTGTAAAAATTATTGGGACGTAATAATGCATTATGATCCCTAATCAACTCGGTACAGCTAACGAGGACAGTAATTGAAACTATGTGTAAATATATTTTTAATTGTAATTAAATTAAGTAAAATACGAATTAAAAAAATAATGATGTATTAAAAGTCTTTTATTTTTCATTTAGAGAAAATAATTTATAATTATAATTTATGCATGAAAGACAAGATATTTTGTGGCTACCTTTATAAACAAAATTGTCGGTTAAAAACTTGAAAAGAGCCTTAAAAGCTGGCGTAATTAATCCATTAAAAAACGCCACATGTCTACAGTGGGAGAATTGAGAAAAGTCCTTTTCTATTTTTATCACAATATTGCTAATCTCCACTGTAATTTTTTTTCTTAATTTATGGTATTCCAAATCCTTGGAGGACGAAGACCTGACAAGCAAACAATCATACTTTATTTATTATTATTTATTTACATTAAGAAAATACTCAAAATAGAGAAGAGAATAGAATACTCGCCGCAAGTCTAAAAATAAGTGCTTATTTTCTATAAGAACAAATACTCCACTAAGAATATCTCTTTGACTCTAGAAATCAATAGGAGCGAATTCCGCTGAGCAGAACACCTTCAAGATTCACTTGGAGGAGACAACACCATGGTGTAATGTTCTCTGGGTTAAATAATTATGACATAGTTCCCCTTCGGCATTAGAGGAATCAATCTCCGACATCATCATCATTAGCCCTTCGGCGAAATAGAGGTCCAACGTGGATTTAGCCAATATTTTAACAAATTTTTGTTTGAGTGCAGCTGAAAACTCAATAAAATTTGATACGTAAGAATCAACATGTTTTATTTCTGAAATACATGATCCAATATGTTGTAATAACGTAAGCTAGGTTTGAGCGTTAACAATGTTATGAGTTCTCATTTATGTACATTTTGTACTTGTCAACTTAACCCTAAAGATGATTGACATTCACAATCACATCCATATCTATGAACTTACTTTAAATCAAATCGGAAACTCAATTTTCTCTCTTAAAAATAAAATGAAATATCACGGTGGCCCTGCATCTTGATTTATTTTGTGCAGAGGATAAAAAGGACATTCAACAGCCTTTAGTATAAAAGTAGACAAAATCTAGGAAGGTAATTAACATTTAAAACAGTTTTATACATTATTTAACACTACTTTTTAATAATTGACACTTCAATCTAGGCCGCATAACTTTATTTTAACAAAAAGCCTTCCCTGTCTCTTCTTACTGGGAGCTGATCACTTGGCACAATCATGAGGACTCGTTTTTCACTAAACTAACTTTACAAACTACTTATAAACGTTCTTTCGATAGAGTCACTATAACAAAGGTTCATTTTCATCCATTATTGCACATGAGTATAAAACAAGTTTCTTTTTCACATCACATATTATGTACACTTTTTGATTGGAGCACAGCGGGGGTCGACGGCTGCGTTTATATGGTCCGGCGGCGACCGGAGCGAGGCGCCGCCCCGCCCCGCCCCGCCCCGCGGCCGCCGGCTCAGTCGCCGGAGCGGCGCTGCAGCTGCGCGGACAGCGCGGCGATGGTGGCGCGCGCCGCCGCCAGCTCCCGCCGCAGCCGCGCCGCCTCGTCCTCCGCCGCCCCCGCCCCCGCCGCCGCCCCCGCCGCCTCCGCCCCCGCGGCGCCGGCGCTGCCGCCCGCAGCCTCCCCGCCGACGCCGGAGTTTGCGTTCACTGTTCTCAATGGGAACTGTATCGGCACCTGCAATTAATGAAACCTTTAAATTCAATGTTCATTTAAAACTAGGCAGGATAACCTCGATACCACAAATATCAATACATAGGTACTCGTAGTTGTAGTGAAATTTTGAAGTCATTGTGGCGCCGTGGTTACTGTGCATATCAAACGATGTCGCAGGTTGAACGCGTTCGGTGCGGCCGGTATTAGGGATTACCAATCGGTATTTCGTTGTAGCTCATACAGGTCTATGCTCCGACCTCGACACACTCCGATGATGAGGTGGAGGCTATGTATGAGGACATCTCCAAAGCCATACACAGCTCCAAAACTCATTTCAACGTGGTCATGGGGGATTTTAACGCAAAATTAGGCAAACGAAGCGGCGATGACCAGAAAGTGGGGAAATTTGGAGTGTTGATGTATGAACTGTATGATGAACTAATTTTTCAAGAAACCGGAACATCGCAAATGGACTTGGATAAGCCCCGATGGTCGCACCAAAAACGAGATTAACGTTATCATGTCAACGAGAAAAAAGATTTCTCTGTAGCGATCTCTGTAGTGAAAATCGGTAGCGATCAACGCATGGTAAGAGGCACAGTGAGTCTGAATCCAAAACTGGAGCGATCTCGACTGATAAAGTCTATACTTCGTCCTGCACCCATCCAGATCGAAAACCCCGAAAGCTTTCAGCTCGAATTGCATAACCACCTTGAATGCTTCGACGAGTGCGACGATGTGGACGACATCAATAACATGTTTGTGGAAACTGTCTCCACGGCTGGGTCTAAGTTTTTTAAAACCCGCCGTGCAAAAGGAACCAGAAAAATCTCAGACTCTACCCTCAAACTCATGGAAGAAAGACGCAAAATAATCCTTAATAGACAAATCTCCAAGTCCCTAAAACGCGACATACGACGGTTTAGTACAGATCGTATTCGGCTATCGAGCAAAACAAGGGCTCTAAGGTCTTCTCGAGAGATTTGTCTATAGGCCAGAACCAACCTAGAACTAGCATTTTACACGTTTTGGATCGTATCTTAAGATTTGGTTTTAAAGTTAACGGTCTTCTAGTCATAGGGCGGCAGCACGTAACTTCGACCTCTCCTGCACTTACCATTAGGCGAGATTGACGTCAAACGCGGGCTTATACATATACATGGTAACTGGTGGGTCACATTCGAAATCCGAGGCTGTGATAATATGAGATCATACACGAAGATAAAAAATAAATATTAATTATTTACTGAGTAAATTGAACCGAAAATGAAAGAATTCATTACGCAACGCATGGTTACACTGGTACGGACGTACGCACGGCGCTATCAACACAGAATAGGTAGGTGGGCGCACAGACGGCTTTATAAACGGTCAAGGGCCTAGGAATACTCTTTATTGATTGTGATGACGACCGGCTGGTGTAGCGGTATCATACATTGCCTTCTATGCCAGAGGTCCTGGGTTCGAATCCCGGTGGCGGCGGATATCTGTGTGATGAACACACAGATATTAGCCGTCCAGTCATGGATGTTTATATGTTTATTTAAGTTTATTCTAATAAAAAAATATGTATTTATTCAATATGTATGCTTATTTTTTTATTTTTATTTTTATAAGTGACTAAACCCGCGTTTGACCTCAATCTCACCTGATTGAAGTGACGATGAGGTCGAAGATGAAAGCACACGGGTTTAGGAAGGAACTAGCTCTTTATACAATATTGCCGGAACACATTACCGCCGGAGCGGTAACATTTGGCAGCAGACTTTATATAAAGGGTGGTCGCTAGTCAGGCGGACCCAGAAGGGATCCTACCACCAAGTAAAATTTCGTTAGCTTATATATTTCGTTAGTATATCAGTTATCTAGTATCCACTACACAAGTTCTTTAAGAAACTTAATTTGGGTTAGATAATGTTGTGTGATTGTCAGAAATATTTATTTATTTATTATTTATCTATGGGTGAGTAAAAAAAATATAGTGAGTGGTCGCGGCAGCCGGCAGCCGGCGGCGCTCACCGCGCGCTGGTTCTGCGCCAGCAGCTTGCTGAAGTTGGCCTTGTTCATGATGATCTTGACGGCGGGCCGGGCCTTCAGCGCGCCCCGCGCGCCCGGGGCCTCGGCGCGAGCTGCCGGCGCCGCCTTCACCTGCAATGTTCACATTATTACTACTCGACCATTACAGCTTCAGCAATTCATTCATTCAATCATTCATTATTTATCGTATCGATTATTAAATCTTATTTTTGCTGGAGTGACACAATGATTAAAGACTAGGTTACTAGTCTCTTGTTATCAGTTCCCAGTATACTGCGGTATACAATGAGGATTTAGAATGGGAAATAATAAAACGTACGACTCAAAAACAAAACTGGTACCGATGATGAGATACGGTTTAATTGTCTTGAAAAAGTATGACTCTGAACGGTATGAAATATTAATAGTGCGACTGAATTACTAAGTGGGCGACTAAACACAGATTCTTTTATTTAATCACAAGAAAACAAGTAGGTTGGTTAAGTGCGAAGACGAGTGTAACGAGGAGGTTCAGTTAGGTTAGGTAGTTAGGCAGTAAGGTTTAACAACATGTTGCGACTTCGGTACTGCCCTAGAGACGAACCAGAGGGATCGTTTCGTTCTCGGGATGTCGGCGGGTCCGGAGAGAGACACACTGTTCGAGTAAAGGCCGTCTTCGCTGACGTTTTCGCGAGCTATCGAAATGGCGGAGCAAGCTGCCCATGCCAAGGACGCTAAGATCGTACTGGGCTCCAGTGGGTCCAGCAGCGGCACATTGGTCAAGGCGGAACCGATACTTCGCGCGGGCGGCCGGGGCGCCGCGCGGTTTGCGGAATGAACAACCATAATAGTGATTTATTTATTTATTTTAAAGGCTACCAGTAGAAGATTACATTTCCTCTTATATTTAACACTCATATTTTACAAACCGCATGCAAAATGTAACTGCTGTTAGCCACAACATACATACAAAAATCATTAAATTTGAGTTTAAATTAACACCATGCCTTTTTTACTTGAGATCTTACAAAGGCCTCAAGTAAAATCGTATTATGCGTCGCTTGGCATTTACGGCATGTTAGGGTCGATGTGTGTTTCCGAGATCACTGGAGCCGCGCCGCGCCGGGCGTGCAACCTCGTCAACGCTCCTCGAGAACACCCGCACGCACAGCGGCTATATTGTAAACTATACCTACTTATCTAGAGAAATACAGTCCATTAAAACGAAGCTTAGAGTTTTTTTTATATTGTAAGGATAGGACGTTTGTCTTCCATGCCACCTGATGGAAAGTGCGCATGAAGACTATGGTGTTACACGTCCATCCACGAGAAACCTATTCACTCGACACTTAAAAGTTCCAGGACTTAGTGGTCAGGAAAAACAGACGCAGGCAGATTGTTCCACTCCTTGGCAATCCGTACCAAAAAGGAACTATCGAAGCGTTTTGTTCGACTTTGACTTCTTGGATTCCAAATTTTGGCTAATTTATGTTCAGTTTTTTTTGGATTTTTTAGGTAAAAGCGTAGGTACTTTTATTAATTATTGTAGTTATGGGTATTTATTTTTCAGTGAAGTAGGTATAGGTAAATAGCATTGCACAGGCGTTTCAGCTTTATTTACATTTCTTTTACTGTTGTAAGTTGTACATATTTCTGGGTATAATTCTATTTGGATATTTTAGTTTAAACAGGCACTTAGATTTCCAATTTAAAAGAACGCGATTCCCAGTATCGGTGTGTTTTGCAATGAAAATTAATAGGGCTCAAGGGCAGACTTTTCGTGTTGCTGGAGTAGATCTCGGTGTCAGTTGTTTCTCGCATGGTGAGTTATACGTCGCTCTTTCCCGGGTTAGCAGTTCTAGAAATCTTCATGTTCCTAGGAGTCGTCAACTACTATCGTAATTTTATGCCGAACGCGTCATCAATGTTGAGTGCTTTACACGAGCTGCTCACTTCGCGCCGCCGCCGCCGCGAGACCGCTCGCGTGAGCTCCTCGAGCCTTAGCCGCGAGGGAGCCGAACTATAGCCAAATACAGAAAGAGGCTATGTATGTTTAACTAGCTATGGATATATTTTACACAAGTGTAATTCATAGTATGGATAAAAGCGAACTATGTAATAGTGAGGCAGGGATGTAATCAAGGTGAAATCACCACATAATTTCATCGACGAAAATAGCTCCCATGTGGAGTTAATTGAAAACTCTGCCATTCTGTAGCCACTTTTAAAATAACTGAAGCAAAGTTCACCGTAAAATAATTGCTGATTTAGTTTTACGATTAATTTTAAACTTATGATTAATAAACAATCATATTTAATTAATTAATTTGAAATCAAACAATAAACTTTGACGATGGGGTTAATCTATCTGCCTCAGACGCCAGTGGTTGCGGGTTCGATTCCCGCCCGGAAAAAGAAAAAAAAAATGTTCCAGGTCTGGGTGTTTATGTATATGTGTATTTATATTCTAGGTTCCCTCCTAGTTCGCTACATGGCATCCCATAACACATTATTTATTATTAAATGATAATTGTATCCAAACTAGGCCGTTAAACTAGGCTAGGCGTAAGTGTTCCCAGTAGAAAACAATGAAATGTTTATAGAATTAGTCGGGACGTGGCGGCATGAGGAGCGTGGGCGGTGTGGGCGCTGCGCAGTACATACGTCGTCGCGCGGGTTGTCGCGCGTGTTGTCGCGCGGCGCGGCGGGCGCGGCGGGCGCCAGCGAGAACAGCTTGTTGCCGATGGACAGCAGGCGCACGGCGGGCGCCGGCGCGGGGGCCGCCACGCTCGCCTCGCTCTCCTTCAGCATTATTTTACCCGCATCTGTAACATAAATATAAAAATACATTTTTATTATTTATTTTTATTATCTGTAACAGTTATAAGTAGTCATTTATTTGTTTTACACAGAATTACAAACGTGCAACGTACCGTCACAACTAACGGGCTTAAAGAGCTGGCACGAGGCTGCGGCCGCTGGCGACGCTGTAGTTACCTGAGAGCACGAGGCTGCGGCCGCTGGCGACGCTGTAGTTACCTGAGAGCACGAGGCTGCGGCCGCTGGCGACGCTGTAGTTACCTGAGAGCACGAGGCTGCGGCCGCTGGCGACGCTGTAGTTACCTGAGAGCACGAGGCTGCGGCCGCTGGCGACGCTGTAGTTACCTGAGAGCACGAGGCTGCGGCCGCTGGCGACGCTGTAGTTACCTGAGAGCACGAGGCTGCGGCCGCTGGCGACGCTGTAGTTACCTGAGAGCACGAGGCTGCGGCCGCTGGCGACGCTGTAGTTACCTGAGAGCACGAGGCTGCGGCCGCTGGCGACGCTGTAGTTACCTGAGAGCACGAGGCTGCGGCCGCTGGCGACGCTGTAGTTACCTGAGAGCACGAGGCTGCGGCCGCTGGCGACGCTGTAGTTACCTGAGAGCACGAGGCTGCGGCCGCTGGCGACGCTGTAGTTACCTGAGAGCACGAGGCTGCGGCCGCTGGCGACGCTGTAGTTACCTGAGAGCACGAGGCTGCGGCCGCTGGCGACGCTGTAGTTACCTGAGAGCACGAGGCTGCGGCCGCTGGCGACGCTGTAGTTACCTGAGAGCACGAGGCTGCGGCCGCTGGCGACGCTGTAGTTACCTGAGAGCACGAGGCTGCGGCCGCTGGCGACGCTGTAGTTACCTGAGAGCACGAGGCTGCGGCCGCTGGCGACGCTGTAGTTACCTGAGAGCACGAGGCTGCGGCCGCTGGCGACGCTGTAGTTACCTGAGAGCACGAGGCTGCGGCCGCTGGCGACGCTGTAGTTACCTGAGAGCACGAGGCTGCGGCCGCTGGCGACGCTGTAGTTACCTGAGAGCACGAGGCTGCGGCCGCTGGCGACGCTGTAGTTACCTGAGAGCACGAGGCTGCGGCCGCTGGCGACGCTGTAGTTACCTGAGAGCACGAGGCTGCGGCCGCTGGCGACGCTGTAGTTACCTGAGAGCACGAGGCTGCGGCCGCTGGCGACGCTGTAGTTACCTGAGAGCACGAGGCTGCGGCCGCTGGCGACGCTGTAGTTACCTGAGAGCACGAGGCTGCGGCCGCTGGCGACGGCGCCCAGCACGGTGGGCGGCGGCGGCGACGGCGCGCTCGCCCCGCGCTGCAAGCACAGCCGCACGTTACACACACAAACTTAATGCTTATACTAAGTAGGGATGACAGACAACTCATAAAATAATATATCTAAGTATTCATTTGTCACCGATACTTCGTAGATAATTGATTTGCAAGCCCTTTCGCATCCCTTTCTTATCCCACAGAATATACATAGGTATACGTAGCTCGCGCGTTACTTTTGTGCCGCCCTAAAATGCAACGCATGTTTCGCAGGTATAGACGAGACGAAAGTGTTAAGATTTAAGCTATGCGGCACTAGCTATATGCCTCGGCGTGTACTTTTCGTTGTAAGCGAAACGAACAATCGCAATCGTCGCTGTATCGAAGTAACACTAGCACAAAGATATGTCGGATTTCATGCTGTGAAATTTTTGCTCTGTCAATTTTAAAACATAATGAGGTGGGGTGCGGAGGTCATGTGAGGCGGAGCAATTAAACACGTCTTTACGTCAAAATGTATAGTTTATTACTGACTTAATTATTACCCTTAGAACACCATTACACGCCCTACCTACCAAAAGAAAAAAAAAATGAAACCACAGAATAAGTAATAGTTGGTACAGAAGAATTACTCCGCAAGAAGATCTAAATAAATTCGAGTCTTGCTACGACGCGATACGGTGGAATTCAGCTCGCATAGCATTACGTACCTGCAAATTTATATACCTAGAAGTTTTGTCTCTTTCTATCGCATGCCTCTTATCTTTTCTTACGCTGTTAGGGTTGCTGCCTAGTGAAGAATAATTAATCTCCTTATTTGTAATTAAGTATCTACCGATGTAGGTATTACTGTTATTCTACCTTTGTAAAAAATATTGTTTAAACTTACCTAAGGTACAAAATGAAAAAAAAGTTACGACGAATAATTAGTAATACTACCTATGTTTTGTTTGCTAAATTGAACATAATCAAATCTAAACATAATCTAATTGAATATTTGTTTCTTTTTATGTCCATTTTTAAATACTATTTGCGACCTCGATCATAGAATTACTGTGAGCGCTATTAGGTAGGTAGGTATCTACAACATCCCGACGGGCGCGCGCGTGATACACGACCCATTCGAGTTGCGCCGGCGGAGCGCTTCGCTGTAGGTAAATAACGGATGTACCGCGCGGAGTGAGCCAGGCCTGATGAAACACATTTTTTTTATACAAAACTGACATTAAAACACATGGAAATATAAAGTTACACATACACAAAACAATGCAAATAGACTTAATATTACTTATGGCGGGTTTCAATATCATGAAAACTGTTCGTTTTGCCTACGAACAACCGAATTCCCTACCAAAATGGTATTCTATATTCAACATCTTGACATCTAAACCACTGCTTACGAACTGTTTAACTGTAATGGGTTGCTAGGCAACGTCGTTACATTTGACCGTTTACAAAAGTCATTTTATCTAGCCAACGACGACGTAACAAGTTATTATTTTAAACCAATGAGGTAACGGTGGTATGGCGGCCTGCTGCGGCCAATAGTTTTAAGTTTTCATTACATATGACCAAATACAGAATAAGTCATTTTATCTAGCCAACGACGTAACAAGTTATAGGTAAATTTAACTAAAAATATCCTATCAAATATCTGTCAACATATAAAAATAATCCAGTTTTCTCTTTCTAAAAAAAAGGACGAGTAGGTATTATTGAATGATATAATTTTTTTTAATGTTTACTATGACGTCATAAAAAATGGGATTTAACCAATGGAAAGGATTGGAGTTTCGTTTTACGTAAGCAATTAATCGCAATTATTTAAAAAAAGCTCTAAAAACATACAAGACAAACAACAAGTTTATACATTTATTTAGTTCAAATATCATACAAATAATTTGCGAATGCGTGATATTCTATAAATCACATATCGCCTATTTTCTTGGAAGAACGTCATGCCAAATTTGAGAACTTACAGCACGTAGCTAATAGATATTGTGAATGATCTTAATAATATAAATAAATAAATAAACGCAATTTTTTTCTACCAGTTTTGTACCTGTATTGGTTACTCATACCAGTCAGTTGAATATTGAAACCCGCCATTAGTAGGTAAACAATCTGGTTTTATTTTTGAGTAGTTTTCGGCTCACTGTTATAGCCAATTACAACATTTGGGTCCTTGTCTTCAAGTAGGTACAGTAAAAGGCCCAAGATACAATGGATCCAACTTGGTTCTATTCTCATTTTTTTAGAAATTTAACTCACCACGTTTTATAATTTATAGGATTGCTATGTTAGTCCTGATAAGATTTTCTTAACTCTTTAGACCAAATTAAATTCTCTTTAGCCTCTAGTTGAGAGTTTTTTTAACTAAAGTTAAGTTCTAGAGGATAACTACTATAATTATACAGGGTGACTGGTGACACATTTTAGATACTGAAGGAGAGCACTCTGTTATCGATTCTGATAATTATTATGTGATAAAAGTAGGTACTTCATTTTTCACCAGAACTCCCTATAAATAAATACCACTATGTTACTATGTACTTTACATGCAACTGAGTCAGTCGCGGCACGTGACCTGGCAAGCGGATCGTTGCCAACGGTAGCGTAACCGTGCGTTACGTAATCAATTCTTTATCTTTCAGTTAAGTTTACTCTGTAAATAATTAATATTTATTTTTTTATTATATTTTTTCTCTTCATGTATGATATCAAAATATTAAGATTGTTTGTAATGTTACATGGCTTTGCAAACACTAGCTCATACGGCGTATACCTATCTGGTTTCCGTATGAACTGTCGTGTTATACGCAAAGCACCAGTATGGTAGCAAACTACTCCAAGACTGCTGTTCGTTACTCGTCTGTATACGTAAATAAGTCATTAAATGTTTGTCATTTTTCTCTAAAGAACCTATAGTTTGATGATGATAGGGTGTCGATTTTAATTGATTTATATTTAAAAATTTATAAGTTTCTAAAAATACAGTCGACATGACCTCGGAACCTTGATCGCTAATAATTTTCCTTGGAATACCATACCTCAATACGAAGTTGTTTACAAAAGATTGCGCGATCGATATTGTATCCTTAGACGTATGTCTAAAAATACTTTATCAAACGCGCTATCAGCTGTAGTTGTTATACACAATTATATATATACGTTTTATGTGCTTAAGGTGCTTCTCTTTTTGACACTTACTATATTTACTCACAAAATCTATTACATCCTTCTCCAATCCTGGTCAAAAATATTTTTTACGTATATTGTTTTTTTGGCCGCTCGTAGGCAACATGGTGATAGTCATTAAAACAATTATTTTCATGTCTCTTTCATGAATTCTCTTAACTTATTTAATAAAAAAAATGTGTAGTCCGGACCACTGCGACATGTCATTTATACTTTGGGCTAGCTCCTTAATCATATTTTAAAAAATCTCATTTTTAACAATACATAGATTTTCTATCTTATATTAATCGCATAGAGAAGCTAAATCTCTCACATAGACAGCTCGTGAACCGTGTGATTGAGATAGAGTTCGCGAAATAACTGTTTTCTTATCTTGCAAAAATATAAAATTATTTGAATATTATCCTCCCACTCATCTTTCTTATAAAATTTTAACTCAATGTAGTCGCGTGGTGGCTTAAGAATTTCTACAAACCTTGATTGATCATCACACCCACGCACATACTCTACAGTATAATCGTACTCTTCCAGTTGTAATCGGAACTTCATTAAACGGCTTGAAGGATAAGACATAAGTATTAAATAAGTAAACTAGAGGTCAACTAGAGGTCAAAGAAAACAAAACCGCGCGCGGTGGCTAGTATATGATATTAGTAATCCGCAAGGGTCGTAACTTTGAGACAATCTTAATTAACACTCTCAGACAAACGAGTTTTTAGAATAAAATAAATCAACTTTTCCTGACAGTCCCCAATCAATTATCGAACTATAAAGCTCTATAGCGTCAATAAGTTTTTTTTGTACTTTCTTCCTCTCCTGACATCACCGGTAGTAGAGATGAAGCGGTTTTAATATTGAACGTATCCATAGTTATGTCTTTTACTGAGCTAAAACTATCAGAATCTGTACCTTCCATGCAAATTATAAAACAAGTCTCTTATCTTATAACTAAACTGCCTTAACAGCTCTAATTCTGCTCTTTAACTGATTATTGATCAAACTTAAGCAAGATTCAAAATTTTTAAAAACTAGTTTTGCTTCTGTTAATTTATTTTTTCATAAAATAGGTGTTCGTCTTTCATGACCAATTTTAATTAAATAAGTTCTAATCGATAATAAATCATTCAAAAATTCCTCTATCTCAGAAGCCATTCATTAATTATCTAACTAGTATAAAGTAACGTATTTCAAAGGAGAAAAAAAAAGTATACAAAATTTTTTTTTGCTACCGCTCTACACTTTACTTTGCTTTCACTACACCACAATCACTTATGCTTCTTCTATCTCCTTATTTCGGCGCGCCATAGATCGCGGCATTGCATGCTGCATGACAACTCTCTCCATCCAGTTTTTATGACAGCGCCTGTATGTCTTATATACCAGAACGATAGCAGCGACTATTAGCAATATTGTTGCCACAATTGTATTTGTTGTGCTGATATGTACTTGCAATTATTGCTCTGCAGAGGCATTGTTAGAGCCGCTCGCTGCTTGCGTTATAAAAACTTCTCCCTTTTCTTCTTTTGATTGGTTGTACACTATTGTTTATCAGTTTCACTTTTCAAAATTACAAAGAAGTCTAAAAAAAATATGGTCCCGTGCTCACGCTGCTGCTCGATAATCGAGCGACTGGCAGGTCGCCATGAGGTGGGCTGCGGAGCTCATGTGAGGCGGAGCAATTAAACACGTCTTTACGTAGAAACGTATAGTTTATTACTGACTTAATTATTATACTTAGAACACAATTACAATAATTAAGTACTATAAAATTATTATCATATTATTATTAAGTTTTGACTCTATATTTTTTGTGTACGTTGTGTTTTACAATCACCCTAACAAGGGTTCAGCGTCGGCGCCTGTAAGCTGTCAACGCGGCCGATGGAATTCAAGGTTCCTCACCTTTCATATTCGAACTACATTACTACTCTTGTCGTAAGACTAATTAAAACTGTGCCTAATTTCACATATCCTTTCACTAAGAAAGGCTAGCAAATTTTAATTTCATACAAAAACGTAATCTACTTTAAAAATATCAAATTTACTGTCACATGCACCACCAATGTTAAAATTTGCTTCGTTTTATCACGGATAACAATATAGGCACTAAAATTCAAGACTCTATTGATGTCTATAAATCTGCGTTATGTAACGTCAGGGAATAGACAGGAAAGGTGAAGGCTGCCGAACTGTTTCGCCTCGTCAGAGACCGAAATACCTATACCAAATTAACCGCCAAACTTCGTTAGTCGGAGAGGCGCTATAAGAAGAAGGTTGAATATAAATTAAGTGTTTTTTTATTACAGACTAACTCCGCTTTTGACCTCTGTTGCATATATGTAGATATAGCTATAAGTACGTGCAGCAGCTACGCTTGTTTGAACCAATAAAGCAGTCCGTTATTAACGTTCGCTCGTTTCACTCGTCTCATATCCTCATACTTAACAGTGGCGACGTACCTACCCTCGTGCTAAATAAAAACAAAATGTCGGGCTGCCGATAGAACTTCAGGAGGTGCCGTATGAAGATTACTGTCTTTGCTAGACGGCCACTTCACTCCAAAGCAGTGGGATTCAGCGAACGTCACAACTTTTATGCAGCTACCTACGGAGTCGGCTATGCAATGGGCGGCGAGACTTCGCGGCCTCACCGCGTCCTGCCAGTTCAGCAACGTTGTAGAGGCATTGCGGGACCGTTTTATTATGGGTATGCTACCTGGCATCGAAAAAGAAAAGTTGTACACGCGAGAGCTAACGGGATTTACATTATCCAAAGCCGTCGAAGTGGCGGCAGCACGCACGGCGGCGCGCGGCTGCGGGGGCGGCCAGCTGTTCAAGATCGCCAAGTGTTAGATCGCAAATTCAGTTCGCAATAAACAATTCAACAAGCAAGACGTATCTTTTATTCGAGAGCCCCTAGTCAAGCAGTTTTGAACCTTAACGCGCGAACATATGGTCCAAATCGAGCCGGATAGTGAATTTAAATGTGAGAAGACCCAGTGACGACTAAAACAAAGAAAGAATTCTAGGAATAACAGCACGCACATTTCGTAAAATAGTAATATATAAAGGAGCCTACAGACTGTTTAATTAGTGAAGAAGAATTTTGTGAACTTTTGTGACCTTTTTAGTGAACTTTATTTATTTTCGTAAACTAGTGAATTATAAAGAAGACTACAGACTATTTAATTTGTGAATAACTATTTGTGAACATTTGTGAAAATTTTGGGAACTTTATTTATTCATTTCATAAACTTTAACTATTAGTGTAAAATAAAAAATTAAAATGGCTTTAACAACAAAGGAAATAATCAATTTATTAGAAGAAAAGGCAAGTTTACTTCAAAAAACTCAAACAAATTTAAAGAAATGTGCTAAGCAAAGATTGACGAAAGGTTATATTGAAGCAAGAATTAAAAGCATAGAAGAAGACTGGCAAGCATTCAAATCATACCATGAAGCTCTCGTGAAGACAGCGACTAAGGAAGAGCGTATGAATATCCAGTATTTCGTTAATGAAGATTACTATTTAATTGAAGATTTATATCTTTGTCTCACGGGTGATTTGAAAGACATGTTGATGACATTTTCAAGAATGCAAGAAGGAAATCCATCTGCGCCTGAAGTTGTACCTCAAGTACGATTACCAAGCATACAACTTCCAACATTTGCCGGTCAGTATGAAGAATGGACAACTTTTAACGACCTTTTTACGTCACTAGTGCACCAAAACACATCATTATCTAAGGTTCAGAAACTGCACTACTTAAAGTCAAGTTTAGCTGGAGAAGCAGAGTCCCTCCTGAAACACATTCATGTAACTGAGAGCAATTACGAGCAGGCATGGGACATGTTGAAACAAAGGTATGGTAACAAACGTTTAATAATCAACTCTCTCTTTAAAAGATTATTTGGACAGAAGAAGATTACTACACCTACAGCAAATAATGTGAAAATCTTGGTAGACACAACTGCGGAATGTTTGAATAATCTCCAAAATTTGAAAGTATCGACAGAATCCTGGGATCCTATCATCATTTACGTTATCGTACAAAAAATAGATATTGATACGCATAAAGCTTGGGAAGATCAAGTTTATAGCCCGGATTCGGAAAAACTACCTACCTGGCAAGAATTGAAAAATTTCCTAGAGGCTAAATTCCGCACGTTGGAGTTAATCACACCGGTGTATCCCCCAAGAGAGAGACAACCTATAAAGGAAAGAACTTACCATATTTCTGCACCAGCGCCAGCAAGGACCTGTATAATCTGTAGCGAGAATCACACTCTCTGTCACTGCAAGGACTTTACAAAATTGAGTCCTAAGGAAAGAAGCGAATTGGCTAAAGAAAAGAAATTATGCTATAATTGTCTAATACCTGGTCATGCTGCAATGAGATGTCGACTTAGATTATCCTGCAAAATATGTAAACGGCGACATCACACCTTACTGCATCAAACAAACACAAGCCAAGAATCGGAAGAGATACAAACAAACCATGCTTTATCGTCCTTTGCCGTTACAAAGAATACTACAGCATTACTCGCAACAGCTCTTGTACCTGTTAAAAATACTCAAGGTCAAAAGGTTATATTACGAGCACTGTTAGATCAAGGGTCTCAAGCTAATTTCGTAACGGAAAAAGCGGCACAGCTTCTTGGAGCAAAACGATCAAGAGCTAGAGGAACTATTTCAGGGGTAGGAACAACGCAAGCAGAAGTTAATCAAATGGTTCACCTGCAACTTCTGTCCAGATATGATGAAAAATTCCTACTTCCCGTGAAGGCTTATATCATGCCGACACGTTTGACCTCTCAGCTACCATCCAAGAAGATAATGAATCAAACGCACATCTGGGCACAATTAAAGGATCTTACCTTGGCAGACCCGAGTTTTAATCGGCCAGGGCGAGTGGATATGCTGCTCGGTGTGGAAGTTTACGCTCAAATATTAAAGAATAATTTAATCAGGGGTCCTCAAAACTCTCCATGTGCACAAGAAACGAGATGGATTCTCTTTGGTGAGATAATGAGCGATAAACACGAAGAAGAAATCATGGTTATGCATCATCAAATAGACCCAGACGATATATTATACAAGCTATGGGATTATACAATAGAAGGCTGCGAAAGAAACAAATTGACCAAGGAAGAAGAAACATGTGAAAGAATATACGTAAACACTTACTCAAGAAAGGGAGATGGAAGATACGTCGTGAAGCTACCCTTTAAGACAGATGAAACTAAAAGCAAAGAAGGTAATACAAGGGAAATTGCAAGGAACAAACTGTTACAGTTACAAAAACGTTTGGAAAGAAATGAAGAACTTAGAATAGAATATAACAAAATCATGGAAGAAAATCTAGCACAGAAACACATGAAAGAAGTACCTGAGATAGAAATAGATAACGCATCCATTTATTTACCGCATCACGCAGTAGTGAAAGAATCGAGTGAAACTACCAAAGTACGAGTCGTTTTCAATGCTTCGTCACGTGGAACCAACCATATATCACTTAACGAAGAACTTTTAGTTGGACCTGTATTACAAGAAGACATGCGATTACTATTGATGAGATTTCGAAGAAGTATTTTTGCTGAAATTCAACATCTTTTTGATCCACTTACTTGGTTATCTCCTGCTATGATACCTGTTAAGATGCTACTGCAACGGTTGTGGCTCATGGGTGCCACGTGGGACGAAGAGCTGCAACCCGAAATAAAAGAAAAATTGTATAGAATTAGAGAAAGTTTTGCAAATTTAGATAGGGTTAAGATAACGAGATGGTTAAATACTGTGAGTCGTAACTTACCTGATGTGATCCATGCCTTCTGTGATGCTTCCATCAAGGCATATGGAGCTGTAGCATACTTACGGATAATCCCGCAGATATAGCATCTCGTGGTATGCTATTAGAAGAACTTGTAACGAATAATCTAAGGTGGAACGGCCCAGAATGGCTGAAACTAGAAGAAATTGAATTGAACAAAGTAGCTGAAGACACCACAGTAGACCTGGAAAGAAAAAAGATTACAAAAATTAGTATGAACTTAATAGAAAAATAATTAAATGAGAAAAGGGTACTTACCCAGTTCGAAGAATTAACGGAATTAACAAAAACGATTCTTTACTGTAAAAGTTTTTAAACTATCGAAAGCAAGGATTCAATAATGTTCATCCAATAACCACAGACGAGTTACACCAAGCTTTAGAAGATTGCATTAAAATAGCTTAAGAAAACGAGTTTAGCAGAGAACTAGATTGTTTAAAAGCAGGACGTACAAGAGGAAACAAAAGCCGTGTTTGTAGTTTAAACAGTGGTAGTAAAATTGTAAAATGTTCTATTTCCAACTTATGTTATCTGCCAATTAATAATGAATCAAATGTACAATTGTTATTGTTATAATATAATATAATTTATGTATACACTTCTTAATTTTGCATATCAAAATTATGTATAGTTAGTTTTAATAGAAATTTGAATTTTGTTATAAAATATTGAATTTAATCATGTATAAACTCCTTTACAATCTTAGTCTATTGAATTGAAAGAAGGGCCATAAATCTTTGTGTTGAATACTTGGAAAGGATTGAATATAGGTAGTAACCAAAACTTAGTAAACATGTTTTGTTCGTAGTGCGATGTTTTAATTACTGTTTGTTAAGTTTAGTTTGGTGATAAAATTAACGAATATGGATTTGGTTTGAAAAGGTTATGTTTGTAAATTAAAATAGTTATGTTTTGTGAATAGAAAACGTCTTATTTGAGAATTATATAGAAATGATAGTAAAATGTAAGTAGTTTTTGGTTTATTATGATTAAGATTTAGGATTTGTAAAAAACTTCGTTTTTTGGGGGGCGGTTATGTTAGATCGCAAATTCAGTTCGCAATAAACAATTCAACAAGCAAGACGTATCTTTTATTCGAGAGCCCCTAGTCAAGCAGTTTTGAACCTTAACGCGCGAACACCAAGAGTGAACAAGTGCAGCGCCGTGTGTGTGGTCATACGAGCCATAAAACCGCGGAGTGTCGTTTCGCTAAATATACGTGTAAAAAGTGCAACGTCAAAGGTCACTTACGGCGAATGTGTAAAAAAGTTGACTATATGTCAACGGATGAGGTATATAAGAGCATTGTCGATGATGGTAAATTATTTAATATACTTTCTATTAAAGGCTAACCACTAACTGAAACGGTACAAATTAACGGCGTCGATTTGAAATTTGAAATTGATAGCGGCTCAGTAGGTACGGTCATGTCAGAAGATACATTTAAAAATTACGTGTTGAAAGAAAATCGGTTTTGGTGGATTTAGTAAGTAAATAATAGGTTGCTGGAAATCTTCCATAATTTAGAGAATTAAAGATCATTGGATTGGCTATCCAAGAAGTTTATCCTTATTTCATATTATTGGAACGATTTACTTTGGTAGAGTCTTAAATAATTGATTTTTTATTGGTAAATAATGATAGTGAATAGTATTACGAATGATAAATAAGTATTTGGCACACAATAAGGGTAGGTACAAAAGCACAATATGATCCTTCAGTTTGATCATGATGTAAACGAGATTTCTCTGTGAAAACTAGTTGGAGACAAAATGTCTTAAAACAGTGACCCGAATGAAATGAATAAATTATGTATAAAAGAAAAGTTGAGAGTCGCGACTCAATGAAAAATAATTCTATTGTGTACCCAAAAAATGATATACTTAAATAAATGTGTTATGGGAGGCTTTTTTGTGGGCGATAGGCTGACCCCCTGTCACTGCAAAAGTCTCTCTCTACTATCATAATGCCTCCAAATTTGTCAAACGTGACATCAGATGGTTTTATTACCTCTGGTGTTCTGCCTACCCCATACGGGATACAGGCGTGAAGTTATGTATGTATGTATGTATGTATGTTAAATAAATGTATGAATGCCGTCTCAACCGTCTGGTTGGAGTGTAGTGGCCGCGCCGCGCCGCCGCCGGCCGCTGGCTGCGGGACGCGGCGCGGCTGCCCTCCGCCCGCAGCTTCCACACTGACGGTGACTCGTGCCGGTGGAATGCGGCCGGCCGCTGGCTGCGGGACGCGGCGCGGCTGCCCTCCGCCCGCAGCTTCCACACTGACGGTGACTCGTGCCGGTGGAATGCGGCCGGCCGCTGGCTGCGGGACGCGGCGCGGCTGCCCTCCGCCCGCAGCTTCCACACTGACGGTGACTCGTGCCGGTGGAATGCGGCCGGCCGCTGGCTGCGGGACGCGGCGCGGCTGCCCTCCGCCCGCAGCTTCCACACTGACGGTGACTCGTGCCGGTGGAATGCGGCCGGCCGCTGGCTGCGGGACGCGGCGCGGCTGCCCTCCGCCCGCAGCTTCCACACTGACGGTGACTCGTGCCGGTGGAATGCGGCCGGCCGCTGGCTGCGGGACGCGGCGCGGCTGCCCTCCGCCCGCAGCTTCCACACTGACGGTGACTCGTGCCGGTGGAATGCGGCCGGCCGCTGGCTGCGGGACGCGGCGCGGCTGCCCTCCGCCCGCAGCTTCCACACTGACGGTGACTCGTGCCGGTGGAATGCGGCCGGCCGCTGGCTGCGGGACGCGGCGCGGCTGCCCTCCGCCCGCAGCTTCCACACTGACGGTGACTCGTGCCGGTGGAATGCGGCCGGCCGCTGGCTGCGGGACGCGGCGCGGCTGCCCTCCGCCCGCAGCTTCCACACTGACGGTGACTCGTGCCGGTGGAATGCGGCCGGCCGCTGGCTGCGGGACGCGGCGCGGCTGCCCTCCGCCCGCAGCTTCCACACTGACGGTGACTCGTGCCGGTGGAATGCGGCCGGCCGCTGGCTGCGGGACGCGGCGCGGCTGCCCTCCGCCCGCAGCTTCCACACTGACGGTGACTCGTGCCGGTGGAATGCGGCCGGCCGCTGGCTGCGGGACGCGGCGCGGCTGCCCTCCGCCCGCAGCTTCCACACTGACGGTGACTCGTGCCGGTGGAATGCGGCCGGCCGCTGGCTGCGGGACGCGGCGCGGCTGCCCTCCGCCCGCAGCTTCCACACTGACGGTGACTCGTGCCGGTGGAATGCGGCCGGCCGCTGGCTGCGGGACGCGGCGCGGCTGCCCTCCGCCCGCAGCTTCCACACTGACGGTGACTCGTGCCGGTGGAATGCGGCCGGCCGCTGGCTGCGGGACGCGGCGCGGCTGCCCTCCGCCCGCAGCTTCCACACTGACGGTGACTCGTGCCGGTGGAATGCGGCCGGCCGCTGGCTGCGGGACGCGGCGCGGCTGCCCTCCGCCCGCAGCTTCCACACTGACGGTGACTCGTGCCGGTGGAATGCGGCCGGCCGCTGGCTGCGGGACGCGGCGCGGCTGCCCTCCGCCCGCAGCTTCCACACTGACGGTGACTCGTGCCGGTGGAATGCGGCCGGCCGCTGGCTGCGGGACGCGGCGCGGCTGCCCTCCGCCCGCAGCTTCCACACTGACGGTGACTCGTGCCGGTGGAATGCGGCCGGCCGCTGGCTGCGGGACGCGGCGCGGCTGCCCTCCGCCCGCAGCTTCCACACTGACGGTGACTCGTGCCGGTGGAATGCGGCCGGCCGCTGGCTGCGGGACGCGGCGCGGCTGCCCTCCGCCCGCAGCTTCCACACTGACGGTGACTCGTGCCGGTGGAATGCGGCCGGCCGCTGGCTGCGGGACGCGGCGCGGCTGCCCTCCGCCCGCAGCTTCCACACTGACGGTGACTCGTGCCGGTGGAATGCGGCCGGCCGCTGGCTGCGGGACGCGGCGCGGCTGCCCTCCGCCCGCAGCTTCCACACTGACGGTGACTCGTGCCGGTGGAATGCGGCCGGCCGCTGGCTGCGGGACGCGGCGCGGCTGCCCTCCGCCCGCAGCTTCCACACTGACGGTGACTCGTGCCGGTGGAATGCGGCCGGCCGCTGGCTGCGGGACGCGGCGCGGCTGCCCTCCGCCCGCAGCTTCCACACTGACGGTGACTCGTGCCGGTGGAATGCGGCCGGCCGCTGGCTGCGGGACGCGGCGCGGCTGCCCTCCGCCCGCAGCTTCCACACTGACGGTGACTCGTGCCGGTGGAATGCGGCCGGCCGCTGGCTGCGGGACGCGGCGCGGCTGCCCTCCGCCCGCAGCTTCCACACTGACGGTGACTCGTGCCGGTGGAATGCGGCCGGCCGCTGGCTGCGGGACGCGGCGCGGCTGCCCTCCGCCCGCAGCTTCCACACTGACGGTGACTCGTGCCGGTGGAATGCGGCCGGCCGCTGGCTGCGGGACGCGGCGCGGCTGCCCTCCGCCCGCAGCTTCCACACTGACGGTGACTCGTGCCGGTGGAATGCGGCCGGCCGCTGGCTGCGGGACGCGGCGCGGCTGCCCTCCGCCCGCAGCTTCCACACTGACGGTGACTCGTGCCGGTGGAATGCGGCCGGCCGCTGGCTGCGGGACGCGGCGCGGCTGCCCTCCGCCCGCAGCTTCCACACTGACGGTGACTCGTGCCGGTGGAATGCGGCCGGCCGCTGGCTGCGGGACGCGGCGCGGCTGCCCTCCGCCCGCAGCTTCCACACTGACGGTGACTCGTGCCGGTGGAATGCGGCCGGCCGCTGGCTGCGGGACGCGGCGCGGCTGCCCTCCGCCCGCAGCTTCCACACTGACGGTGACTCGTGCCGGTGGAATGCGGCCGGCCGCTGGCTGCGGGACGCGGCGCGGCTGCCCTCCGCCCGCAGCTTCCACACTGACGGTGACTCGTGCCGGTGGAATGCGGCCGGCCGCTGGCTGCGGGACGCGGCGCGGCTGCCCTCCGCCCGCAGCTTCCACACTGACGGTGACTCGTGCCGGTCGAATGCGGCCGTCACTCAGATAATGCGGACCATTTCCATGAGGCCGACAATTAAAATAGTTCATTAAAATGCCAGGGTCCAGTCAGCCTCGAAATGTATTTCTTAAACAAATACCTATTTCATATCTTGAAAATTTGATTTCATGTTTAATTGTGTTATATCGTACCAGTACCTATTGAGGGAAGATTGTTGCATATATGTAGATATAGCTATAAAAGCAAACGGGTAAAGACTGACAATTAGACCGACCTCGACGTCCAGTGTGGGCAGGTCGCGCGGCGCGGGCGCGGGGGCGGCGGGGGCTGCGGGGGCGGGGGCGGCGGGGGGCGCGGGGGCGGGGGCGGGGGGCGCCGCCTCTACTGCGAATACACAATTTGAAGACACGCTTTCAAATCTGATCAACTAAAATTAGATAATGACTATTTTGATGGAAAAAAAAAATGTAAGACTCACATTGTTCAGTGTCGAAGATGACCTTTTGTTCTTGTGTTTCTTGATTCACGTATTCTAGTACTGAAACAAGAAATTTAATAATAAATTGTAATATTTCATCACCATTAAAGTCTCCAGTAAAGATATTCAAAAGCAGCCTCAGAAAAAAAAAATGAATGAAAAATTTGCTAATTCTACGATTTAGATAGGTATTGCTCCTTCATTGAAACCAAGCAGTAGGCAGTGTGACTAAGACAGTGTGTCTACATTTGTACTAATGTTTCGGTGTTCGAAATATACAAGGTAAAACATACTTTTTTGCTTTTAGTGTTACTACACTTGTGTGACATTTCACAGGATGGTAAATACAAATAATAATAATTAATCCGATTGTCGGGTCTTTTCCGCCGAAAGACTTGTAGTTATAAGTATGCGTAATAATAATAATAAAACCCCTAGACAATCACACCAGCTACATGGCCTCAAAGTAAACGAAACTTGTGTTAAGAGATGCCGTGAAGCGTACTAGGGGGGAACTTAGAATATAAATACGTATACATATAGATAAACAACCAGACCAGGAACGTTTTTTTTTATTTTCTAATTCCGTGCGGGAATCGAACCCGCAACCCCTGGCGTGGTTGACCCGATCCCCACAGCGGTCATCATGATGAAGATGATTTTTATTTAGTAGAAAACACTAGACTTTAAGAGGGAATAGGTGCTTCGATTGTCGCGGGAACACATCATTCTTAAAGTAATAAAAAATAGCGGTTGTTTTCATATGAAGAGTGGTCGCTAGCCAGGTGAACCAGATAGCGTTTTATTATCATCAATATGTATAAAACTGTTCCGTTACTGACAGAGTGACTGAGTGACTGACAGACAACGTACAGCCGTAACTAATGGGCGTAGAGAGCTGAAATTTAGCACATACATTCTTTAGGGGATGTAGGGGTGCACTAAGGAAGGAATTCCCAAAATTCCTACGGGAACGGGAAATATAGGACTTTTTAGTTTGTTTGAAAAATCTGATTCCTTGAGCGCACCGATGTGAAACTTGGTGTAATGGTTTTTCAATGTGTGTCTGGTTGTGTTATGAAAGGAATTCCCGAAATTCCCACGGGAGCGGGAAATATATGATGTTTTAGTTTGTAAGAAAAAATCCCATCCCTTGCGTGCACGGATGTGATAATTGATATAAAGGTTCCTCAATAAGTGTCTGTTTGTATTATGGAAGGAATTCCCGAAATTCCCACGGGAAGGGGTTAGACTTTTAGTTTGTATGAAAAATCTTATTCCTTGACGGATGTGATACTTGGCATGAAGGTTCTTCAAAGAGTGACTGGTTGTGCTACGAAAAACATTCCCGAAATTCCCACGGGCACGGGAAATATATGATTTTTAGTTTGTATGAAAAAAACTTATTCCTTGGGTGCATGGGTGTGATAATTGGTATAAAGGTTCTTTCAGTGGGTGTCTGGTTGTATAGTTTCTGAAATTTCCACGAGAAGGGTGGTTAAGCGCATACGAAGTTGCGGGATAAAGCTAGTTAAGTCAATAAAAATGAAAGAAGTTAAACCTAAAGTTATATAATTATTGTTTTTTTTTTTCGATTCTAATTCGAATATAATGCAGTAATCAATGTGGTGTGTACAGAGCACGTGTAGGTATGGATCGTGCCAAACATCTAGTTCCTTCTGAAGTAGTTGGTGTACTCACAAGAGGTTACTTACAGAAACCTGCGTCTCGCCAAAACTTCGCAGGGGACTAGATGGTTGGCGCGATTTCTACAGGAAGGCAGGCGTGTGTGTGACAGTGTACAGTACATACTGTGTGGGGCAGGCGCCGGCGTGTGTGTGACAGTGTACAGTACATACTGTGTGGGGCAGGCGCCGGCGTGTGTGTGACAGTGTACAGTACATACTGTGTGGGGCAGGCACCGGCGTGTGTGTGACAGTGTACAGTACATACTGTGTGGGGCAGGCGCCGGCGTGTGTGTGACAGTGTACTGTACATACTGTGTGAGGCAGGCGCCGGCGTGTGTGTGACAGTATACAGTACATACTGTGTGCGGCAGGCGCCGGCGTGTGTGTGACAGTGTACAGTACATACTGTGTGGGGCAGGCGCCGGCGTGTGTGTGACAGTGTACAGTACATACTGTGTGCGCGCGTGGGGCAGGCGCCGGCGTGTGTGTGACAGTGTACAGTACATACTGTGTGGGGCAGGCGCCGGCGTGTGTGTGACAGTGTACAGTACATACTGTGTGGGGCAGGCGCCGGCGTGTGTGTGGCAGTGTACAGTACATACTGTGTGCGGCAGGCGCCGGCGTGTGTGTGACAGTGTACAGTACATACTGTGTGGGGCAGGCGCCGGCGTGTGTGTGACAGTGTACAGTACATACTGTGTGAGGCAGGCGCCGGCGTGTGTGTGACAGTGTACAGTACATACTGTGTGGGGCAGGCGCCGGCGTGTGTGTGACAGTGTACAGTACATACTGTGTGAGGCAGGCGCCGGCGTGTGTGTGACAGTGTACAGTACATACTGTGTGGGGCAGGCGCCGGCGTGTGTGTGACAGTGTACAGTACATACTGTGTGAGGCAGGCGCCGGCGTGTGTGTGACAGTGTACAGTACATACTGTGTGGGGCAGGCGCCGGCGTGTGTGTGACAGTGTACAGTACATACTGTGTGGGGCAGGCGCCGGCGTGTGTGTGACAGTGTACAGTACATACTGTGTGAGGCAGGCGCCGGCGTGTGTGTGACAGTGTACAGTACATACTGTGTGCGTGCGTGTGACAGTGTACAGTACATACTGTGTGCGTGCGTGCGGGCGTGGCGCGCGCGCGCGGCCAGGTCGGCGGGCGTGTGGCGGAAGCGGCTGCGCGCGTGCGGCAGGCGCCGGCGTGTGTGTGACAGTGTACAGTACATACTGTGTGCGTGCGTGTGACAGTGTACAGTACATACTGTGTGCGTGCGTGCGGGCGTGGCGCGCGCGCGCGGCCAGGTCGGCGGGCGTGTGGCGGAAGCGGCTGCGCGCGTGCGGCAGGCGTCGGCGTGTGTGTGACAGTGTACAGTACATACTGTGTGCGTGCGTGTGACAGTGTACAGTACATACTGTGTGCGTGCGTGTGACAGTGTACAGTACATACTGTGTGCGTGCGTGTGACAGTGTACAGTACATACTGTGTGCGTGCGTGCGGGCGTGGCGCGCGCGCGCGGCCAGGTCGGCGGGCGTGTGGCGGAAGCGGCTGCGCGCGTGCGGCAGGCGCCGGCGTGTGTGTGACAGTGTACAGTACATACTGTGTGCGTGCGTGTGACAGTGTACAGTACATACTGTGTGCGTGCGTGTGACAGTGTACAGTACATACTGTGTGCGTGCGTGTGACAGTGTACAGTACATACTGTGTGCGTGCGTGTGACAGTGTACAGTACATACTGTGTGCGTGCGTGTGACAGTGTACAGTACATACTGTGTGCGTGCGTGCGGGCGTGGCGCGCGCGCGCGGCCAGGTCGGCGGGCGTGTGGCGGAAGCGGCTGCGCGCGTGCGGCAGGCGTCGGCGTGTGTGTGACAGTGTACAGTACATACTGTGTGCGTGCGTGTGACAGTGTACAGTACATACTGTGTGCGTGCGTGTGACAGTGTACAGTACATACTGTGTGCGTGCGTGTGACAGTGTACAGTACATACTGTGTGCGTGCGTGTGACAGTGTACAGTACATACTGTGTGCGTGCGTGCGGGCGTGGCGCGCGCGCGCGGCCAGGTCGGCGGGCGTGTGGCGGAAGCGGCTGCGCGCGTGCGGCAGGCGCCGGCGTGTGTGTGACAGTGTACAGTACATACTGTGTGCGTGCGTGTGACAGTGTACAGTACATACTGTGTGCGTGCGTGTGACAGTGTACAGTACATACTGTGTGCGTGCGTGTGACAGTGTACAGTACATACTGTGTGCGTGCGTGTGACAGTGTACAGTACATACTGTGTGCGTGCGTGCGGGCGTGGCGCGCGCGCGCGGCCAGGTCGGCGGGCGTGTGGCGGAAGCGGCTGCGCGCTTGCGGCAGGCGCCGGCGTGTGTGTGACAGTGTACAGTACATACTGTGTGCGTGCGTGTGACAGTGTACAGTACATACTGTGTGCGTGCGTGTGACAGTGTACAGTACATACTGTGTGCGTGCGTGTGACAGTGTACAGTACATACTGTGTGCGTGCGTGTGACAGTGTACAGTACATACTGTGTGCGTGCGTGCGGGCGTGGCGCGCGCGCGCGGCCAGGTCGGCGGGCGTGTGGCGGAAGCGGCTGCGCGCGTGCGGCAGGCGCCGGCGTGTGTGTGACAGTGTACAGTACATACTGTGTGCGTGCGTGTGACAGTGTACAGTACATACTGTGTGCGTGCGTGTGACAGTGTACAGTACATACTGTGTGCGTGCGTGTGACAGTGTACAGTACATACTGTGTGCGTGCGTGCGGGCGTGGCGCGCGCGCGCGGCCAGGTCGGCGGGCGTGTGGCGGAAGCGGCTGCGCGCGTGCGGCAGGCGCCGGCGTGTGTGTGACAGTGTACAGTACATACTGTGTGCGTGCGTGTGACAGTGTACAGTACATACTGTGTGCGTGCGTGCGGGCGTGGCGCGCGCGCGCGGCCAGGTCGGCGGGCGTGTGGCGGAAGCGGCTGCGCGCGTGCGGCAGGCGCCGGCGTGTGTGTGACAGTGTACAGTACATACTGTGTGCGTGCGTGTGACAGTGTACAGTACATACTGTGTGCGTGCGTGCGGGCGTGGCGCGCGCGCGCGGCCAGGTCGGCGGGCGTGTGGCGGAAGCGGCTGCGCGCGTGCGGCAGGCGCCGGCGTGTGTGTGACAGTGTACAGTACATACTGTGTGCGTGCGTGTGACAGTGTACAGTACATACTGTGTGCGTGCGTGCGGGCGTGGCGCGCGCGCGCGGCCAGGTCGGCGGGCGTGTGGCGGAAGCGGCTGCGCGCGTGCGGCAGGCGCCGGCGTGTGTGTGACAGTGTACAGTACATACTGTGTGCGTGCGTGTGACAGTGTACAGTACATACTGTGTGCGTGCGTGTGACAGTGTACAGTACATACTGTGTGCGTGCGTGCGGGCGTGGCGCGCGCGCGCGGCCAGGTCGGCGGGCGTGTGGCGGAAGCGGCTGCGCGCGTGCGGCAGGCGCCGGCGTGTGTGTGACAGTGTACAGTACATACTGTGTGCGTGCGTGTGACAGTGTACAGTACATACTGTGTGCGTGCGTGTGACAGTGTACAGTACATACTGTGTGCGTGCGTGTGACAGTGTACAGTACATACTGTGTGCGTGCGTGTGACAGTGTACAGTACATACTGTGTGCGTGCGTGTGACAGTGTACAGTACATACTGTGTGCGTGCGTGTGACAGTGTACAGTACATACTGTGTGCGTGCGTGCGGGCGTGGCGCGCGCGCGCGGCCAGGTCGGCGGGCGTGTGGCGGAAGCGGCTGCGCGCGTGCGGCAGGCGCCGGCGTGTGTGTGACAGTGTACAGTACATACTGTGTGCGTGCGTGTGACAGTGTACAGTACATACTGTGTGCGTGCGTGTGACAGTGTACAGTACATACTGTGTGCGTGCGTGTGACAGTGTACAGTACATACTGTGTGCGTGCGTGTGACAGTGTACAGTACATACTGTGTGCGTGCGTGTGACAGTGTACAGTACATACTGTGTGCGTGCGTGTGACAGTGTACAGTACATACTGTGTGCGTGCGTGCGGGCGTGGCGCGCGCGCGCGGCCAGGTCGGCGGGCGTGTGGCGGAAGCGGCTGCGCGCGTGCGGCAGGCGCCGGCGTGTGTGTGACAGTGTACAGTACATACTGTGTGCGTGCGTGTGACAGTGTACAGTACATACTGTGTGCGTGCGTGTGACAGTGTACAGTACATACTGTGTGCGTGCGTGTGACAGTGTACAGTACATACTGTGTGCGTGCGTGTGACAGTGTACAGTACATACTGTGTGCGTGCGTGTGACAGTGTACAGTACATACTGTGTGCGTGCGTGTGACAGTGTACAGTACATACTGTGTGCGTGCGTGTGACAGTGTACAGTACATACTGTGTGCGTGCGTGCGGGCGTGGCGCGCGCGCGCGGCCAGGTCGGCGGGCGTGTGGCGGAAGCGGCTGCGCGCGTGCGGCAGGCGCCGGCGTGTGTGTGACAGTGTACAGTACATACTGTGTGCGTGCGTGTGACAGTGTACAGTACATACTGTGTGCGTGCGTGTGACAGTGTACAGTACATACTGTGTGCGTGCGTGTGACAGTGTACAGTACATACTGTGTGCGTGCGTGTGACAGTGTACAGTACATACTGTGTGCGTGCGTGTGACAGTGTACAGTACATACTGTGTGCGTGCGTGCGGGCGTGGCGCGCGCGCGCGGCCAGGTCGGCGGGCGTGTGGCGGAAGCGGCTGCGCGCGTGCGGCAGGCGCCGGCGTGTGTGTGACAGTGTACAGTACATACTGTGTGCGTGCGTGTGACAGTGTACAGTACATACTGTGTGCGTGCGTGTGACAGTGTACAGTACATACTGTGTGCGTGCGTGTGACAGTGTACAGTACATACTGTGTGCGTGCGTGTGACAGTGTACAGTACATACTGTGTGCGTGCGTGTGACAGTGTACAGTACATACTGTGTGCGTGCGTGTGACAGTGTACAGTACATACTGTGTGCGTGCGTGTGACAGTGTACAGTACATACTGTGTGCGTGCGTGCGGGCGTGGCGCGCGCGCGCGGCCAGGTCGGCGGGCGTGTGGCGGAAGCGGCTGCGCGCGTGCGGCAGGCGCCGGCGTGTGTGTGACAGTGTACAGTACATACTGTGTGCGTGCGTGTGACAGTGTACAGTACATACTGTGTGCGTGCGTGTGACAGTGTACAGTACATACTGTGTGCGTGCGTGTGACAGTGTACAGTACATACTGTGTGCGTGCGTGTGACAGTGTACAGTACATACTGTGTGCGTGCGTGTGACAGTGTACAGTACATACTGTGTGCGTGCGTGCGGGCGTGGCGCGCGCGCGCGGCCAGGTCGGCGGGCGTGTGGCGGAAGCGGCTGCGCGCGTGCGGCGAGGCGCCGGCGGCCAGCAGCGCGCGCGCGGCGCCGCAGTGGCCGCGCGCCGCCGCCCAGTGCAGCGCCGTCATGCCCAGCATGTCGCTGCGGGGAACCACTCATTAGCTACTGCGTCGTATCAAACAAAGTTCAGACCGCTCAATGAGTCAAATAAGCAATTACATCTAGAAACGTTACAAGAGTCAGAATAATATATGTACAGGTAGGCCTTGTCTGCACCCACCGCTGAAGACGAACTTCAAAAGAGCCCGAAACTGTAAATGCAGCGCGATTACTGAAATCTAGTATACTTGACTAGATGATTTTGGCTAAAGGCGGTGACAAGGAGCGACCAAAGCCTAACAGTAGGTTTACTCTGCATATCTACCTACTCTCGGCTATCGCGCTTGGATTGTAATTTCGGCTTATTCGCAAAAAACTATCGTGTCTAGTCGTTTGATTTATTATTGAAAATGAAAAAAGAAAACAGAAATAATAACCCAATTATTTAAATTTCATCAGCTAATGTACCTAACTAAATATCATTGCTAACTTGACAACGTTTTGGGATGAATTTGTTTAGTATTTTTTTGGTTACTACTCATTATCAGTTTTATCATCCAGTGGAATGAAGACAAAAACGGCAATCTGGAAAACAGAGCCTATGGATGGCGTGTTCCTTACATCAAAAGTAGAATTTATTTGAAAGAACTTAAGATGTGTATTCTCTTGCACACTTATCACCCAATGAGATTAATAAAAATGTAGATACTTAGTTCTCAGAGCCCAAGTATACGGACAAAATTTTTGTATATATTACATCGAAAGCAGTACTTCTTTGAAAGAACAAAAGATATATTCGTATATTTTTTGCTCATACACATACACACACAGAAAAAATACACAAAAGCTGAGTCCATGGGACATGAAGCCGTAGACCTTATTTAAAGGACCAAAAGATATGTATTCTATGGCACACACTACCCAGAACAGGGATCAGTAAACTCATTTATTTATTATTAAGCATATTGATACCAACCAGCACTGGGCCTGCTTAGTGGATTACGGCCTCCTCGTCACCTAGATGAGATCATTGCCCTGCAGTGGGCTCATTACACGGAGCTGTGGTGATGATCGATAGTGGGTAAGCCTATTGACGTAGTAACACTTTTTAATAAAGTTAACTACTTTTGATGCGTCTACCAAATACATAAGAAATTTTTAACTTTAATATTTAAATACTAACTATGTAGTAGGGTTACCACATTCCTATCTTTTTCCTTTTTTTGAGTGCGCGTAGGGGTTAAATTTGTCTCCGCGTTTCAAAACCCTTATGAATAAGTAAGCTGCAATAGGGTTTCCGAATACGGTTAGTTTTAACTCTTTTGTTATGGTAAGCATTAAGTTAGACTAAGTAGACGATATGGTTTTAATAAATAATAACAAAATCCCCAGACAATCACTCCAACAACATGGCCCCAAACTAAGCAGCGCTTGTGATATGGGATACCATGTAGCGAACTAGGGGGAACCTAGAATATAAATACATATACAGGATGACTGGTGACAAATTTTAGATACTGAAGAAGAGCACGATCATAATTATGTAATAAAAGAAGGTACCTAATTTTACACTAGAATTCCCCATAAATAAATACTACTATGTAACTATTTACTTTACATGCAACTAAGTCAATCGCGGCACGCGACCATGACGCTAGCGTAACCATGCGTTGTGTAATCAATTCTTTAACTTTCGGTTAAGTTTACTCAGTAAATAATTAATTTATATTTTTCTCTTTAAGTATGATCTCAAACTATCACGTCACCCTATATAAACGCTCAGACCAGTCTGAGGCAGACAGTGTTACCCCATCGTCAAAGTGATCGTCAACGTCACGAAAACAATGGGCATAGTTTTTTTTTTTTTTATTAACTTCATATGAAAAACCGTTTCGATGAATAAGGTTTCTGATAAATTTTTTGGTATTTATAGATTTTTAACAAAATACATTTGACCTTTATTTAACCTTATTGGCATCAAATCGACGAAGTATTATGCCTTTAAAGCTGTTTAAAAAACATCAAACCTAAAAGAAAATCTATAGCTCTACGGTTATTTTGTTTACATTATAAAGTAATCTCATTGTTAATATTGAACGTCAGCAAAAGACCGTGAAAATCAGGGAGATATTATAGATTATTTATACAAACTACAAAGAAAAGAAACTAGGGGAAAAAATCCGCTTTATGATGATGATAAAGTAATCCGGCCGATATCGACCACGGCGACTGACTTCAACTCCGGTTTTGCTGTTGATGTGCTCGCATGTGGATTATGTAGCCAATTTTGTTTGTAAAAGCTCTCGCACATTGCGGGCATGAGAGCACACCGTTCACATACGAGGGTGAATCAAAAAGTTCTTAGAATTAGTACAAAAAAAAAATTCAACAATAAAATTTAAACGTAATCTCCTTCTAATCTAATACACTTCGAATACCGCATTTCCAACTTTCTTATTCCTTCCGCCAAAAAATCATTTTCTCGACTATTACAAAACTCCTCTACGGCAGTCATAACCGCGTCATCATCGTCAAATTTAGTTCCACGAATATGCTCCTTTAATTTTGGAAATAAGTGAAAATCACTCGGGGCTAAGTCAGGAGTATATGGTGGGTGATCAAGGACTTCGAAGCCAGCACTGCGGATTGCGATGAGCGCAACTTCCGAACGATGAGGTGGAGCGTTATCCTGGAGAAACAACACGCCCAATGACAATTTCCCACGACGTTTTTTCTGTAATCGCTTCAGGTAATTTCGGGATTAAGTTTGCATTATAGGATCCAGTTATTGTTTGCCGTTTTGGCAAGTAATCAATAAAAAGGATTCCTTCACTATCCCAGAATACCGAGGCCATAACTTTGCCAGCGGAAGGAGAAACTCGTTTCTTCACGGGTGGTGAGGATGGTCGTTTCCAAGACATGCTTTGTCTTTCCGTTTCCGGATCGAAATGGTGGACCCATGTTTCGTCCATGGTTACAACACGACGGTAAAATTTATCTGAATCACGTTGGAACATTTCGAGAGTACGCTTAGCAATTTCCAAACGTCGATTTTTGTTTTCTTCGGTTAACATTCGTGGCACCCATCTTGCTGACACTTTTTTGAACCCCAGTGAATCGGTTAAAATTGACTGAATGCTACCATACGATATCTTAAGGATCTTAGCTAAATATTTTATTGTAATTCTTCTGTCGTCTAAACCAATTTATAGTCGAGGCTGTGATGTGAGCCGAGACTGTAATTAGCAACGCTCACGAGTTACATACGACGTTTTTCAACACACTTGTGAGTAAAAGACAGACATACGTGGTCATAAAATTTATTTGAAGCAGTTGTTGAAGGTACATATAACAAACCATTACCAAACTTATATTCTACATTATGAAAGCATGCGCTTAGGTTTTTTTTCCGCCAAATGTGTCATGTCTTATAGCCCAGTTTATAGTTCTAAATTCAATAGAATAAGGCTCACTTTACAAGCAAGTGTGTTGAAAAAGTACTTACACACCTCAAATTCACGTATTTATACATTGCTTTAAAATTTTATGCTAAATGAATGAAAAAGCACCATTAAATTTAAATCATTCTCATTCAGTACCTTACACTACGAAGATTTTAACTGGTGTAATTACATTTCTGCATTGAATTATTTGCCAAGTATAGAGCAGAGGCCTTCGGACAAAAATGTCGTCTTCATGAGATGTAAGGTAGTAGTTGTGTTAGTGGGCGGTGCACTCACTGTATGTGTGCAGTATGTGCACACATACTGGCCGGCAGTCCGCGGCGGCGCTCCGCCTGCACACATACTGACCGGCAGTCCGCCTGCACACATACTGACCGGCAGTCCGCCTGCACACATACTGACCGGCAGTCCGCGGCGGCGCTCCGCCTGCACACATACTGACCGGCAGTCCGCGGCGGCGCTCCGCCTGCACACATACTGACCGGCAGTCCGCCTGCACACATACTGACCGGCAGTCCGCGGCGGCGCTCCGCCTGCACAAATACTGACCGGCAGTCCGCCTGCACACATACTGACCGGCAGTCCGCCTGCACACATACTGACCGGCAGTCCGCGGCGGCGCTCCGCCTGCACACATACTGACCGGCAGTCCGCGGCGGCGCTCCGCCTGCACACATACTGACCGGCAGTCCGCGGCGGCGCTCCGCCTGCACACATACTGACCGGCAGTCCGCCTGCACACATACTGACCGGCAGTCCGCGGCGGCGCTCCGCCTGCACACATACTGACCGGCAGTCCGCCTGCACACATACTGACCGGCAGTCCGCGGCGGCGCTCCGCCTGCACACATACTGACCGGCAGTCCGCGGCGGCGCTCCGCCTGCACACATACTGACCGGCAGTCCGCGGCGGCGCTCCGCCTGCACACATACTGACCGGCAGTCCGCCTGCACACATACTGACCGGCAGTCCGCGGCGGCGCTCCGCCTGCACACATACTGACCGGCAGTCCGCCTGCACACATACTGACCGGCAGTCCGCGGCGGCGCTCCGCCTGCACAAATACTGACCGGCAGTCCGCCTGCACACATACTGACCGGCAGTCCGCCTGCACACATACTGACCGGCAGTCCGCGGCGGCGCTCCGCCTGCACAAATACTGACCGGCAGTCCGCCTGCACACATACTGACCGGCAGTCCGCCTGCACACATACTGACCGGCAGTCCGCGGCGGCGCTCCGCCTGCACACATACTGACCGGCAGTCCGCCTGCACACATACTGACCGGCAGTCCGCCTGCACACATACTGACCGGCAGTCCGCGGCGGCGCTCCGCCTGCACACATACTGACCGGCAGTCCGCCTGCACACATACTGACCGGCAGTCCGCGGCGGCGCTCCGCCTGCACACATACTGACCGGCAGTCCGCCTGCACACATACTGACCGGCAGTCCGCGGCGGCGCTCCGCCTGCACAAATACTGACCGGCAGTCCGCCTGCACACATACTGACCGGCAGTCCGCGGCGGCGCTCCGCCTGCACACATACTGACCGGCAGTCCGCCTGCACACATACTGACCGGCAGTCCGCCTGCACACATACTGACCGGCAGTCCGCGGCGGCGCTCCGCCTGCACACATACTGACCGGCAGTCCGCGGCGGCGCTCCGCCTGCACACATACTGACCGGCAGTCCGCCTGCACACATACTGACCGGCAGTCCGCGGCGGCGCTCCGCCTGCACAAATACTGACCGGCAGTCCGCCTGCACACATACTGACCGGCAGTCCGCCTGCACACATACTGACCGGCAGTCCGCGGCGGCGCTCCGCCTGCACACATACTGACCGGCAGTCCGCGGCGGCGCTCCGCCTGCACACATACTGACCGGCAGTCCGCGGCGGCGCTCCGCCTGCACACATACTGACCGGCAGTCCGCCTGCACACATACTGACCGGCAGTCCGCGGCGGCGCTCCGCCTGCACACATACTGACCGGCAGTCCGCCTGCACACATACTGACCGGCAGTCCGCGGCGGCGCTCCGCCTGCACACATACTGACCGGCAGTCCGCGGCGGCGCTCCGCCTGCACACATACTGACCGGCAGTCCGCGGCGGCGCTCCGCCTGCACACATACTGACCGGCAGTCCGCCTGCACACATACTGACCGGCAGTCCGCGGCGGCGCTCCGCCTGCACACATACTGACCGGCAGTCCGCCTGCACACATACTGACCGGCAGTCCGCGGCGGCGCTCCGCCTGCACAAATACTGACCGGCAGTCCGCCTGCACACATACTGACCGGCAGTCCGCCTGCACACATACTGACCGGCAGTCCGCGGCGGCGCTCCGCCTGCACAAATACTGACCGGCAGTCCGCCTGCACACATACTGACCGGCAGTCCGCCTGCACACATACTGACCGGCAGTCCGCGGCGGCGCTCCGCCTGCACACATACTGACCGGCAGTCCGCCTGCACACATACTGACCGGCAGTCCGCCTGCACACATACTGACCGGCAGTCCGCGGCGGCGCTCCGCCTGCACACATACTGACCGGCAGTCCGCCTGCACACATACTGACCGGCAGTCCGCGGCGGCGCTCCGCCTGCACACATACTGACCGGCAGTCCGCCTGCACACATACTGACCGGCAGTCCGCGGCGGCGCTCCGCCTGCACAAATACTGACCGGCAGTCCGCCTGCACACATACTGACCGGCAGTCCGCGGCGGCGCTCCGCCTGCACACATACTGACCGGCAGTCCGCCTGCACACATACTGACCGGCAGTCCGCGGCGGCGCTCCGCCTGCACACATACTGACCGGCAGTCCGCCTGCACACATACTGACCGGCAGTCCGCGGCGGCGCTCCGCCTGCACAAATACTGACCGGCAGTCCGCCTGCACACATACTGACCGGCAGTCCGCCTGCACACATACTGACCGGCAGTCCGCGGCGGCGCTCCGCCTGCACACATACTGACCGGCAGTCCGCCTGCACACATACTGACCGGCAGTCCGCGGCGGCGCTCCGCCTGCACACATACTGACCGGCAGTCCGCGGCGGCGCTCCGCCTGCACACATACTGACCGGCAGTCCGCCTGCACACATACTGACCGGCAGTCCGCCTGCACACATACTGACCGGCAGTCCGCGGCGGCGCTCCGCCTGCACACATACTGACCGGCAGTCCGCCTGCACACATACTGACCGGCAGTCCGCGGCGGCGCTCCGCCTGCACAAATACTGACCGGCAGTCCGCCTGCACACATACTGACCGGCAGTCCGCCTGCACACATACTGACCGGCAGTCCGCGGCGGCGCTCCGCCTGCACACATACTGACCGGCAGTCCGCGGCGGCGCTCCGCCTGCACACATACTGACCGGCAGTCCGCGGCGGCGCTCCGCCTGCACACATACTGACCGGCAGTCCGCCTGCACACATACTGACCGGCAGTCCGCGGCGGCGCTCCGCCTGCACACATACTGACCGGCAGTCCGCCTGCACACATACTGACCGGCAGTCCGCGGCGGCGCTCCGCCTGCACACATACTGACCGGCAGTCCGCCTGCACACATACTGACCGGCAGTCCGCGGCGGCGCTCCGCCTGCACAAATACTGACCGGCAGTCCGCCTGCACACATACTGACCGGCAGTCCGCGGCGGCGCTCCGCCTGCACACATACTGACCGGCAGTCCGCCTGCACACATACTGACCGGCAGTCCGCGGCGGCGCTCCGCCTGCACACATACTGACCGGCAGTCCGCCTGCACACATACTGACCGGCAGTCCGCGGCGGCGCTCCGCCTGCACAAATACTGACCGGCAGTCCGCCTGCACACATACTGACCGGCAGTCCGCGGCGGCGCTCCGCCTGCACACATACTGACCGGCAGTCCGCCTGCACACATACTGACCGGCAGTCCGCCTGCACACATACTGACCGGCAGTCCGCGGCGGCGCTCCGCCTGCACACATACTGACCGGCAGTCCGCCTGCACACATACTGACCGGCAGTCCGCGGCGGCGCTCCGCCTGCACAAATACTGACCGGCAGTCCGCCTGCACACATACTGACCGGCAGTCCGCCTGCACACATACTGACCGGCAGTCCGCGGCGGCGCTCCGCCTGCACACATACTGACCGGCAGTCCGCCTGCACACATACTGACCGGCAGTCCGCGGCGGCGCTCCGCCTGCACACATACTGACCGGCAGTCCGCGGCGGCGCTCCGCCTGCACACATACTGACCGGCAGTCCGCGGCGGCGCTCCGCCTGCACACATACTGACCGGCAGTCCGCGGCGGCGCTCCGCCTGCACACATACTGACCGGCAGTCCGCGGCGGCGCTCCGCCTGCACACATACTGACCGGCAGTCCGCCTGCACACATACTGACCGGCAGTCCGCGGCGGCGCTCCGCCTGCACACATACTGACCGGCAGTCCGCCTGCACACATACTGACCGGCAGTCCGCCTGCACACATACTGACCGGCAGTCCGCGGCGGCGCTCCGCCTGCACACATACTGACCGGCAGTCCGCCTGCACACATACTGACCGGCAGTCCGCGGCGGCGCTCCGCCTGCACACATACTGACCGGCAGTCCGCCTGCACACATACTGACCGGCAGTCCGCGGCGGCGCTCCGCCTGCACACATACTGACCGGCAGTCCGCCTGCACACATACTGACCGGCAGTCCGCCTGCACACATACTGACCGGCAGTCCGCGGCGGCGCTCCGCCTGCACACATACTGACCGGCAGTCCGCGGCGGCGCTCCGCCTGCACACATACTGACCGGCAGTCCGCGGCGGCGCTCCGCCTGCACACATACTGACCGGCAGTCCGCGGCGGCGCTCCGCCTGCACACATACTGACCGGCAGTCCGCGGCGGCGCTCCGCCTGCACACATACTGACCGGCAGTCCGCGGCGGCGCTCCGCCTGCACACATACTGACCGGCAGTCCGCCTGCACACATACTGACCGGCAGTCCGCGGCGGCGCTCCGCCTGCACACATACTGACCGGCAGTCCGCCTGCACACATACTGACCGGCAGTCCGCCTGCACACATACTGACCGGCAGTCCGCGGCGGCGCTCCGCCTGCACACATACTGACCGGCAGTCCGCCTGCACACATACTGACCGGCAGTCCGCGGCGGCGCTCCGCCTGCACACATACTGACCGGCAGTCCGCCTGCACACATACTGACCGGCAGTCCGCGGCGGCGCTCCCATACTGACCGGCAGTCCGCCTGCACACATACTGACCGGCAGTCCGCGCGGCGCTCCGCCTGCACACATACTGACCGGCAGTCCGCGGCGGCGCTCCGCCTGCACACATACTGACCGGCAGTCCGCGGCGGCGCTCCGCCTGCACACATACTGACCGGCAGTCCGCGGCGGCGCTCCGCCTGCACACATACTGACCGGCAGTCCGCCTGCACACATACTGACCGGCAGTCCGCCTGCACACATACTGACCGGCAGTCCGCGGCGGCGCTCCGCCTGCACACATACTGACCGGCAGTCCGCGGCGGCGCTCCGCCTGCACACATACTGACCGGCAGTCCGCGGCGGCGCTCCGCCTGCACACATACTGACCGGCAGTCCGCCTGCACACATACTGACCGGCAGTCCGCCTGCACACATACTGACCGGCAGTCCGCCTGCACACATACTGACCGGCAGTCCGCCTGCACACATACTGACCGGCAGTCCGCGGCGGCGCTCCGCCTGCACACATACTGACCGGCAGTCCGCCTGCACACATACTGACCGGCAGTCGCGGCGGGCGCCTGCACACATACTGACCGGCAGTCCGCCTGCACACATACTGACCGGCAGTCCGCGGCGGCGCTCCGCCTGCACACATACTGACCGGCAGTCCGCCTGCACACATACTGACCGGCAGTCCGCGGCGGCGCTCCGCCTGCACACATACTGACCGGCAGTCCGCCTGCACACATACTGACCGGCAGTCCGCCCTGCACACATACTGACCGGCAGTCCGCCTGCACACATACTGACCGGCAGTCCGCGGCGGCGCCTCCGCCTGCACACATACTGACCGGCAGTCCGCCTGCACACATACTGACCGGCAGTCCGCGGCGGCGCTCCGCCTGCACACATACTGACCGGCAGTCCGCCTGCACACATACTGACCGGCAGTCCGCGGCGGCGCTCGCCTGCACACATACTGACCGGCAGTCCGCGGCGGCGCTCCGCCTGCACACATACTGACCGGCAGTCCGCGGCGGCGCTCCGCCTGCACACATACTGACCGGCAGTCCGCGGCGGCGCTCCGCTGCACATACTGACCGGCAGTCCGCGGCGGCGCTCCGCCTGCACACATACTGACCGGCAGTCCGCCTGCACACATACTGACCGGCAGTCCGCGGCGGCGCTCCGCCTGCACACATACTGACCGGCAGTCCGCCTGCACACATACTGACCGGCAGTCCCGCCCCTGCACACATACTGACCGGCAGTCCGCGGCGGCGCTCCGCCTGCACACATACTGACCGGCAGTCCGCCTGCACACATACTGACCGGCAGTCCGCGGCGGCGCTCCGCCTGCACACATACTGACCGGCAGTCCGCCTGCACACATACTGACCGGCAGTCCGCGGCGGCGCTCCGCCTGCACACATACTGACCGGCAGTCCGCCTGCACACATACTGACCGGCAGTCCGCGGCGGCGCTCCGCCTGCACACATACTGACCGGCAGTCCGCGGCGGCGCTCCGCCTGCACACATACTGACCGGCAGTCCGCGGCGGCGCTCCGCCTGCACACATACTGACCGGCAGTCCGCGGCGGCGCTCCGCCTGCACACATACTGACCGGCAGTCCGCCTGCACACATACTGACCGGCAGTCCGCCTGCACACATACTGACCGGCAGTCCGCGGCGGCGCTCCGCCTGCACACATACTGACCGGCAGTCCGCGGCGGCGCTCCGCCTGCACACATACTGACCGGCAGTCCGCGGCGGCGCTCCGCCTGCACACATACTGACCGGCAGTCCGCCTGCACACATACTGACCGGCAGTCCGCCTGCACACATACTGGACCGGCAGTCCGCCTGCACACATACTGACCGGCAGTCCGCCTGCACACATACTGACCGGCAGTCCGCGGCGGCGCTCCGCCTGCACACATACTGACCGGCAGTCCGCCTGCACACATACTGACCGGCAGTCCGCCTGCACACATACTGACCGGCAGTCCGCCTGCACACATACTGACCGGCAGTCCGCGGCGGCGCTCCGCCTGCACACATACTGACCGGCAGTCCGCCTGCACACATACTGACCGGCAGTCCGCGGCGGCGCTCCGCCTGCACACATACTGACCGGCAGTCCGCCTGCACACATACTGACCGGCAGTCCGCCTGCACACATACTGACCGGCAGTCCGCCTGCACACATACTGACCGGCAGTCCGCGGCGGCGCTCCGCCTGCACACATACTGACCGGCAGTCCGCCTGCACACATACTGACCGGCAGTCCGCGGCGGCGCTCCGCCTGCACACATACTGACCGGCAGTCCGCCTGCACACATACTGACCGGCAGTCCGCGGCGGCGCCGTGCTGCAGCAGCAGCTGCACGACGCGCGTGTGTCCGGCCGCCGCGGCCGCGTGCAGCGGCGTGCGCTCCACCTGCACACAAACGGACGCGCTGTGGACCGTGCCAATACTCCCCTTTCAACTTCTTGCAGGACGTTTCGCCAAGCTGTGCTTATCACTTACACAAACAACTGGGCGAAACGTCTCGCTACAACTTCAGAGGGGACTGGATGTTTAGCGCGATCTCTATATTAACTGATGAGCGATAGTAACAAACTTTACATACATTTTGAAGAAATAATAATTTTAGCTTAACAGACACACTGCGGTTTAGTAAAACGAAGCAACACAATTCACGGTAAATTTTATGATGTGACGTTTGCAGTATTATTATTAAATTTCAGGTCGGGAGGTAATTTCGGTGTGGATCTGTTCCGACTGTGATTATGAAATTCTTTAGCTTCCTTGTCTTTAAATTCATTGTCGCTTACTATCACGCGAGAAACAAAAGCTGCATAAAACACGCAAGAAAATTAATTTTGTAACTAGGTAGGTACCTGAACTGTGTTGATAGATTTTGAGAAAGAACAGGAAACACTGGATACGTATTCAATTGTTTAATATTGTCTTAAGTTTTCGCGATTCATACTATTAAATAAAACACTTTTTATCCGGATTTATCGCGTATATTAACATTTTAAATTTTGACTCGACTGGACGTTTCGGTGTCTTTGTGTTTTATTTATTCAGTTGTTGTTTTACAACCATACCATTTAAGATGACATAGTAATAATCTCACAATGTTTAGTACGATTATGATGCCTACCTACTTATTTATTTATTCATACAGAACCAACAGCACTTTCACATCGTAAAATAATCTTAAAAATACAATTCTTACTGCTAATTACAGGTTCACAACTTTCAGATAAATAACATAATTGAATAATGCTTGAAGTTGACTACAGTACATTGTTAAAATTATTGATTTTCTAAGTGACAACTAAATATTGAATGATTAGGTTGACATAATGAGAATGAAATTTATTAAAATATAGATTACACTTCTTTTCCATCAGTTTCCGATATAATTTGCATAATAACTAAAGAAATTGACATTTCAATAAAATCACACTGATATGGTGATTTTTGGCATGATGATGTCGGCACACATCGCCGCGGTGATATTTGATAACAGATTTCAAGTGAATCACGCTGGTCAGCCGACATTCAAGGAATCCTATCGCCAAGCGTAGTTTTCTCGGAATAGTCTTTTACGACACGCTAATCCAACGGCAGTAGAGCAATTTGAAGTAAACCTTAGGCGTACAGGAGAATATACATAAGGGTGTGTAGTGTGGGTGGTTGTGTAGTGCGGGTGGGTGTGTAGTGTGGGTGGGTGTGTAGTGTGGGTGGGTGTGTAGTGCGTGTGGGCGTGTAGTGTGGGTGGGTGTGTAGTGCGGGTGGGTGTGTAGTGTGGGTGGGGTGTGTAGTGCGGGTGGGTGTGTAGTGCGGGTGGGTGTGTAGTGCGGGTGGGTGTGTAGTGCGGGTGGGTGTGTAGTGTGGGTGGGTGTGTAGTGTGGGTGGGTGTGTAGTGCGGGTGGGTGTGTAGTGCGGGTGGGTGTGTAGTGTGGGTGGGTGTGTAGTGTGGGTGGGTGTGCGGTGGAGGGTGCGGGTACCTTGGTGCGCGCGTCGCGGCTGACGCCGGCGCGCAGCAGCACGCCGCACGTGTGCGCGTGGCCGCGCCCGCCGCCAGGTGCAGCGCCGTGGTGCCCAGCTGCAACAACACGAGCATACACTTCCCGCAAACATAGTACTGTCTAGTTACATCACAGCCGGTAAATGCCCCCTGGATTCACGTGATAAGCGAAATCGTGTCTCATGGATATCATTGTTATTGAAGCGTTGCCGAAACAAGACTTGTCCTTCAAAAGCGTAATTGTTCCTGTGTTGTCACTGAATAATGCATTTATTCAGAACAGAACTATATTTGCACGTGGTTATTGTGACATGTTGAATAGGAACGACGGCGATGGCAGTAACCATTTGGGTGCCTTTAAAACAGAAGAATTTCCGAATCAGCAGTGCGAGCACAGAACTTTCTCGACTCGTATGTTTACGAATGTTCGTATAGTATGGAGACGGTTTGTAAGCAATAATTGAAATGTATCCATTGCCGCACGGCCAGCTTAAATAAATGCGTGCCTTGTTCATTTTGAATGATTGTAAACATGTTGTACTCTTAAATAACTGTAAAATAAAAATATACGATGTTCCTAGAAACTTGCAACCGACTCCAATATTCGTAAACAAACGAATTGATAGGTTCGGTGCTATCACTGCTGCTTTGTTGAATCAGGGTTTTGATAGTCAGGCAAGTACAAAGTTACTATCGAACAATTGAATCATGACCCACAACAAGCTCATTTTGGCAAATCGTCTAAATGCTAGTAGGTCCAAATTAGCTTGAAAATAGGTTTTCTTGGTGACGATTACATTCGACATTGACATTTAATGAGTACAGAATTCGTACCGTATCTAAAAAGTCATAAGCGCATTGTATGCGATAGACCTTACAAGTTTGACAGTTTCAAACGAATTTTCAGCAAAATGGGTCATGATTCAGTTGGTTCGATGGTACATGATACGACTATAAGAAACTAAAGGAAACGTTGCAGAACACGACCACACCGGTTTAGTATCAAAGCAGTTCACAAAACTGTTTTGGGTTATGTCTCCAGTTCTAATCTTGTTTTTTATGGTGTGTACAGATTTCTAGTAATGCAACTAGTAATGTAACCTGCAAAGAAAGTTCCCATGATTTGGACGCAAAAAAGCAAAAAATTCATACAAACTAAAAGTCGTATGTTTTCCGTTCCCGTGGAAATTTTGGGTAACTTTCCTTGGTGCACTCCTACCCCTACATCTCCCTAGGAATGTTTGTTTAAGCTTCAGCTCTCTACGCCTAGTAGTTATGGCTGTTCGTTGTCTAACAGACACTCAGGCGAGTTTTAATATAGGTATGTACTGTAGTGTGTGACTTATAGTGTATGACACCTCCTCCTTATTTAGTGTTTTATTATTGAATATACTGTCAACTTTCAACAGAACAAGACGTGTATCATTTAGCTCCCTCGTCAATTCTTGCATTGCGACCCTGCCAGTGCTGCCTTGCGAACTGTAACACAACTATAACTATAACACATTAAATCTTTAAATTAAAATACAAAATAGAAATAATTTAAAATATCTACATAATAGCATGTAAAAACAGAAAACATACAATGAAACCCAAAGACCAGGAGATAAGTATCATCTGCTGCCACTTGATCTAAGACGTGACATAGCTGACTTGAGTTTACTGTTAAAAATTACCTACAAAGAAATAGACTGCTCTGATCTTTTATCCCGTATCTCAATATCCACTCCCTCCAAACCTCTTAGGAATAACCCATCAATTTATTTGCCTTTCGCCTCAACCAATCTTGGACAGAACACGCATATCTTGCCAGCGAGTAACAACTTTAACAAAACTGACTCAAATTTAGGTTTAGATCTATTTTGCACTAGTGGAGCGTCAGCTAAATGTAAAATTTGTAAAAAAAAAATTGATGCGAATTATTAATGTTTGAATTTCTTAGTTATAATCGGTTCACTTCTCTTGCTACAACTATATACAACTAATTCTGTTCCTATCTGCGAGGAGCTTTAATTGCGTTCCGACTAACCATACTTGTAATATTTGCTGTTGGTCTTCCTATAATAAATAAATAATTAAATTTCTATGGGCCGCCGCCTCTGACTTATTTTGATCTATCAAGAATCATCAAATTCGATTCATAATTGACCAATTAATCAAGTAACAAACATACACACGATTTGATAACCTCTTCCTTTTGGAAGTCGGCTGAAAAGGACGTGTGCGGCGACGAAATACGGATGAAATCTTTTTCACGTTGCCCGTATTGAATGCTCAGTTCGTGCGCAATACACGTCCAAATACAGCGAGCACAGGCATTGAGCGATGGATATTACATTACTAGTTCAATTAAAGTAATCTGTACGCACCATTACGTATCGTATGGCATGAGCCAGCCCGTAGACGAACTATGTTGAAAGAGTGCAGACACACAATATTGATTCATTAAATCGCCGACTTAATCTGCGTTTTATCTTCATCTCACACGATGGTAAGTGGTGAAAGATGCTGAAACACAGGCTTAGAATCATTAAGATATTTAGTCTCCGGCGTGCGTGTGTGTGTGTGTGTTACCCAGTCGGAGGCGAAGGGCGCGCCGTGCGCCATGAGCGCGAGCACGAGGCGCGAGTCCCCGGCGTGCGTGTGTGTGTGTGTGTTACCCAGTCGGAGGCGAAGGGCGCGCCGTGCGCCATGAGCGCGAGCACGAGGCGCGAGTCCCCGGCGTGCGTGTGTGTGTGTGTGTTACCCAGTCGGAGGCGAAGGGCGCGCCGTGCGCCATGAGCGCGAGCACGAGGCGGGAGTCCCCGGCGTGCGTGTGTGTGTGTGTGTTACCCAGTCGGAGGCGAAGGGCGCGCCGTGCGCCATGAGCGCGAGCACGAGGCGCGAGTCCCCGGCGTGCGTGTGTGTGTGTGTGTTACCCAGTCGGAGGCGAAGGGCGCGCCGTGCGCCATGAGCGCGAGCACGAGGCGCGAGTCCCCGGCGTGCGTGTGTGTGTGTGTGTTACCCAGTCGGAGGCGAAGGGCGCGCCGTGCGCCATGAGCGCGAGCACGAGGCGGGAGTCCCCGGCGTGCGTGTGTGTGTGTGTGTTACCCAGTCGGAGGCGAAGGGCGCGCCGTGCGCCATGAGCGCGAGCACGAGGCGCGAGTCCCCGGCGTGCGCGGCCAGCAGCAGCCGCCGCCCCAGCTCCGCCGCGCCGCCGCGCGCGCTCGCCTCCACCTGACCACCGACAACAAAGTTCCATTCATCTTAACTATACTAATGTACCTACGCTTATTATAGCCGTATTATTTACTATCGAAAATTATGAGATATGTGTCTTCCATGTCTCATGATGGAAAGTTATGATAAACGATAATGTTTAGTACTTCTCCATTTGAAACTTGAAAGAACCAAACCAACTTCTACGCACCATAGGAAACAACAGAGCAGGATGGTTATTCTAAACAGACAAAACAAATACTTATATTCGAATGATTTTACTTCAAATACACGTAAAATTAAATCAACAAAGAGTTATATTTAATCAAATTAATAAAAAAATAAAAAAATAAAAAATTCAAAAAGTTTTATTCATCTTAGGAATTTCACAAATTTCTCAGGAATTTCTGATGAAGTCAGTCGTCAAATACTTCGGCTTTAAGTAGTTGTTGAATAAGATATTACAGTAGACCAAGAGACAAAAAAATCCGGCGGAAAAAAACTCTTGGCAATGTTTTTCAGTCAGAATTATCAAATTAATACAAATTCAATTATAAATAAAAAAAATAATACAAATTCAATTATAAATAAAAAAAAACAAAGGAAACAGCTAATTGTGAGAGCCAATGTCATGCCACAACCAAATTGCTTACATAGTAGGTGCAATGAGCTATGGATGCACAATACGAACATGACAAACTGGGACCAGAATATTTGAACGACAATGGAAGAAAATAGTCATAGTATCATTAGCAAAACGACCTGGCACCGTTAGTAGCACCCGTTCACGAGTATAACGCAAGCACCAGCCATCACCCTCCTCAACCATACTTTAGGGAAGAGAATGACCCGATACCCGAGGCTACCACTAGCCATGCCGCCTGAGGGAGCATGACGTTCTTGCTGTTGTCTTGACAAGAAAATAAGTGAGTGGAATAGTCACCAGTATGCCATATGTATACTGCACAGCCAGGCCGTAAACAAAATTATTAAGTAAATAGAGACTTTTAGAAATATCCTGTTGTGCTTAATCTCATGCCTTTTTATCGTCTAAGTAATCTTTAGTTTTATAATAAGCTTTTCGAGATAGAGTGTTTTTAATGATAGATTTAAATTTATTGAATGGCAGGGATTGAATTGACTTCGGAAGTCAATTCGAGTATGGTGTACGGCAAATTAGGGAGGCTCCGAGTGCTAATTTAATTAAAATCTGGATAAAGCGTTTTGAAGAGACTGCAGTGCTAGCACGGATCTTTTGTCGATCGTAAGTTTACGAATGCTCGTATATTATGGAGACGGTTTTGCAAGCAATAATTGAAATCTATCCATTGCCGCACGGTCAGCTTAAATAAATGTGTTCCTTGTTAATTTTGAATGTTTGTTAACAGATTCTACTTTTAAATAACTGTAAAATAAAAAATTACATTGTTACTAAAAACTTGCAACCGACTCCATACTATACGAGCATTCGTAAACTTACGATCGACAAAAGATCCGTGCTAGCACTGCTGGATCGACGTTTAAACCACACGCAAAAGGTCGTCCACGCACATCTAGGACCGAAGACAATATTGAGAGTGTTAAGCAGTCGGTACGAGAAGATCCACAAATGTCTACTCGCAAGAGATCGTCTGTCCTAAACATATCGCGACGAAGTTTGCAACGAATTTTAAACTTGGATCTTAAACTGCATCCATACAAGCTGCAATTAACTCAAGAATTGAAAGACTCTGACTTCATAGCACGGCTCACATTTGCTAATGAAATGCTCAATCGGTTTTCAAATTTTGAAAACATCCTTTTCTCTGATGAGGCACATTTTCATTTGAATGGGTTCGTAAACCGCCAAAATTGTCGTTATTGGAATAGTGAAAATCCCAGACTCAAACATCAAAAACCGTTACATAGCCCTAAAGTGACAGTTTGGGCCGCAATCTCTGCCAAAGGAATAATTGGTCCTTATTTTTTTGAAAACGCACGGGGGCAAAACATCACTGTTAATACCGAACGTTATGTTGCGATGTTGGAAGGATTTTTGGCCCCAGAACTTGAAAATTCAAGAATAATGAACTCTAGGACTTGGTTCCAACAAGACGGAGCTACCAGTCACACATCAAATGACTCCATGGCGGTTGTGAAGCAGATGTTCCCTGGCAAACTGATTTCGAAAAGAGGTGATATCCCATGGCCTCCGCGCAGTCCAGACTTGACACCTCCTGACTTTTTTTGTGGGGATACCTCAAACACAAAGTCTACACCAATAATCCGAGAAACATCAATCAGCTCAAGGAGAATATTCGTGGTGAAATGGCAGCAATCACACCAGCTCTACTTAAGAAAGTTTTCGGTAATTTCCGTTTGCGGTTAGAGGAGTGCCAACGTAGAGAGGGTCATCATTTAGATGATGTTATTTTTAAAAAATAAACTTCAGTTATCACTTAATAATTGCTTAGTTTTATTTTAACTATACCTTTTGTATTTATTTTTTAATAATTAAAAATGCACGTTCTATTGCGCCACCCTGTACTTGAAATAGCTTACAGTTAATTTTGTATTAGGTTTTGATTGAAATAGAGAGATGGTCACGAAATCCTTTTCATTCCCGCCCAAAGAGAGAGAGATTAATAGATTTGTTTTATAAATCGCTTTTTTCTAATAAGAAAACAGATTAAAGTGAAATAAGACGCCAGCGACGGAATCGCGGAAAAGATCCCGAAGAGTGAAGACCTCCGAAGAAAGAAGCCTCAAGCTTGAACTGTGAACAGTGAAAATCTCTTGAAGACCGAAGACTAATAGAAGCCTGAAGTCACAGCGAATACAGAAGACAAGGCAGAAATACAGTTACAGAAGAGCGCGGGAAAGAGAAACCGAATATAGTGTGTAGCGTCTTTCTTCGTGAAGTGCAACAGGGCCGCGTGGCTTGGTTTTCACGACCGTGTAAAGTGGTGAATTCGCATTTTCCTCTTGCCCCTCGCATCGATTCCAGCTTACAGAGTGGGTGGATAGCGCATTTCATTGAATACAATCGTTGACATTCATATACTATACAGTCCACTCGAGCTATCCCCCACAATCATTGAAAGCTAGATTATTTATATTGAACAACATTTGCGAGAGCATTGTTTACATCGTCGTAGTTGATTTTCTGTCTTATCATTTTAAAAATTAATGATGTGTCTTCAGCAAAGAATAAAATCTCGTGATTATCTGAATTCTATCACTTAGATATGAATTCAAAAGTTTGAGGTCATTGCCTTTGACGCCGTAGTGGTGGAGTTTCCTGATGAGAGTGTCATGTTGAACACAGTCAAATGACTTAGGTCACAAAATACAATTATAGCATCCTGTGACCTCTCCTGGGCACCAGTGATTATTTCAAATAGTTCAACACCAGCATTGGTTGTTGAACGGCCCTTTGTAAATCCAAATTGTTTATTATGAAGTAAATTGTTATAGGGGAAATGGGCCAAGACTTGATTAAGAATAATTTTTTCATACATGTAGGTAGGTAGAATTGAAATTAGTCTAAAATTACTAGGGTCTGTAGTGCTACCCGACTTAAATAAAGGAATAACCTTACTGCGCTTCATTAAATCAGGAAACTCCCCACTAATAATACAGTTGTTAAATATTTGAAATGAAATGAAAAACATTTATTCGGCAAATAAAACAAGGATACAAAAATATTACAATTACTACAGAATATACAAAAATACAGTTTTTACACTTTAAATACTAATTTGCCAAAAAGGCCACAGCTCAGCATTATGTCACAGTCTAGATTGAGACGCTGATTTTCAGCTGTTACCATCACAGAGTGCCGGAGGGCGAGTAAACTATGCCAATTTTATACAAAAATCAATAAGTGATAATAGTATCCGTACAGAACATCCGAACAAAGAAAATAAATTTAACAATTGTTTATTCTATAAATATACATTTACAAAATTACACTGGAATTCAAAATACAAAAGTGTAATGAACCATATTTCTATAAGAATATAATTACATTTAAAACAAAACAAAACACATAGAAATAAAATATACAATAATAATAATGAAATACCTATTATAGAATTATACCGCTCAATTGACGCTCAAGAACTAATTTTCTAATTCTATGTCTAAACAGCGAAACAGATATTTCAGAAAAAAATCTTAGAGGTGGTGGACTAGTATTCCAAATTTTGGCAGCGGCATATTTAATGGATCCCCTGAATGCAGTAGTTCTGTGCTGTGGTATCAAGGCGAACCAATCTAGTTCTAGAGGACCAAGACAATTTTTCATAAAGGTATGCTTGCGACTTTTGACAATACCAAAAAGTAAATTGGCGAAATGAAAATTACGTCTAGAATTCATATTTAAAGTATTGTTTTGGTTAATGTAAGGCGAGATGTGGCTTTTAGGTGGGATATCTACAAAAAAAGCTAAGCAGGCATTTTGTACGCGCTGTAAGAGAAGCTTAGTTTTTCCTAAAAGCCTTGGTCCGTACAGTGTCAGCATAATTAAGCTGTGACAGTACCAAACTTTCTACTAGATTTACGCGAATCGGCGTACACAAGTATTGTCGCACGTTATATAATATTTTCAGACGATAAAAGCATTCCTTACTACCCCCTGTAAATGCTTTTCAAACCTAAGCTCGGAGTCAAATAACATAACCAGGTTTCGAATAGAGTTTGTGTGACATACTAACTCACCATCTATCATTATCTGGGGATATTGAAGAAATATTCGAGATACCTCTTGCTTAGAACCCAAAATCATATATTTTGACTTAGCTGGATTGAGCATTTTTTTTTTTTTTTTTTTATAAAATATGGTTGGGACGTTTGTCTTCCATGACACCTGATGTTAAGTGAACATGAAGACTAAGGTGGTACACGTCCATCCACGAGAAACCTATTCACTCGACGCTTAAAAGTACTAGGACTATACTGGTCAGGGAAAAGCATTAGACTCAATTCAAAGAGTTTCATTTGACCAAATTGAAATCCGGTCTAAATCCTCGTTGATTTTTATTATAGTTCCGTCAATGTTGTCTGGCTGGCAAGATAAGTAGAGCTGGACGTCGTCAGCATACAAGTGACATTTGCAATTTTTGATAGTGGAAAGAATATCAGCACTGTAAATTATAAAAAGCAAAGGACCCAGAATCGAGCCTTGCGGCACGCCACGACTAACTGGTGACACGGAAGACGAAGAAGTTGTGCCATCACTATTCTGTATTTAGACATACTGATAGCGATTAGTAAGGTAACAAAACCATTTGGTTGTAGGTGCATCAAAACCATAGAATGTCAGCTTGGCAAGTAAAAGTGATATTTATAGTGTCCAAAGCACGTGAAAAATCCAATAGCACCAAAATAGTTCCTAAACCAGCATCTTGTGCTTCAAGAATATAGTTAGTTACGTCCATGAGTGCAGCAGTGATGCTTCTACCCTTACGGGATCCTGACTGGACCTCTGGAAGGATGTTGTTCTTTTCCAAATAGTTAAGTATCGGCCGAAGGTCTTAATGTGTTGTAGGGCTTAAGATTTTAGGAAAGGGATGCACAATTGCAGTTTTCCATGGTTCTAGAAATGTGCTATTTCTAGAACCATGACTTTTACTGTTACACTATTGACTTATTTACAATGGCTGCATTTGTCCCTAGAGTATCAGGTAACGTAAGAAGCAGCATGTCTAAGGAAATCAAATCACTACCTATTGCATTTGATTTCAGTGAGTTAATAATTTTCAAAACCATCTCTTCTGTGACGCAATTTAGGCTAAAAGTAGATGACCCAAAACTGCTTGATTCAAAATATGCTAATTGCAACAAGGCAAGGAGCTATTACATCTATAATAGAATTTAATATTTCAACAGATATGCCTCACAGATCAGTTGCTTTTGTTAATAACAATGGTCTTAAATGTTTTAATAATATCCCCGGTGTCTATGGGTTGGAACTTAAACTCACTATTGCGGTTGTTAACTTCCCCAGTTTCCTTATTAATTATGTTCCAAGTAGTTTTAGTCTTATTAGCACTATTTTTAATCTTATTATCTAGATAGATTGATTTGGCTGCGGCACTTTAAATAACTTTGAGTAGGTAAGTTCTGACATAGTTGCAAAAAGTGTAATTTTTGTTATATGATTTCTCATGATAGATATTGTATAGGTGCTTTCTACTAATATGTATACCTGTGGTAGCCCAATCACTGAATGAGTTACACTGGTTTAGAGAGATTTTTTTTGGAATAAATAAACTATTATCTTGTTTATTTATTAATCTGTATTATGCTGTATTGTAATTTTACATTATTGGAGTGGGAAAGGTGGTAAACTCTCCAAACGTTTGTCATTGACTGGAACAACCATTATACTCTTATTAACCTGTTTTTCCTTTGATTATTTAAATGTAACCACCGCTGTGATCAAAGCTTAGTTTATTTATTACTGATGAAAATACTGGAGTTACATCAGAATACACATTATCTAGACAAGTTGCAGTGGTCTTTGTTACCCTAGTTGGTTGTAGAAACATTATTATTATTATATTATTAGTTTAATATTATTAAGGAGCCACCATGTATTGCTGTCTTTCTATTGAAAAAACTAGCAACTTGGTGCTGAGCAAAATTTAAAGATTGGTGTTCTAATATAAAATGATCAGTTATACATATGTATAACTGAACATTTTCAGCATTTCAGAACATTTCAGTTCAGCATTCAAAAACAGTTCTATTTGCAAGACTTTTTCCGAGATTCCGTGTATATTTTGGTGTACCAAGTTTAGATTACTTTCATTGTATGCACACATATTCCTAGACGCTCCAGCATCTGTTGTCTTATAATACAGAAAGTAAGGCAAATATAAACCTAACATTGCAATTTTAATATAATTAAGCTCTGAAAATTTTGTCTTTTATGGCATTAGATATCTATCTACCGAGATTCTCAACAATAAGGACCATATCAACAGTTAAAATAAGCCACATTTTGTGGTCAAAAACGATTTATGAATGCCATCGTACTTAAAATTCATGGCTCTAGCATGACTTTTTTGTTGTTAATGCCTCAACAAAAAACGGGGTTTTTATTTTTTTTACCAGCGTATACACAGCTGACATTTATACCTTATTTATTATACTTTAATAAGTCTTGTTTTTTCTTTTATAAAAGAAAAGTTTCCCTGACACCTGATGGTACCTAAGTGAACACAAAGACTAAGGTGGTACATGTCCATCCAGGAGAAACCTATTCACTAGACACTTAAAAGTATCAGGAAAATAGATGCTGGCAGTTCATTCCAAGCCTTAGCAACCCGTATTAAAAAGGAACTCTCAAAGTGCTTAGTTCGACTTTTAGAATATCTACCACATATGGATGGAAGTTCTGTCTGCGTGTAGGAGTCTGATGGTAAAAGGGCGAGGGCTCAATTTGTTCAAACAAAGCACTCACTCTCTCCAAAATGTATTCTGTAGTACCTACAGGGTTAAACAAGCAACCTTACGACAATGCTCTAGGGTCTCCAGTTTTTTGGTTGTAATATTGATGTTGTTTATTAGAGGCCATTAGTCAGCAAAACCTTAAAAGCCTCCATGGTAAGTGTCCTGATATGGGTTTTCCATGCTATGTGAAACGGTACTAATAATGTTTAAGGGGTTTTGTTTGTATGTAAGTACTACATTACACATTTTTAACTAACCAGTAAATTTCATTTGTGTCTTTTATGCATACAGTGTTTGTTCAGAGCACTGCTCCATGAGCTTTATTGCCTGATGGCACCATGATGTTAACCATCACTTATCCTTCTATACCCTAACAAATTATTTTATATTTGTGTTGCCCTATATTACCCTATTAGGATCGAGGATATTGAAATTTGCTGGGTTTGATATACTCTTTGTTTTGTCAATGTAAATATGCCAAATTACCCCAAGGTGAAAATAAAATAAATTGATCTGACCAATATACACTGAGTCAAGGCGATGAGGTATCAAATTAGTCTAAATGCCCAATAATGCATTATTGTTTTAAATCGAATTGATGTTCTTATTTTAAAAATATAATAAATAGAAAAGGTATGTAGATTTTTCCAAAATACCAAACTTTAAGATGATTTTCTGAACCATTTAGTTTTTGTTGCTATACCCTGTTACCTTTTAACCGTCAATATGATATTGCCAAACCAGTAAATCCCATGACAACTTACATTTTGCATCCATTGACACAGTTTAATATAATGATATTATGGCACATATGAAGCTAAAAAATTTATTGCAAAGAGATTTTTTTTTTATAATTGACTAAACCCGCGTTTGACCTCAATCTCACCTGATGGTAAGTGACGATGAGGTCGAAGATGAAAGCACACGGGCTTAGGAAGGAACTGGTCCGCAAGCACACTCCAAGTGTCTCTTAATCCCACACAAATTTCTATTTTGTATTTCACATGTTATCTATTGATATGTAAAAAAGTCAAACCTAGTAGTGTCAAAATGTTCAAATAACAAAATCAAAAAATCAAAATTGATATTTATGCTTAGTTATGGAAAACTTGTAGCTTACAGATCCCATAATGAACACCCAGACCTGTGCTAAATTTAAAATATGGCTTGGTTTAATTACAATAAACAAGGTATAAGTTTAAGTTGGGTAATAAAAATGGATAATTTTCATTAAAACATTTATAATCATACACAACAAGAGTAACAAATTAGGATCCACATGTATTTGGAATAATAAACAAATGCTATGAAACAGTGTTAATGAAACAGTGGAATAAATATTAAAATTTGATAAACTGTTTACATTTACTCATAGTAGTTCAATATTGTCACAAGATATTCATATTTAAGTCACCAGCACAAACATTTCAATAATGGGATTAGTTTAGAAAATTAAGTATCTAACACTATCTAGTTACTAAAACTTTTTATTTTACAATGGCCTATATTTATTAACAGCTGTTATTGAAGTATTCAACTTTATATTTATTTTCCTGACATTTAAACTTTATTGAATGAAGTAATGAATATACTTACATTTATGCTTGATGGTGAGCCTATTTGAACAATAACATCGTCCGGATTAGTGTCATTCGACATAGCTGCTTACTTCTGTAATATAATAGGCAGTTCTTGAGGTCTTAGCATTATACTGTCTAGTTTACAAGACTTCACATAATAAGTTCAGTTTCAAAAGTGTTGATGAATAAATTGACTTGTCCAGCTTTTTTTAGAAACACGGCTTTTCACTGCATGAGTCGCAAAAGCAACCATAATTAACATTGTTATATGCTTATCTATCTTATTTTAACAAAAATCCTTGTGTATTTATTTTTCACAATAAGTTACTTTCGCGCTTTAACCAAGACAGGATGAGGATGTTCTAAAATAGACAAACCATGTAATTTTGCCATGCTCACACCGCACATTTCCTTTTCCTGTCAAAACAATATAAACGGAAGTACCAAGAACATCGATTTTAAATTTAAAAAGTGCTTATTTTTCGTGTGCATTTAAAATCAAGTTACCTTGGACGATAGCTTAAAAATATGTAGTGCTAATTTAATAAGCTAAATTGTTGTGCAAAACATGCAATTCTCCAATTTTGATTCCGTAACTATAAATGACATAAGCGTGGCGCCAAAATAACGTCAAATTGAATTAGTGTCAAAAAACCAAACTTCTTTAGGTCATATTTCGAATAAAGGCTTAATCGAAAATGTACTTTAAAATGACGAGAAATAAATTTAAAAGAACATTATTGCACATTTCGCATGATAATCGAAGTTAACTTGCATAAAAAAAAATATTGTTGTGGCAATACTTTTAAAGACTTGTATTTTTTACCTTAACACGTTTATTGATGTTTATTCTATTTTAAATTACTTTATTTAAAAATGTTTACCATGAAAGCTTTGTGGAGCTAAGTTTGCCATTAGCGATCTGTAATCATGTCAGAAATAATTTATGGAGAGCCTATATTTATAGTGTACTATTTTCAACCGACTTCAAAAAAGTTTTGACGTGAAGTCGGTTTTTTAAGCTCTGCTTTTTTAAAGCTTCTTTGATTTTGTCACCCATACCATATAAAGTGAGGGCCTAATTGACGGAAATCAGCCTTTACAAGACGTATGGCTAAGAATCTTTGTCCAAAGTTTTCAAACAACATTGAGGAGCTTTTTATGGAAATTTAATTTAAAATTACTAAGTATCGATATCAAATGAAATTATTACTGGATGACAGATGTATGACTCCCTTTTAATAATTATTTGGATACTTGAAAATGAGCTGTATGACTTAGTTCCGAGCCTGCTCTTATGAAAGATATCAGAATTTCATTCTGGCACCTATACGTAACCATAGATAAAAATAAGTACTAAAGTATAGATGGCTGTATCACCGATTTTGCACTAGGGCGCCAACTAGGCCCCGGGACCGGAAATAAAAAGCGGGGAAAGGGTGCGGGTGGGAGATGCTTCATCTAAAATATTAAAGAAAGTTTTAGAACTACTTGAAGAACTTCAGGCTAAATGGAAATAATACTCGAACTTAAGAATAAATTTATCCTCGAACAACGAAAAATCTAAATTGGTAAAAAGTTGAAAACGCAAACGTATTTCACTTGAAAACCAACGGATTCTTAGTGATATAACCATAGATCTCTAACACTATGGATCTGAAATAACAGCAAAAAATGGGTGCATACCTAAAGTTAAATCGTAGCATAAAATGGCCGCCAATAGTGAGCATACTAAAGTTGTATCGATATCGATACTTCTAAGGCCGTATACAGAAAGAAAGCTGGAAACTTATTAGCGCTTATCAGCGAAAATGTCCGATTCATCGGACGATTATTTTGTTTTCTTGAGAAAATGTGTATTCAGAAATGCGAAATGAAGCTTTATCCTATTGATAGAGAAAGGAAACTTTTCGGGTGTAGCATCATTTATTAGTAAATAACTGAAAACTTGATGATCAAAGATATTTAAAAAAAAAAATTTATGTCTGTGCTTTATCCTGGTATTGGAAAAAAAATATAAATTACTAAAACTGTTATCCCACATGCTTACCATGAAAATGCTTGAAATGATTCGTCTGGGGATTTATTAACTTATTATTTGTCAGGAAAAATAGACGCTTTTTCTAAATAGCTTTGTTTATAACTTTATCACGCCACCAGAAATAAATTGTCTCACCAAAAATTAGGGGTTCAAAACTTACGTTCTAAATAAAACACTTTTTAACCGGATTTATCGCGTATATTTACATTATAAATTTTGACTCGACGTTTCGGTGTCTTTGCAGACCCCGTGGTCACGAGCGACGGGATCATGGGGTCATGTCGCTCGTGTCATCAATAGTTAATTATGCAGTTATATTATACAATGTTTATTTATGTTACTCAATTTAGTTAGTTATTCTAGTATGATTTTTATAAGTAATAAATGAGTTAGTCTATTGACTTTGTTTTTTCCGGAGAGCAGACTGACACGACGGTTGGTAGACGATGACATAGCAAAACGTGGTCCGATAGTTCTGGCGGGAAAGTTATGGGAGGGGAAAGAGAAACCGGGATTGATTTAGTCAGTCTACTCTCCGCTTTTAGAGGAGAACGAGCCGCTTTGTGATAAAGGTCAGTGTCGTTAAGATTGTGATATTTACTTATTTATTGTTCTCTGGCTGTAAACTGTTACTATGTATTTTACAAGATGATTGCTGTTGAGTTTCTTGCCACTTCTTCTCAACAGATCGACTTTCCGAAGTGGTGGTAGATTATAATAAATATAAAACTTAAACTGATAAGTTGTTTGATTGAGTGACTCCCTTCTGAGACGTTTTCTAACATCTCAGAAGTGGGATTGTACTCAAAAACATAAATTTTGTTTAACGTCCACATGAGTCCTGACAAAAGTATTAAATTATTGAGCGAAGTTGAAATAAGTTTAAATCATGTAGATGTGGTTTTAGAAGTTTATTTCCCGAAATAAAAGAATACAATTCACTTGTCTTCGAGAAATACAATTTGAAATTCAGTAGTGTACAAACTATTTTGCCCTTTGCGCATCTACATACTTTATTTATTCATATAAGCTCCTCTACCCCTTATGCTCTAGTCTATGGTTATGTTGCTATGGGGTTGCGGGAGTACGTATTTGGGTTACATGAACTACGCGTAAGAATTTACGTTCCAGAATGAACCAATGTCGGGAACGCGTGGTCTACACTCCGACTTGTCCAACTAAGTCACCTGCTGGAGGTCGTCGGTCACGCAGTTCTACCAGGCGCCTACCGAGCCATCGTATGCTGCGGATTCGCAGCCGCTTCGGTCAAGACTACAGGGAGCGTGCAAGCCGCAGCTTGCAAGATCGAGCAGAACGTCGTCGTGATTCACACCCTGGTTCATATAGGACACCCTGGTCCTTGTTTATAAGTAATGGACACCCTGGTCCATATAGGACACCCTGGTCCTTGTTTATAAGTAATGGACACCCTGGTCCATATAGATAAGTTTTGGACAAAACTGGTCCTACTATGTAGCATAAAACTATGTATGTTTATGATATGCTTAAAATGATAACAGATTTTACAATATAAAAAAAAATTAAGACATAAGTAATTATTGCTAATTGAAATTCATGAAATTTTTTTGTAATATATACTCTTAGCATCTTATCAGATTTGTAAATCGTTCGAGGACGCACGATGTAATTTGGATGGCCGACTGTCATCAATAGTTAATTATGCAGTTATATTATACAATGTTTATTTATGTTACTCAATTTAGTTAGTTATTCTAGTATGATTTTTATAAGTAATAAATGAGTTAGTCTATTGACTTTGTTTTTTCCGGAGAGCAGACTGACACGACGGTTGGTAGACGATGACATAGCAAAACGTGGTCCGATAGTTCTGGCGGGAAAGTTATGGGAGGGGAAAGAGAAACCGGGATTGATTTAGTCAGTCTACTCTCCGCTTTTAGAGGAGAACGAGCCGCTTTGTGATAAAGGTCAGTGTCGTTAAGATTGTGATATTTACTTATTTATTGTTCTCTGGCTGTAAACTGTTACTATGTATTTTACAAGATGATTGCTGTTGAGTTTCTTGCCACTTCTTCTCAACAGATCGACTTTCCGAAGTGGTGGTAGATTATAATAAATATAAAACTTAAACTGATAAGTTGTTTGATTGAGTGACTCCCTTCTGAGACGTTTTCTAACACTCGTGACCACGGGGTCTGCAAAGACACCGAAACGTCGAGTCAAAATTTAAAATGTACCTAAATACACGCGATAAATCCGGTTAAAAAGTGTTTTATTTAATAGTATGAATCGCGAAAACTTAAGACAACTTACGTTCTCCTATTGACAGTATTTGACAGGGAAGGAACACACATCCGATTCATTGCGACGGTTATTTTTACAAACTTCTGCCTGGTACGGTCATACCATTTTTTATAACGGTTCTAGGGCGTCTCATGCAACTATTAAAAGAGACGCCCCTTAGCCGTCATCTGCCATTTAGTACAACTTTCTGCCTTTTTTTTCTATTTACTACTTATATATACCAGTTTTTTCTTTTTTTTTGACTTTGATTATTAGTCTAAGAGTGTTTCCGAAGCATATTTGAAGCGTTTTATTCGAAATTGAGAGCAAGTATCGAATTAATGACAGGTGTTGTTTACTGCGATGTTGGTCGTAGGAGCGCAATAAAACACGTCTTTCTTGGTTCGTAGTAGACAGTATATATTACTCATAATAAGAAACATAACGAGGAGGTGCGTCACACACTACACCTCCCCGGCAATTTAACAAAAAAAAATTATACATTATATATTTTTTTTTTAATCAATCATATACTACAATACAAACTTCATATACTTAGGTAATAACATAATTTCAAAATACATGGAATGAAAAAAAAACACTGAAAGTACTAGAATAATATTTAATCTTTGTGAAAAACAAGTTTCAATTTAAATTTATACCAAAAAGTCGATATATTTGAAAAAAAAAAAACATTTTGTATTTCAAAGTTATAAAGTAAAATAGGTACATATAAGTATATTAACCGAAAAAAAAACAAACATTACATTGTTTACATCAAGTTTCATACACCAATTTGAAAGTATTAAATTTATACTTTAACAAGAATTAAGAACCCACAAGTTTTTATACTTATTTTAATTATATCCTATCTATTTAATTATTTAGCAGCATCGACAAAACAAGTTAAAAAAATATACAATATTTAAAAGTAAATAATGAAAAAGGTTTCAATATATTAGCTTTATTATAAAAATTAGGGAATAAAATATCAAAACATTATTTGAAAAAATACTTGCATTCCTATCAAAAACTTTTCTTATACATTTTGCCTTTCTTTTATTTATTAATTAATTGCCACTTATCCAATTAATTAACACTTCATTTTATTTATTTTTTAATCTTTATTTAAAAAGCTATACACCCATAGGGTTAAGACAGCTACAATTAATTTTATTAATTCTTATACTTTTTCAAGAAACTATGTCTTTATCATTAAATAATAGTAAAAACTGAAGTTTTATTAAACTGGTATAACTTCATAAGAATAATCACTATACAACAGTATATGACCTGCAATTTGTTAAAAAAAAAATCTGTTTCTCCAAAAGTTAGACAAAGCCGAGATTACCAAGTTGGATTTTATATGCCTCATGTCTACAATGACATTTCAGTATCTATCAAACACAATCATTATTCCGTCTTTCAGTATTGGCTACACTTTTTATCCTACTTTGGGATATTTTTATTTTTATCAGCGGCCGCTGTATTTATTATTTATATATTTACTTATTCACATCATATTTTTGGGTACATTATATTATTTTTCATTGAGTCGCAACTCTCAACCTTTATATTCTATACATATTCATTTAATTAGGGTCACCGTTTTAAGACATTTTGTCTCCAACTAGTTTTCACAGAGAAATCTCGTTTACACCATGATCAAACTGAAGGATCATTTTGTGCCCTTGTACCCTTATTGTGTGCCAAATACTTATTTATCATTCCTAATACTATTCACTATCATTATTTACCAATCAAAAATCAATTATTTAAGACTCTACCAAAATAAATCGTTCCAATAATATGAAATTAGGAAAAACTTCTTGGATGGCCAGTCCAATGATCTTTAATTTTCATAATTATGGAAGACTTCCAGCTACCTTTTATTAACTTACTAAATCCACCAAAACCGATCAACTATTTAATTAGCACATTCTATTACCTTCATATATCAATATATACCTATTCATAAATCCTAACATCCAAATCTTTGTTACAAGTAACTAATCGTATTCGTATGATGACGAAAAGTGTTTTAATACTTGCACAAACTTCTACTCTAACACCTTCTTATTCCTTATATGCAAACAAATTATTCCGACTCTATTCTGAAAATTTCTAATTCTAACTTGATCATTTTTCTTACGATTCTGCCACGCTAGGTGGCAGTAGTTGTCGTTTCAAATTGTGTTTTGTAAACTGTAAACAGCCGCCAAAGATAGCCGCAGACTTTATTGATGGCAGCAAAGTATAAACAAACATATGAACTTTTGCGTTTTTTTTTCTCAAAAATAATATTTGTGATTCATTTCACATATCAAAAGGTCTGTATCCAAAGTTTATATTTTTTTTCAATAACTACGAAGATTTGGTACGTAAATCAAGATATCTGCTATAGGTTTTCTTAAATTGCCGCAGTTGATACGGACATTTGAATTAGCCCGCATTTACGGCGGCGAGGATCTACAGATAACTCAACCGTAAATGAAGACGTCAGTCAGTTGTCACACTCTTGTGCGTTTCATGCTCTCACGTTTTTATGTATATTTTTTTAGGTTTATTGTGGAGAGGTCAAAACCGGAACCACATTGTTTTTGCCATGTATTTAAATGTAGTTAAAAGTTTCGGCGTGAAAATTTGCCACAGATTTTTAGAAAAGGGTAATGCCCAGCAAGAATGTGACAATGTGGCACTGGTGGAGCGATCTTCGAAAAATTAAATGATTTTCTCGCCACAACAGTGGTATACTTGTGTTTCGAACTCTTTTTAATTCCTAGAAGTTGTTAAAATAATTCATAATGATTAATAATTGAGTTTAATTTGGTTTTACTGGTGATGATGATGTAATCCAGCCGATTTTGAACACGGCGACTGGCTATAACTCCGGTTTTGCCGTTGATGTGCTTGCATGTGGCTTATGTAGCCAATTTTGATTGTAAAAGTCCTGGCACGTTGCGGGCCTGAGAGCACACCATTCACATAATTATGCTGATAGTCGCAGGTGGTCGGGATTTCAGCTCGTCGCGTCTGGTATCCAGCTCAAGGAACATTGTTGGATAACAAATAGTGATATAATTACAATAATTTTAAAAAGTAAGTTTAAAAATCTCGACACCATTTACATGTTACCAATTATAAGTCACAAAGCAATTGAGTGTCTCACACACACACAAATAATACATAAAAAAATTACAAACAGATATTGATTATTACAAAGATATCAAAAGAAAACAAAAGGAGGAAAAAAATATACTTCATACAAATACTACACTTAATTTATACTATACTTAAATAAATAACAAATAAAACAGTACCTACATACCTGTAATGCATTTTCATTTAAAAAATAACGTTTAGTTTGCGTAGTTTGGTATATCAAATGAGATTAACAAGAAGACGTAAATAAAGCTAAATGGAACATTAAATGCAAAGTAAATGAAGACACCTAGGTACAAAACTTCTGTATAAAATGTTTATAGCCGTTATGGTATTAATTAATTTTCATTTATAATACACGTTAAATTCATATTGCATGTCTATATTACAATAAATGTTTATTTTTAAAGGGAATATGGTACTCTTTTAATTTCAATGTAGGTATAAACGGAAAACAGGCAGTTGACTTCTTTTACGTCACAATTAATTTAAGCTCTACAACAAAGTAAAAAAAGACATATACTGTATTTTGGAAAAAATAACGATAAAACGTGTTATACAATAAATAAATAAGGTTATTTTAAATCTCCATGGCAAATTTCACGTAAATCCATACAAAACTATAATAGTACATTATGATATAAGTGCGGTAAGTTGAAAATTACAGCCGAGGCGATATTACTAGCCCGAGCCATCGGCGAAGGCTTTAAGGAAGCTGAAGCTGTAATTTTCAAAGCGCACGTATGTCATACGACGTTTTATAACATATTTACGAGGAAATACTTTTGACTTTTTACTCATATGGCCATCTGATTCTGAGCGTCTTTTTAGAAATGCTAGCTAGTTGGAGTATGACTTGATATCAATACCATGGTTTGTTTTCATAGTGCTTTTTAGCATTGAATAGTAGCACCACAATGAGCTTGATTTATATTTATGAGAAAGTTCCATGAAATAGGCTAAAAACACATTTTATGAAAATGAATTTGCATTTTGGCTTGTTTTCCATAAGATGAAATTTTGATAGGCTTGTAAGTATCTATCGGTCGATTTTTCAGGCAAGAGGCTTAGAGTAGCCTTTTTCGCCGCGTTTAAGAGTTGTGGCGGTGTCAAATTAATAAATTCATCACTACTGGACAACATTTTCAAATAAAAACAATAGAGCGAAAAAAAAGCGCGCGGAATTATTTTTACTTGTCCACAGATAAGCGATGCACGCGCATCAACGTTTTTTTTAGGCAAAGGTACAAAAGCAGCCAGTATTACTAATAAAGTAAATTAATATTTTTGTGTTTTTGTTACAGATAAATGGTTGCAATTTATTGTCAAAATTAATTAAATTAGAGAACTACATGTTTATTTGTTATATTTTATTTCCCAAAGTTAATTTTATTCATAAAATATTAACCACTTTCTTGACATAAAACCTCTTTGCTAAGATTTTTAAAAGTATCGTTCATTTTTAGACGGAGTATCTTGAAACTTTATTTTTAAAAAAAACACGTGCGTTTTACATTACATTATCGCACAAGTACGTAATGAGATACATTACGATATTGAAATTGGTGTAATTACAACCACTTTACGAGCAAATATGTTATAATAGTATATTATGTAACAAGTGAGCAACGCTCACGAGTTACATACGACGTTTTTCAACACACTTGTGAGTAAAAGACAGACATACGTGGTCATAAAATAACAAACACACTTAATAACAAAGCTGTGAATTGTGATTGAAAAATGGCGCCGAACCTCGCGCATGCGCGTAGGTTTTTTTTTCTGCCAAATATGTCAATGTCTGTATAGCATATACAGCCTATTTTACGTGAAAATGTTTAATTTGGAGTGGTAAATTTATAACAAATTATTGTAAATTGTGAACAATTTGTTTGATATACATATTTGTTTTACTAATATAAGGCGCAAACATTTAAAAATGTATATGGATTTGAAGTGGTATAAAACCTCTTTGTTGTTTCTGAAAATATTTAATGTATAACCCGGATCAATAAAATATGCTCTGTTTACTCGCATGTAATTTGCACAAAGGTACAATTCAACTTTGTAGGATTCATTATATTATGCACTAGGGTATAATATATTATGCATGCGTGACTTATAGCCCAGTTTATAGTTCTAAATTCAATAGAATAAGGCTCACTTTACGAGCAAGTGTGTTGAAAAAGTTATTACAATTTTTTACATAATGTGTCCTCTTGTAAATTTGCTATTATGTAGAAGTACGTATCTACTTAGCTGCCGTCGTTATTATTTCAACTGAGTATTACATTAAACTTAATTTTTTATTTCATATTTATTAGTCTATTAGAAGTTCGATATTAAGTTTCCTTCTAATACGGGCAGAATGTTATTTTTGGGCTGACTATGGTATTACCTCATCTTTTATTTAACTTTTACGTAATACTATCTTACATATTTGAGAACACTGTTCCTTCCTTGTATTTTATTATTTTTAAATGTGTTAAACACCTAGCTAGTTTCCTGGCTATATAATAAACAGAGGAACCGCCGCACCTAGTAGCACTAAAGTTGCAATTCAGGGTGTGATTGAGTTTCAGTGTTATCCTGCATGTACTTCGGACACGCGAAGTACATGCATTTGCGTTGTCTATGGTCCTAACTCTAGTCGTATGTTTAGGCCCAATCCATCCTACGGACTAGAGCCTTATATTACTTATATTAAGCCTAAAAGGCTTAATAAAAAATATGAAATAATTTATCATAGAGAGAGTATTTCATTTTCCAATCACCACTTAAAGTTTATTTATGACATAACGTATTAATATATTATGAATTCGGAACAGCTGAAATACTCAGTCATAAATTGGAAATCGCGTCAACTTTTAGGACCTCTTCCGCACCATACTACAGCGCAAATATGTATGATAGTGCACATCGCAAGTCTACGAAAAATGTAACTACCGACAATCATATCAAATATTCGCAAAAACTTAGAAATTGATTTAAGTAATGTAATACATATAAGTTGAAAGTGTCGCCATCTATCTTAAGCTAAGAAAACCTGAGATAGAAGGCTCCACACTTGCTCTTTGTCTATAATACAATGTTCTATTTTAGAAATGGAGATGGCGCTAAACTCAATCTTTAATTGCACCCAGATTTAAGCCTTCCAGGTCCAACGCGGGTTCAGATCATTGAGTTATAGTACATAGTAACTCAATGGTTCAGATATACTTAAGAATTTGTAAAAAAGTACTTTAAACATGTGACGTAAAAAATGCGATTTTATGAAGTGTTAAAAGCTGCTTCATAAGTCAACTACCTACTACATATTTAGTCCATTGAAATGTTACATTTTTTAGGCCTAACCTTGCGTTTTTCAGAGGACGCAATTTTATTTTTTTGATGTGTAGGGGGGGTCAGTGTAAAGCTAAAATCAAGTTTGTGGGGTCGCCACCCTTGTCCTACGGCCGCCATCTTGGAAATAGGGGTTGAAATGGTTTTTACGATATATCTCTTAAACTATTTATCTGATAAAAAAAAATTATTAACATTTTTTGTTGCAAATTAAGTTTTCTACAACTTTGGTCAAGTAACTTTTTGTCGTAGAACTATAAATAAAAAAGTTATATGCGAAAATGTTTAGAAATTCGAGAAAATAATTTATATTTTTTGATATAACTTTTTTTTTATCATTTTACGAAAAAATGATGTCAGACCATTTTTGTAGATCGTTTTTTGAGGAACAACTTTTATACGCAACATTTTTTCATTAAGTCAATAGTTAAGGTTTTACAGCGCTCCAAAATGAGTAGGTACTATTTTTCAGTACTCTTAACTAGACTTATATTATACGTGTGTACTAATAATGTGTCATCAGTAATTGTTTTTTTTTTGTTCTCATGTTATTATTATAATTTTTCTAATTTTAAATTCAAATAAATAAATTAACTTCATCATGTGTTTTGTGAAATTCCTAAGATGAATAAAACTATTTGAATTTTTTTTTACTACGAAACATATTGTAGTACTACGTCGTAGTATTATCAATGAAATGCCGCGTCGTAGTAGGGACTATTTTATAAAAAGGCCTGTGGTGCCATATTTTTTTTTGTACTGAGCCATACTTAAATAAATATGCAGGTACGTTTGTATCGTATCAAATAATATAACACTTAAATTTGTCTGGTGACTAAAAAGCAACCCCGATATGTTACCGGCAACCTGTAAAATCCGGTACTTTGTACAATACCTACGTAATGTGTAGAATACCTGAAATGTGCAGGTAATGTATGAAATATTTTTTATACTTTGCCTAGGCATTCTATACAATACCGAATGCACAGCCAGTAATGTATGAAATAGCAATCGAAAATGTAAAAAACTGAATATTGATATATCTGGGTAGAAATATAACTTAGCGATTAAATTTCAAAATGTCTCTTTATTTTGATAAGTAATGAGGTTCAAGTGCGCATCCAGTGCATACCTGCTCACTTTGGCATATTTGGTGATGAAATGGCAGACTCACTAGCATCAGAAACCCGGCATAACGGAATCATTCTTAACATATATACCACCCTTTAAAACTAACAAAAAGCAATATTTATTTTAAATGGAAAACTTTATTTAAATAGTTTCTGGATTGACCGCGACCGCCTAAAGTTTTCTGTATCGTGCTCCTGCACTATTTTGCCTTAGCGAAATTGTGCGCCCGCGTCCCGCGGCGTGACTGCCTTCTCTCGATTAGTCATCCTGTCCTGTCCTTGGTACCTGCCCGGTCTGCCACCAGTGGCGAGCCCCGGGTAACTCCAGAAACCATTGACGATTTTTTTCCTGCGCCACCACCGATGCCCTTGCAGACGCCGGCCCGTATGTGCCCGCGATCTGCCTGGCACCCCGCCGGGCCAGATGCTTGCGATCACACCGGACCAGCCTCCCCACCGTTATACCCGGTGCCATAACACACAGGCGCAAGGTACCCTCCGAGTCTACTCCCACCGTACCCCTCGTCTCTACTACGCTACTACGCTCCTGACTCCGGGGCGCCCCAAGCCTCTCTCCAGAGTGATGCCGCCAAGCAAGCCAGTCCTGTCCACCTCACTGGAAAAGGACGGTGCTCTGGCGCCCAAATTGGACTATACTACGCCGCAGTATCGGCCTCACCACCAACACCGTATGCCCAGATCTACGCCGTGTTCCTCTGCATTCAGGGCATCAGGGTTGAGGCCTGACGAGGAAAGAGGGCCCGGCACAGTGCCACTGCTGCCAAAAGTCTAGCACTCGTCCCACCACTGCCGTAGGCCTTTGGCTTGTGTGTGGTGTGGAGGTGAGCACCACGCCGGGACGTGTTAGTTACCGCGAGAAGTAAGGACCATCCCGCAAAAAACGCAGCATGCTGGGTATTCCAGCGCGAAGCCCGCAACAGAAAAGCGGGCACAGTTGTCAAAACATATGATAGATTTAATTTTTTTTTTGTTATTTCTTTTTGTTTTGTTAATTTAAGGTTTTTTTTTCTAATTTTTATTTTGTATTTCATTTTAAAAGGTTACCTGGAAGAAATCGCTTGTAGCGATAAGGTCGCCTAATTGTCAGTTTCTATGCTTGTTATTACCATGAAATTGTATTTTTATCTTATTTGGCAATAAAGAGTATTATTATTATTATTATGACGTACCAGCCGCCAACCCAGTGGCGGTGCCCACCGGCAGGAAGAGGAGGAGAAGGCGCCACCACCCAACCTCCACCACATGCGTTGTGACGGTCGCGGGGAACCGTCCCGACAGGCCCCTCGCGCCCTACGGGAAATGATCATCTAGTCGGTGCCGCCGTAAAAGCCACGCCAACTGCAAGATGCCGCCTTCGCTCCGTGCGCTGAGACTGCCGCGGCCCCCATGAGACCAGTCAGCCCCGCTGGCGCCACCGTAAAGGCCGCTATGGCCATACTACGAACCACCTTGCACGCTCTGTAGCTCGCAGAGGACCTGGAGCCCTCCCTTCTCAAGGGCATTCCCAGTTAGACGCAGTAGCCAGCCGCCGTGTCTATGGGGGGGGGGGGGCGGGGGACTTAGCGAGAATAATTTCTCATTAACAAGAGCCATATGTGCCTCTGTGTATTAACGATATCATTATTTTTTGTAAAGAAATCTAGGCTGGTATTTGAATTTAATGCATTAAGTATGTGCATATCATTATATATATATATATAGCACATTACAAGTTTTTTTTATGGGGACACCACTTATTTTTCGAGTTTTTTTTTTGCTTTTTCCTACGCTTACACTACCGAGCTGAGTTTGTTAGGTTTAGGTACTATAATATATCAGTCAGTCAATACTAAAATTTACGACTTTTTTCCCTTCATATCTTTATAACCGTTTGAGCTAGCTTCATTAAATTTGGTCTTCTACATGTCCTAATAGATATACTAAAACACATTTAGTTTTATGTGTTTACGTTAAATAGCTTTTTCTACTAGGTCTTCTAGAGACCTGTAGGAATTGTATACATTACCAAGGTAAAGTATGAAATGGATAATAATATTCATTATATTTCATACATTGCCTGAACGCAACAAGTGTTCTATACGTTCCCTAGGTATTCCTATTCCATTTTACATAACATTTATACACATTTCCACTATGTGAAAACCTGGGTATCTATCCATATTTACCTAAAGAAAGTGGGGAAGAAAAATCGGAAACATTAACCGGAAGTTGAATTTCCTGCTTCTTATCGCGCATAAATCTAAGTAGCAGACGTAAGCAGGACCCGTTCAGTTCATTCGTTCATTAAAAATAACACCTTTTAGGCGGGATCGGTACACATCACGAGGAAAAGCTATATGAACTGTGACTTGTCCCAGCACTTTTTGTTTGGTGCTTATCTACTGAAGTGTCTCTTTATTATTTAAGGACACACTGACAGCAAAGGTCTATAAATTAAATAAGAAATTACGTCATTATAGTAGTTCCGATATGCAAAACAATTACAGGTATGTACAGAATTCACAATTATACATTAGTTGACTACTTAAAAAACATCTTGTCATTTGCCTTAATTAAAATTAAAACTAAATACGTAACTAATATAATGTCAAAAAATTAACAATATTATCTAAAACAGATATTAAATACATAAATAATCGATAAATGTACTGTAAAAATTAAAAAGAAATTATGAAAAAGAACTCATTAGCAAATCTTCTAAAAATAACAAAACTTTGTGGAAAAATATTAAAAAAAATACTTTCACTCACAAAAATAACAGTACGAACCCAGAACTTACTAACTTAAAATCATCTCCCACTGCCTCAGCAAATTTTATCAACAAATATTTCACCAGTATAGGCAAACAACTAGCGTCAAATATAAATCCAGTATTGAACGAACAATACATTTACCTTGAAAACCTTCCATCTCAGCCCAACTCTTTTGTTCTGTCCCAAACTAATAACGATGAAGTTGATGCCATGATATCTACTCTAAAAACAGACAGTGCAGCAGGATGGGATAAAGTCCCTACCAAATTTTTTAAATTAGCTAAGCCATTCATTACTCCCGTTATGACTCATCTAACAAATCTTTGTTTTGATAAAGGAATATTCCCAAACTCGCTCAAGAAATCAATCGTAAAGCCTGTGTATAAGAGTGGTGACAGGGACGATCTTTGCAATTACAGACCTATTTCTTTACTACCGGTAATTTCTAAAGTATTAGAAAAGCTACTAAACGTGAGACTTCTTAGCTATTTAAATAAATTCAATTTACTTTCTTCGTCCCAGTACGGTTTCAGACCGAAAAAATCTACAGAGGATGCTGTTTCTGCTTTAATGTATGTATATTTATTTATTTTTATTTATTTATTTACTTCACAAAAACTTTTTGACTTACGAACTAGATTAACTAATTTACAAATTTTACAAATTGTACTGGTTGTTCTAGCATAGTAGCACTGGCATCTGAACTAGGCCGAGCCTGTATCTCAGGATAGTCGAACATCTTGATAACGGATCCAAATGCATGTCTGTATTTCTTGATATCAAAAAAGCGTTTGATACTGTCTCTGTCCCCATTCTACTACACAAGCTTAAAAAGATTGGTATTAGAGACTCTGCACTTTGTCTTTTCAAAGATTATTTAACAAATAGGAAACAGAGGGTAAAACTAGAAGATTGTGCCAGTGAAGACGAAGATGTAACACATGGCGTGCCTCAAGGAAGCGTGCTCGGACCTACGTTATTTCTTATTTATATTAACGATCTTTGCAACATGAAGATTCCACATGCTAATATTTTTTCATATGCTGACGACACTGCCATCGTCTTTACTGGTACATCCTGGGAGGCAGTTAAGCGCGCTGCTGAGATAGGGCTAGCGAAAGTCAACAAATGGTTTCAAAATAACATACTTACCCTAAATGCCACCAAGACAAACTATATATGCTACAGTATTTATAATAACACACAACCTGACAGAAATTACAGCATTAAAATTCATAATTGTGAAATTTATCGCAACTCAGACGGTTGTAACTGTCCAGCGATACATAAAGTTGACTGCACTAAATACTTGGGCATCCACGTGGATCGGGGGCTGTCTTGGAATAAACATCTTGAACACATTATACTAAGACTACGAAAACTTACATGGTTCTTTAAAAATCTAAGACATGTTGTTCCAGGATCGGTCCCTGGTTCACGTGGTCGCGATAGAGATCTCTTGAAAGAAATTTATGTATCGCTGGTTCAGTCCGTACTGACCTACTGCTTGCCTGTATGGGGTGGTGCCGCTAAAACTAGATTCCTTGAGGCTGAACGGGCTCAACGTAGCCTCCTTAAGGTGATGTATTTTAAAAAAAGGCGTTTTCCGACTGATACTCTGTATCAACTTTGTAAACTTCCTACATTGAGAAAATTGTATATATTAAGCACCATTTTAAGAAAACATAGATCTACAGTCTATGACAGAAATATAATGTCTAAAAGACGAAAGGATATTGCTGTAAATATTCCTTCAATAAACACCACCTTTGCTAGCAGACATTATAAAATGCGCGCTGCCCGTTTATACAATAAATTAAATAAGCATCTAAATATTTACTCAAAACCAATTTATGAGGTTAAGAAATTGATAACTGACTGGTTGGAAAACAAGACTTTTGAACAAGTCGAATATCTGCTCGAACAAGTAAACTAATCATACATAATAGTTAAAATAATAATTTTTCATTCAGATGATAGCCACATTTTGTATGATCATTTTAAACTCTTCAATATTTTATTTTATACTCATAGCCCTTCCTGCACATACACACACACGCACATACATACACACATCCACACGCTCATTCACACATACACACACACACACACACAAACAAATGCATACACACACTGCTCTCACTTAAAAAATATGTAATAAGTTGTAACAACATTAAATTTAACTTATTTCAATGTAATTAGTGACAGATCAACAATGTACCTATTTAAAATATTTTTTGGTTTGTACCTATTTCTAATGTACATGTATACGTATATATATATTTTTTTTCATTGCTATATGTTTCTGGTAGTTATTAGGAGGAGCGGTGCCTTCTGGTACAGATTATCTGTAATAATAATCTAAAAGGAGGCACCAGTCACTATTATTTTAAGAAATGTTTGTGAAAAGAAATAAATAATTTTTAATTTTTTTTAATTTTAATTTTAAAAGAACCGTCTTCACCCACATTTTTAAATTCAAACGAGCGAAACTCTTCGTGCAGACAAATGATTGTGATTGAAAAATATAAAACACGCAAACTAAACTAATAAAAAAACATACAGAAGAATTGTTCATACCGTGGCAATTTCTGGATAAATATATCCAATAACCTTTCTCTAGAATTGGGCTGACAATTTTATTCAAATCGGATCAGTAGTTTTCAATTGACGTGTTCAACGCAGTGTTCAACCAAACAAGCAAAAAAATTCTTCAGCTTATAAAAAAATAGTTTTGCTCAAATATTTCATAGTGCTATGAAATATTTCGCTAGTGAAACGGATTAATAAAAATATTAATATAATGGTTATATGCAAGCAGCATGGGGTTGGCTCAAACAGGCCCACCGGCCCTGGATAAGCGTGTCGTCATAGGCGACTATTCCCACCGGCCCCCGCTTGGTGCTGGGATCCCGTCAGGGTCCGCCGGGCTGGCGACGAACCTTCATATAAGATCTGCCACCAAATGTTACTGCTCCGGCGGCGATGTGTTCCGGCAACATCCGCGTGCTTCACACTCACCAGCAGGTGAGATGGAGGTGAAACGCGGGCTTAGGGCATCTAAAAAAATTAAAACGTATTGTCGCCCAGTTCTTAACGTACCACGTAATTAATTGAGCTGTCAATTTCATAATTTCATGGGGCATCTTAGTAATCTGATGTGTTTGAATGTAAATCATCGTACTGTCACTTGTAACAGTTGTAACATTATGTTCCATTCGATCGCCGTTCACCGTCCAATATATTGAAGATGTTCGGAGTGCCGGTAGAATAGAATAAAGTAGTAATTTATTCGTGGAAGGTATGGTAGGTGTTACAAGTTCTCAAATCTAAATCATGTACAGCATATTCTACCGTCAATATCGGTGTGCAAATATTTTGATGTTTCCAATTAGAAATTGTATTTAACAAGTAATATAAAGAACACTCTGAATAAAATATAATAATAATAGCTTAGTCAAAGAAAAATAGTTATGTCATTAAAGGTGACATTTGAGGCATACATTATACATTTAAAGTTATTATGTTATATCTCATTTAAGAATTCATTTACACTATAGTATAGTTTGTCTAACAAAAAAATATGTAAAGCTTTCTTAAATTTCCCCATTGGCAGGATTTTTATAAAATTGGGTAGTTTATTAAATATGCGAATTGCCATACAGAACACATTCCGTCTAAATAGCTCAAGCCTTTGCATTTGCATTAACAATTTGTGTTTATGTCTGCCTCTGCCGTATTATAACTTTTCATACAACTTTATCATTGCTTTTAAAATACTGTGAGATTACAAATTTCAAAAATTATACAAGGAAGGCAGTGGCCGTATCTTAAGTTTTTTGAACATGGGTTTGCAACTATCAATATAGCTTGCCCCACATATGGATCGGATACATTTTTTTGGGCTCTGAATATTTCAATAATATTTACTAAATTCCCCCATAAAATTATGCCGTATCTAAGCACGGAGGAAACGTAGCCATGATAAGATAACAGAGACGTCTTAGTGCCTGAAACTTCTCTTACGCGTCTTAAATCATAAATTTATTTTCAACACACTTGCTCGTAAAGTGAGCCTTATTCTATTGAATTTAGAACTATAAACTGGGCTATAAGTCACGCGTGCATAATATATTATACCCTAGTGCATAATATAACGAATCCTACAAAGTTGAATTGTACCTTAGTGCAAATTACATGCGAGCAAACAGAGCATATTTTATTGATCCGGGTTATACATTAAATATATGAGCGCGCGCGTCCAGGCGGCGCGGCCTTCGGGACTGGCGGCGCGCGGACAGGCGGCGCGCGGACAGGCGGCGCGCGGACAGGCGCGGCACAGCAGGCACAGCGGCCAGGCGGCGCGCGGACAGGCGGCGCGCGGACAGGCGGCGCGCGGACAGGCGGCGCGCGGACAGGCGCGGCACAGCAGGCACAGCGGCCAGGCGGCGCGCGGACAGGCGGCGCGCGGACAGGCGGCGCGCGGACAGGCGGCGCGCGGACAATCGCGGCACAGCAGGCACAGCGGCCAGGCGGCGCGCGGACAGGCGGCGCGCGGACAGGCGCGGCACAGCAGGCACAGCGGCCAGGCAGCGCGCGGACAGGCGGCGCGCGGACAGGCGCGGCACAGCAGGCACAGCGGCCAGGCGGCGCGCGGACAGGCGGCGCGCGGACAGGCGGCGCGCGGACAGGCGGCGCGCGGACAGGCGGCGCGCGGACAGGCGCGGCACAGCAGGCACAGCGGCCAGGCGGCGCGCGGACAGGCGGCGCGCGGACAGGCGCGGCACAGCAGGCACAGCGGCCAGGCGGCGCGCGGACAGGCGGCGCGCGGACAGGCGGCGCGCGGACAGGCGGCGCGCGGACAGGCGGCGCGCGGACAGGCGCGGCACAGCAGGCACAGCGGCCAGGCGGCGCGCGGACAGGCGGCGCGCGGACAGGCGCGGCACAGCAGGCACAGCGGCCAGGCGGCGCGCGGACAGGCGGCGCGCGGACAGGCGGCGCGCGGACAGGCGGCGCGCGGACAGGCGGCGCGCGGACAGGCGGCGCGCGGACAGGCGCGGCACAGCAGGCACAGCGGCCAGGCGGCGCGCGGACAGGCGGCGCGCGGACAGGCGGCGCGCGGACAGGCGGCGCGCGGACAGGCGCGGCACAGCAGGCACAGCGGCCAGGCGGCGCGCGGACAGGCGGCGCGCGGACAGGCGCGGCACAGCAGGCACAGCGGCCAGGCGGCGCGCGGACAGGCGGCGCGCGGACAGGCGGCGCGCGGACAGGCGCGGCACAGCAGGCACAGCGGCCAGGCGGCGCGCGGACAGGCGGCGCGCGTGCAGCAGCAGCGGCACGCGCAGCGCCTCCAAGCAACAATAGCGTGTGTACGTGTAATGGGACAGGGTTGCTGACGCGCAGCAGCTAACAGCTGCTTCAAATAAATTTTATGACCACGTATGTCTGTCTTTTATTCACAAGTGTATTGAAAAACGTCGTATGTAACTCGTGAGCGTTGCTAATTACAGTCTCGGCTCATTATTCACGACTGTAATTAGCAACTTAGCTCACTTGTTACATAATATACTATTATCTAGCTTGCTTCTCAAATTTTTTATGTGTGATTTCCAATTACACTAATAAGTAATTAATGTTTAATGTGTAACATGTCATATTGATTGTTTCAAATTGTATTACCTTAGTCTTTGAGAAATTATTTTTTAAATTATTTGTTGTCAGCCAGTCAATTACTTTAGTCAGAGTATAGAGTAATTAAGTATAGTATAGATAGAGTATATCTAAGTAAACATAACAATGTTGGGTACCCACTGTTAAAAGTTGCACACGAAGTCAAGCTACAATTTTTTATTCTTATTATAAAGTAATCGATTTCAATCACAGGGTGTTTAGGTATTAGCGCTGTTTCTATTCTAATAGATCTTTATGTTTGTGGTTATTTCTTCGTGTCTTACATCAGGGGCTTTGACCATTCTTTTTAACTGAGAATTTCCTAATTATACTATTATGCAAAACTTAAATATTTACGTTTCTATGCTTTCTGAATTCAATTTTAATTTCAGAGATACTGCAATTTTAAATCACATAAATTTTAGATAGTACCTAATAATTATTCATTGCACAGTCCTCAAACCTTTTCTTGCAAAATAAATTAATGACATGTTGCAAACAGCTTAACGTATATAGGACATGCATTTGCAATGCCATGGTGATGGTTGAACTAATATTTTATCGGTGGAAACTCGATCTAAATCTATTACGAAATTTCGAAGATTACCCCGAACGTCCAGACATAATGATATTCCCTTTATAATATGTAGGGAGAGAAGAATAAAAAACAAACTTTAAGCCAAAATAATAACTGGTTGATCAAAGATTTAAGGAAAGTCTTTGTTTTAAACCCAAAAGTATGTAAAAGTTTGCTAATTACTGCTCAAAGTTTTCCGACCGATTTGGAGCAAAGCTTAATCTCGTGGTTGCTACCCCGCCCCGGGAGCTCTACTTTTATACTGGCAAACGGAGAAAAACCCACGTTCGAAAAGGTTTTATTTTAAACAATATTGCAGGGGATTGTTTTATTAGCGATCACAAAGGCCTTTGTCCGCGAGCGCGAGCGGCGGCCTGCCTGCCTCGGCGCGTCGCCGCTGCCAACCCCACACACCTCCGCCATCCAATAATGAGGCTTTAAAACATACTCCTAGACTGTTTAAATATTTAGATGTGTCTCTCAACTTTAGAAGGCTTGGTAAAATCACACAACACATTTGTTTGTATTGACTTTAATCCTTTGTAGGATCTCGTGAATAATTTAGTAGATTTTCCTTTGTTTTTAGATTGACTTAGTATGGCAGTCTTCGTAGAGCAAAAGGTCACAAACGTTTAGATGTATTATTTAAATGAGGTTACCTAGTAATATAAAGGTATGTGCATACATACATAAAAAATTCTGTTGTTGTAATTTCTGGAAAAAAGAAGTAGCTGTTTACAAATATCGACCACTTTGCTTCTGCCAGATGAAAATTTAAGTTGGCTTGGATTTTATGGTTGGGCTTTAGTTATTAGCCGGAAATGGCAATAGACTTTCCAGAAGTAACGAGCAGGATTGATATAACCTTCTATAACTGTGAAATTCTATATTTTTTGTTCAATTTCATGCTTTACGATCATTCTTTACAGGTTTAATGTTGGTATGATTATTTCCGTAGATTCAAAAATGGCACTGATAATGAGCCAATTATAGAAACTGTATGGGCTGAGACGAACGGAACCCGTACAATATTTGATGATAGTAGAGTAGTAAAATAATAGATAGTTGTAGATATTTAGTCTATAATTAACACTTAAGGAGTACACAATTAAACTTAAACTGATAGCAATAAAATATTAACATGATAGAATTAAATTAAATGATAGATGATTGATAGATTTGAGTGACCGCCGCGGACACAACTTGTGCACTGAACTAAAAACGCCTGAGCCGCGTAAAATGCAAGCTCGGCGGAAATGTACGGCTGGTCCATACAGAAACAAAACAGACTCATGACTTAAAATAAATATCAAATGTAGGTACTTAGGTATAGTTATTTCGTGTATTTCACAGATAATCCAGTTTTATTAGCAAGTACTAAAGTACCATTGAAACTTTCAAAACTATTGTTACCGCTTTCTCTATTTACACCACTCACTACCATAGGGCGTAATGTTCCGAGGAGCTGCTACAGGTTAAATTAGATTATTGCGTTGTTACTTTTCTTTCGACTCAAAGAATTGAATTGAATGAAATAGAAATGAATCTTTAAAAACAACAAGATGAGCTCGGGGCTTAAGTAAACATACAATTTATTCTCGCAAAGGCACATCTGATGTCGTGTTTATCTGTGACACGCCACGATCTGTTGTAAGCTCTGTGACACTAGCAAACAAGAAAAATGACTTTTCCACTCCAAAAATCAACAAATGTCGTCTTGAGAAAGTTTTATTTTGGGGAAACGTAAGGGAGTTTGTTTGCAGTCTTCAGTCGTGCGGTGAGGGGAGTTGGAGCTACAGTTTCTTGGTTTAATTTTCAACGTTTGTTATATTTAATAAACAGTCGAGAATGTAATTTACATTATTTGAAGACTAAACAACAATAAAGCAATTCGTATTTGATATTGTCTTCAATTTTCACGATTCTTAGTCTTATATTAAACACTTTTTCAATACGAGATTTTTTCAACTGTTATTGGTAATTGATATTTTTTGTTTCGATATTTTTATTAGTTGAAGATATCAGTTAATATTTTGTTGAACCATACAATTCGACCAAAAAAAGCTGATGAGTTTTCTTCAATTAACTTTCCTTCATACTTTTAAGCTGATCGTCCACAGCTTAGCTAAACTAAAGTTGTTTGTACAGCAAAAAATAAGCATAGTTTTCGGGGGACGCACGTGTATGAAAACCTGGCTCAAATATACGAGCTAAGCTAAACTAACTTAGTTTAGTTGGCGGTCGCCCATCGGAGTCATCGTGGCGTTATCATCATCATCATCATCATCATCATCACAACTCTTTGTAATGAGCCCACTGCAGGGCATGAGTCTCTCCCCTGGGTGACGAGGAGGTAAGTATAGGCCATAATCCACCAAGCTGGCCCAGTGCAAGGTGGTGGATGCCAGAATTTTCAGGGTGCCAAAATGGCTTCTGACAAACCCTAACGACTACTGTATACAAGTATACAGCACCCGGGACCGACTGCATAACGTGCCCTCCGAAGCACGGAAGTCGTTGTGAGAAATGAATGGTCGGCGGTCACCCATCCAAGAACCAGCCGCGCCGAACGTTGCTTAACCTGTGATATCGTATGATACACACAGTAACCACGGCGCTACGACGACTTCAACTTCACGTGGCATTGTGATATCATTATATGATATCACAGGTTAAACAACGTTCGGCGCAGTCGGTATTTGGATGGGTGACCGCCGACCATTAATTTCTCACGATGACTCAAGCCACTAGGCGCGTAGGCGGGCATCTAGGCTCCAAGTACGGCACACCCGCGAGAGCGAGAAAAAACTCGCAAGATAAAGCAGATCTGAACTCTTACAAGTACTCGCGCGGGTGACTCGGCTTGTGTGCAACGCCCTTCAGACTTTAGATACTTTTATTTTTTTCCTTAAGTGACAAATAATTTTTGTATCCAAATAATATATTCAATTTAAACATAACTTCACGCCTGTATATTATGGGGTAGGCAGAACACCAAAGGCTGTAAAACCATCTGATGTCACATTTGACAAATTTGGAGGTATTATAATTAAGGATCAAACGAACTTACCAAGTGAAGTTCGATCACAATTATGTGAACGGCTTAATTCGAAGCGATTTAATGTTAACATGTTGTAGTAGTACTTCCAAGCGTCAGCCTTGCACGGTTTTCAGAGACACGTTTTTTTTTTTTTTTTTATTTGGCAACCCTGATCCCCGCTCTTGAACTCCTCTCCACTTACTTCCTCGCATCATCCCTCCTCAATAATCATTTTGTTTAGAGCTAAAGTTCCTAGGTAGTACCCATAAAAATAATTCACATTAATTATGGGTGGGTGATATTACTTTAAAGGAATACTGTTTGGGCGGGTTTATATCAATCGCTTCGAATTAAGCCGTTCACATAATTGTGATCGAACTTCACTTGGTAAGTTCGTTTGATCCTTAATTATGTTTCACGGCTTAATTCTTTGCGATTTAATGTTAACATGTTGTAGGATGTTCAGAGTATTTTAATGTGAATTATTTTTGCAGTATAGGTATAAGTAAAACTGTATTGTTAGAGTATAACCAACAGTAATAAATCACAAATATACATCTATTTATTCTAAGGAGTTACATAAAATACTAGTTGCAAATTGATTGGCATCCGATACAATTTCTTTGTTGTAGAATTTGGCAAATACTGAGGATGTATTACTCCATCCTGCGGTTTTCCGTATGACATCAATATTGACACCGACTCTGCTAGCAGTGGAAGTGGCCGCATGGCGCGTGCTGTGCGCGCTAAACACTTATGTGTCCACGCCACTGCGTTGTAAAGTATATTTGATACAGTGACTCAAAGTTTGAGACAAACTTTTAAGTGAGGTCTTTTGTGGCTAATAAATAAAAGTATCACAACTACGTAAACCACTCGTTTTATTTATATAATCTAAAATGCATCTGGCAGGGCATATTGCAGGATTTGTATGAAAAAATGGTAGCCTTAGAAGGGGTTGAAAGGAGTTTGGTTTTGAAGTTTTTACTAAGTCAGGTATTTTAACTAAGATTTCTGTTCTGTTTTGAGTTATATTATTTATTTTAATGAGAGAAAATGTTTGTACTCTTTGCGATGTCACCAAACCTAGCAGAGTCAGCGTTTCTTAGAGAAATCTTCTAAACTAAGGCTTTCATTTGGCTATTGAGTGGCCAAATAATTTAACACTATGTTTGGGTCCCAAGAAGTATTATATTTTGGATTGGTGGGCCTCGACTTGTAAACACCCTTCATGAAACGTTTGACTCGATCATCATTTAAGCTATTACCTAACAAAAGAGATAAGGCAGAGCGGTAAGAATTGATGCTCCCGTATTTAGCGCCTTTATCAAAAATATCGGTTAAAAAATGTATTACCATTGGAATAGAAGCATTAAAATAATCATAATTATGTAATCTACAGTAAATTATCCAAGATTTTATGCAAACATCGTACTGTTTGTAAGTATTATTTGCAAGCGAAGCTAGCATAATATCTACTGACCTATTCGATAAATATTTCCTTAGTAATGCTTGCCTGATAATTTCGCGGCAACAAGGCGTAGATTCTTGTGTACACAATCTACAATCTACTGAAAGGAGATGTTAGAAGGTCAATATCTGGTCCAAAATACAAAAAAATTGAAACAGACAACTTTTTAAACATAGGAAACCAAGGTTGACTTGGCCAATATGGCACCACAACAATACCCTCTGCCTTATGACAAATGATTTTCTGCATTAATTTTACTATAAGCGAGAATGGTGGAAAGGCGTAAAATAACATATTGGTCCATGGCAGTGTAAAGGCATCAACAGCACATGCTTCGGGATCATTTCTCCACGAAACATATTGTTTACACTTAGTATTGTATCTTTTTGAAACAAATCAATACTGGCATACCAAAGTTGCGAACTATTTCATTAAATGCAATTTGATTTAATTCCCACTCTGTATCCTCGAACTGTTTTCGAGATAATGAATCTGCCTCACAATTATCTTTAGTATTGATGTAAGAAGCGAATAAGATTATTCCACGTTCTTCGCACCATTTCCACATACTTCTAGATATATAATCTAGGTGATCATATTGAATACTGCCCATTCTGTTAATAAGATGTCACAATTAGATAATTCTTTGGTGAAACATTTCAGAGCTAGAAAGGCTGCTTTTAGTTCCAACTCGTTTATATGACAAGAAGTTTCGTTGTCTTTCCTATATCCACAACATCTAACTGTATCACAATACGCTCCCCATCCCGTAGAGGAGGTATCAGAAAAAAATTCTAAAACAAAGTTGTTCGGTTTGAGTGATGAATGGCCTATATCTATGTTTCCTAACCACCAATATAATTCTTCATGTAGGGTAATTAAGATATCAATTGTCTGATCGTAGTTTGGATTTTTTTTTTAATAAACAATTATATTTATATTGTTCAAGCTTTTTTGTATATAACCACGAATAAGTTATTGTTGGACATGCGGAAATTAAATAACTAATGAGTTTAGCGAATTCGCGTAACTTGCATCGTTTTATACAAAGAAATCTATTTATAAAATCTTTCAATTTTATTTTCTTTTCCTCGGGTAGTTTTAAAATCATCTGCTTTGAGTCGAAAGTGAAGCCCAAGAACTTACATTCACGTTTAGGTATTAAACAACTTTTTGAAAGGTTAATCAAAAAACCCAAGCTCTGTAATAGATCTATAGTTGTAAATACATTAGTGACACACTCCGAGTAAGTCTTTCCGATAAAAAAATGTTATCTAAATAAATAACTGAAATCATACCCCGACTACGCAGGTATTCTATAACTGGTTTCATTAATTTAGTAAACACGAGAGGTGCGGTACAAAGGCCGAACGGTAAACAATTGAATTCATATAATATATTGTTGTATTTGAATCGAAGATATTTTTTGTGAGCTTCATTTGTCGCAACAAAGAAGTATGCATGTTTTAAGTCTATTGTCTACAGCAGTCTTCAGTTAATAATTTGGACGCTGTTCTGTAATCTTCCATTTTAAAATGACTAGCAAGTACAAATTTATTTAACTTTCTTAAATTCAATATAAACCTTTTATCACCATTAGGCTTAGGTACAAGAAATATACTGGATAAAAATTGTCCTTCAATATAAGTACATTTCGAGATGGCACCATTGCTTATTTTTTGCTTCTGTGGTATTAATGAAGATGATCCTACGAGTGTTTCGGTAGCTCTTCCCAGAGCTGCTATAGCCACACCAGTTTGTCTTTGCCTAAACATGAGGGAGGAATTCCGTTTAGAGACCGCTTCGATAACTGCCACTTTTGCTAGGAATAAGATAATCCTCTAGGATTTTATCTCTTGTCTCTTTGGGTAGTCCCTTTAAAAGGATTTCAGACCACCGCACCGGGTTGAAATTTCCTTATGTAAAGGTTTTCCTAGTTCTTCAGCAATCTTAGAAGCATCTTCCAACATCTCTAAGATATCGCTATCCAATTCTATATCCTCAACATCATCTACTGGTGGATGTTTTGAGGTAGATGGCACTGAAAAGACGAAAGTAGTCAGCGTCTCGAATAATAATTCGAAAGAAGTGTTTTTAGCACCTACGAGCATAAAATGCAAAAAGTAGGGTAGTCATTTTAGCGATAATGATCACTAAACAAAGAAATTTTCCATAGTCTCGAATAAAGATTCGAATTAGGTAAAGGGGATTGGCGGCCACGGTATCACTTAATTTTAGAGTTTTCAAGCGTATCAAAACTGGGCTATATGTAGTTAATAGGTCAATATGAGACACGTTTTTTCCAACATTTATTGTTGTGATAGTTGTCGGGAATATTTAGAAATACAATAAAATCAAATTAAACTTGCCGAAAGCACATTTTTTAATTTCCCGGCAATAAAAAATAATAGTTGTAAAGTCCTACTGTCAAACTTGAATTAAGCCGCCCGCTTCAAACCCCGTTTCAAACCTCTGGATTGGTTAATACCTGCTTATGTAATGTAATGGTTTCAAAATACGACGCCATGTTAGAAAAGACGGACTATAAATTCCTGTAATTTTTAGGTTAGATTATTGTTTTGACTTTTTATTCCCAACTTCTGAATAAATCTAATAATTATATTCTGATTACTCGTTATCTAAGCAATAAAACGCACATATTAAGTTTGAGGTACGTGAATGCTATGTGAAATAAAAGCGGTACTGACAATGTATGGGACCTTGCCATTCTTCTTTTTGAGTTTTAAACTCGGCTCATTGAAATTCAGTGATAAAGATCATTGAACTTTGTTTTCGAATAAGGATTCGAAAAGTCATTTTAGCGATAATGATCACTAAACAATGACATTTACCATCGTCTCGAATAAAGATTCTTAATAGGTAAATTTGTGAGTTTTAAACTCGGCTCATTCAAATTCAGTGATAAAGATCATTGAACTTTGTTTTCGAATAAGGATTCGAAAAGTCATTTTAGCGATAATGATCACTAAACAATGACATTTACCATCGTCTCGAATAAAGATTCTTACTAGGTAAATTTGTGAGTTTTGAACTCGGCTCATTCAAATTCAGTGATAAAGATCATTGAACTTTGTTTTCGAATAAAGATTCGAAAAGTCATTTTAGCGATAATGATCACGTAACGCAATTATGCGATGTAAAGAGCCATGGATAGTGATAAGGTACAAATTTCACTTGGCATTTGCTTCTTTTGAGGCTTTTTTTCCAGTTTTCTGATCTTCTTGCGTATGGTCTCGATGTCTTCATATTTCCTTTTCACCATTTTTACGAACGACAAATAATAAGTTGAGATTTAAATTTTTAAACTATAACACAAACTATTTAACGTTTAATTTAAGTAATAAATTATAGACGCACGTGCGAAGGCTTGAGCACGGAAATACAGAATGATTATTGAGGAGGGATGATGAGAGGAAGTAAGTGGAGAGGAGTTCAAGAGCGGGGATCAGGGTTGCCAAATAAAAAAAAAAAAAAAACGTGTCTCTGAAAACCGTGCAAGGCTGACGCTTGGAAGTACTACTACAACATGTTAACATTAAATCGCAAAGAATTAAGCCGTGAAACATAATGAAGGTGAGGGACTATTGCAGTGACAGGGAGTCAGCCTATCGCCCGAAAAAAAGGCCAATAAAACCTCTGTCTCTAAACTGACTTTTACAGTATGCCCGGAAAGAGAAGCATCTGGCACATTCTATGTTTTTATTTCGCTCCCAGTCCAGCATGGAAGCAAATGAACTCAAATGCATCCTCTTCTGCAGTGCGAGCACAGAACTTTATCGAACCGTATATTAACGAATGTTTACGAATGCTCGTATAGTATGGAGTCGGTTGTAAGTTTTGAGTAACGTTGCAATTCTTTTTTTTTACCGATATTTATGAGTACAACATGTTTAGAAACATTCAAAATGAACAAGGCACACATTTATTTAAGCTGGCCGTGCGGCAATGGATAGATTTCATTTTTTTCTTAAAAACCGTCTCCATACTATACGAACATTCGTTAACAAACGATTCGATAAAGTTCTGTGCTCGCACTGCTGCATTGCAATACCGAAACTAGGTACATATTTTTGCTTATTACTATTGTAGATTTTCTATTTGGTATTATATATTGTTATTTGTAAAATTATGTTTGCAATAAAGTATTCAGTATCTATCCATTGCCAAAGACTAATTTGCCAACAACTTTTACAAAACCATTGCATCAACTTTCATCAACTTTTCAGAGAACTTTATTCTGAAAATGAAAAGGTATTAATTTATTTATTCATGTTATGTACGACATTTTCTGGCCTACTTGAAAAGAAAAACATTCAGAGACAATTCTGTTACTTGCCTGTGTTTTCGTTCTATTCTCGGATTCAGCCGAGACACGTGAAATACATTCCGTGGTTTGTATGTATTTGTTATAAGAGGTTCAGGTCCGCATGTAGACTTCGGCACGCGGCGACGGCGGCACGTGCCTGCCGCGCCTGGACGTGAGAGCCCTGGCTTCGTTACCATGCCTGCAACGATCATATACCTTTGTTTAACTTCCAATTCTGCCCTAGTTGAGACGAGAAGTTCGAGGCCATCGATTCAGCAGCAATGTACATCATGTGATGTTAGATTACTACGCTTTCGACCGGCGGGTACGAGGTGGAGGTCGGCTAGGAAGGCGGAGAGCGCCAGGAATGCGCCCCGGCCGGAGTTAATAACACTCGAAGCTCCGCAGCAAGACTCCGGCCTCCAACCGAGGTACGAAACACGCCACGATAAATACCTACATTTAAATTCCCCGACAAGTTGTCTAAAACGTTTCACACTAATTCAATGTTCAATGCTCAAGAGTAAGCAGCCCACTTCATTTCATTCAAGAAATGTCCGGGTTTCTCAAACTCGTGTATAATCACAGCACTCATTGTTGGAGCGCCTTTGTCATTCTTCGCACCCAACAAACTGAAGATGAAGACAAACTTTGCGGTCGAATTAATGTCTTTTGATTAAATTTACGGTTTGTTTATTTCGTCCAGTTTTAATAAGTTTCATGAAAACGAACAACGTTTAATACTGTGTTAGTAAAACCAGCGTAAAATCTGTAGTAAAATTTTTTGCAAACTTTATAAACTTTGAAGGAGCGGTGGCGCTGGGTGTGCGGAATGTTTCATTTCTTCTGCGAGGACGTGTTTGTACGTTCTTTTCGGATGGCATGGCATGGGTAAACTTGATTGTTTTCCAATATCGACATAGTGACGGTCTATTGTAACCATACACAATTTGTATCCGTATTCCCGCGGTGACCACAAACCGACTCTATGTGATCTGGGTTTATTATTTAATTAGCATAATGGAACAACTGGTATCGCGGCTTCGTATTCGACGGACATTATAATGGTAATTGATTGCATCTGTACAAAAATGGCGTGTGGATGACGCTGATATCACTTGGGACCTGACATCACATGCAAAATTGAGGGACGATATTAATGCATTTTGCTCGGTGAATGTGTCAATAAATTACTACAAGTATAACCTGTGGCTATTTTTAATTAATATATAAAAATAGTATTAGTATTCATGAAAGATTGAAGTTGAACTTAAGGAAGAAGAAGGTTTATTTTGATACCACTAAAGAAAAAATAAATAGTTAAGCGGATAAAATAGTATTTAAGCCGCGACAGAAATTAGTCGGACATATCCGAAATTAATCGGATTCGCATCTTTCTTAAAACCACTTTGCTCATTTTTACAGATCATGCCTTAGTGTGGAGAAGCACTCAACTACGCGCGTCGAGACACGGCACACCGAGTCCCGTAGTGCTGTGCGCGATTTCGGAATAAATTTAAGAAAATTAGTTGAAATGCAACGACGCAGCTACGGGTGTGAGAGCGTAAAAAACCCTCATGAAGATGCAGATTTCAGAGATCACGTCAGTGCATAGTTGCGTCGGCAGTGAGTGAATTGTCCAACTACATGATATTATGTTTTAACTTCTCTTTGTGATTTTACTTTTGACAGGTGAAGGTACAGAATATAATAATGGAATAAAGTCTAGGTCATGATTTCTCAAAATAAAAGATTTCCTTCCCGACACAATGACCTACTACCTCGCCGCGGCCGGTCACTACAACTGCGAGAAACTGCGCCGTCCACGACGACATACGTTATTATTAAAAATTCCGCGCGCAGCTTCGCCCGGCAACCTGCATTCTGCTGTGTCAGGACATTTTCATATCATTTCATGTAAAGTTCCTGATTCGCTATTATTATTCTTTCTATATGAGACAGTATTTTTGACAAAATATATTTTTATAATACACATTAATTAAATTTATGTTATTTAGATTCTTCAAATCATATTAAACTCCATTATCAAATTCGGTGGACTTAGCTGGATTATTTTCTTCCAGTCACACTTTTCAAGAGAAATTATAATACGAATTATGCGCGGTGCAGAGCCTTGAGTTAGGGTGTTACCACACCAACCGATATATCGTAGATCGCCGGCGCCGGCGTCGGTCGAGGGGAGAATGGATGACTCGACGTCGGCGTCGATCGGTTAGTGTGGGAACACCCTTACTGTACCGCATTTAATGTTAATTAATCGAAAAAATAAAATCTTATACGCCTACTTCAAGTGGACCTAAGATACGGGCAATGTTATTACGGTGATCAAGTTCCAAGGTAAAAGTGAGGCAGAAATAAGAGGAAGACGTACATTTTTTAAAGTAATATTTTTTATCTTTTCTATTGAGTAGATGTCACAGTCACGCCTTAAGCTCAACTATCTGAGAAAGTGAATGTTTTTTCAAGCAGAGAATGAGTGATGTGGCAGTATTTCAACTCTTCGGCTGCGTTGCAACTGATGCGGAGCTGGGCGGAGAGGAGCGAAGAAGAGCCGTGAAAAGTGTTGAGTGTTTCCACTGAAGTGGAGCAGAGCGGAGCGGAGTGATGTTGAGTGGAGCATACTTTTGCAATTTTAATTACATTTAAGATGAAAACTTAGACTTCGATACACATTCCCTATAATTTAAAACTTAATTAAGTACAAACTATAAATACATTACACAGATCATATGGAAAACAGTTTGTCAATAAATTAACCAGACTAACTCACCCTGTGATAATTGATGTTTTTTTTTGTATTTTTAACACTGTTTACGTATTTTATCACCCATTCAAACACTACACCGCTACCTAGCTGCCCTCCGTTCTGCACCGTTCCACTGTCGTCCGCGCCGCTCCGCCGTCCTCCGCTCCGTTCAGCTCTACACCTCTCCGCTCGTGCTGTTTCCATTGAAGCGGAGCGGAGATTCCGAGCATAGTGATTGGTCTATTCACACACCGCTAAGCTCTGCTCCGCCCAGCTCCAGGTCAATGGAAACCCAGCCTTCCAACTGACGGATTTGTGTTTACTAGGATGTCCCATAGGTGCACTGTGCGGTATCTATATACAAGCTTATGAAAGCTTATTTGCGGGCACTTATGTGTGTGTGCCAATTTAGTAATTTATTTATTCCTAACCTAACAAAACTTAAACTTAACTATAAAATGTGTAAATTGGTTAGATGAATCTATGATAAACGTAACCTACAAACAATAATAACATTGTGTCTATCTAGGTTTGCGACACACTCAAATTAAAAATAAAAGAAGATAATTTCGTGTCTATGTGTCGCTACGAGAGCTTGAGATGCATAAGTCCATGAATTCGTCAATCACAATAAGTGAATAAGTGATTCGAGGATCGTTTTGGGAAATTACGTATCGTTGAAATATTCGTGATTAAATATAAGGCACTCATTCGTAAAAGAATACGATGGAGACTCATGTAATAGCTATTTTAATACTGTACTGTAAACCGATACGTCTGGCTACTTGTTTACGTTCCAATGTTTATTTATATATAACAAAATCCACAGTTCTTAAGTAAAGGAAAAATAATCTAATTTAAAACTCTGACAGCCAATTATGGATGCACAATATTGAGGTGGTTCTTTATTTTTTTGCAATACTCCCTAATCTCATCAAACGTAGTCATCGTCGTTATATTGTATCAAAGTTCGTTCTCTCACGAGACAACGAATCCAACACAAACTCAATCAGCACTAACTAATCGTGCAACAAAGTTGTGTGGCGAGCCCTGCGACGTCTCCGCCGCGCCGCTCGAGAGCAGTTCGCTCGAGTAGTTTGACTTGTGAATCATCTTCAGAGGGGCTCAAACTTCTCAGCGAAAGTGGAATAAACAAACGAACATAAAGTACAAGCTCCCGCGGTGGTAAAAGTTGTTGTCTCAAACTTAGCTGGATCATAGTGGTCAGGGTGTAGAGATTACGAGATCCGAGGTTTATTTGACAAAATTGACCTTAAATTTTTAATTAACCAATCGGTCATACTCTGTTATAACTACACTGTGTTTTGGCAATAGAAATTCGGAGAGGTGTGCCAAGTGCAATTAGACTAGTTTTAAATAACTAGTCCGAGTGTCTGGTAGATTATCGAGCGCGAAGTTCGGCGAGGCCGCGACATCGTCGCACCCGAAATAGCCTCCGTCCGGCGCGCGGCCGCCGCAGCCTGTCCTCGCCCGCTACCTACTTGCAGAGTTGCAGTGCACTCGGCGACCTGACCCGGCTCCTGCCACGCGCGCCGCCCGCGCCGCTGCTGCTCGCCAGACGCCTGCGACTTGTTTACCGATTCTGCTTCGAACAACTTTGATAGCATCGCCGCTGCTCTTGGCACGGCTCGACAGGAAATTATCAAGTTTAATCCGACTAAGTACGCCAACAAATTTTAATGTCGATGTGAATCGTTGTAGAAGTTTGCAATTTAATTTTCGATCAGATTTGCTTAATTGAATTCTTGGTAAGCCTTTTCGCTGTCTTAATAAGATGTCACGTTCCAACGTGAGACACGAAAATGTTGTATGTTATTCGTTAAGTTATGTGACGTTTTCTTGGTTTAAACCGAGTTGGGGTTAAGTTCATGAGAAACTTTGCTTGTATGTTGACCGCGCGGGGCAGTTGCTAGTCGCAAAGTTGGTCGTACAGACCAGCGGAAGGCGGGCGCGGGAGGCGGGGCTTGGGACGGGGGGTAGGGGAACTTCTAAAGTGACCTTCCATTACAACTTTATGTCCACGTAGTCCACCGTGCATGTGAATGCAACTGCTTTCGCATTAGAGTTGTGGATATTATAGGCAAATAAATTACGAAGGGTAGGTACTATTGTTCTGAGCAGTAAGCTTGCTGGTGCGGCCAAGACGAGTCAGTCGATTCAGAGGCAGCGCACGTCCGCGGCATACAGTTGGCGGTCCGCATCCAGCGCTGCCGTAGGTGCATACCAATGACTGACCGACCAATAATTATAAATGGAGTAGCAGATGTCTCTGGGTTCGGATAAAGCTATAAATACTAACCTTTAATATTTTTACCGAATTCAATATTTCAGCAATAATAACAATAACTAATAGGTACCTTCTATATTTAAAATTCTGCTGCACAATATCCTATAAATCAATACCAACATGCCATTGAATAAATATAAATGTATTGTCTAATCAGCAGTCTTGTAATCCCAGCAATGATTTATTCTATCAATAATCAACGAATTCAGAGCATTAAAAAAACCGGCTTCAAGTCAAAACTTTGGCTGAGTTATAATGTCATCAACGTTAACATTCTCCGAAATCGTACATATTCTTTTAAAAATTTGAAATTTTCAAAGAAGTACTCAACCGATTTCGATGAAATTTATATGGGACTAACAATGAAGTATCTTCTATCATATGAAACAAAATCGATTCATAACTGTCTGTAAAAAACAAAAAATACATACAGACCAATTGAGAACATCTTCCTTTTTTGGAAGTCGGTTGATTAATCAAGACAGTTGAATGATAGAACAATCTAATCTAGAAGGACAGCAAGGACATGACTTGACGCTCATGCTGCGGTGCCATTTACTTCCACGAATTACGATTCTTTTTTCAATCGACTTCCAAAAAAGGAGGAGGTTCTCAATTCGTCTCTCTGTTTTTTTTGTGTCTTTATTACACGATTTTTCGGACAATTATGAATCGATTTTAAAAGTTCTTGTTTCATATGATAGTAGTATACTTCATAGTTGGTCCCATATAAATTACATCGAAATCGGCTAGGTACTTCACTGAAAATTTCAAACTTTTGAAAAAATATGTACGATTTCGGAGAATGTTTACGTTGATGACATTATAACTCAGCCTAAGTTTTGACGTGAAGTTGATTTTTTTTAATGCCCCGCATTCGTTGATTATTAAATAAATATACAGGTATGTCGACATCATAAAATTATATTTTTCCTAGTGGAAATAAATTCCGAGACAATCACACCAACTACATGGCCCCAAATTAAGCATAGCTTGTGTTATGGGATACCATGTAGCGAACTAGGGACCTAGAATATAAATAGATAAACACCCAAACACGTCCGAAGAATATTTAAAATCGATCCATAACTGTCCAAATAATCGTGTAAAACATACTCACGAATTGAGAACCTCCTCCTTCTGGAAGTCGGTTGAAAATCAAGTTGGAGAAGAAGATTGAGTTTTGTTTAATTAAAAGTTAGTATCGAGAGCCTTTTTATAACCGACCGTGCAAGTACTGCCGCAATGACGGCGGCGCGGCGGCGGCGGCGGCGGCGGCGGCGGGGTCACTCCGGTCGGGGAAGCGCATAACACAAACTATGTTAACCCGAGCGGGCACACACGTGAGGGTGGACGTCGTTCATAAGTGACAACCTACCCTGCTGAGAGAGTAGTCAGGTGTACCTTCCCATAAATTGAGGTTTAAAGTCGCTGTTGCTATTCTATTAATGGGCATTATTATTTATATTATTGAGGCAGTAATTATTATGACAGGAGTATCAGAAGTTTATCCCGGTAATTTCAACCCATGGTCATTTTTAGTTCAAAAGGGTACAGTTTCCTTTACAGAAAGCTTTCACAGTGACAATCAACAAGGCACAAGGACAAATATTAAAAGTTGCAGACTCAATTTAATAAAGCAATGTTTTTCACATAGGCAAATATTTATGCGATATGGTCAAGCGTATCGAGCTCCCAACATTTGTACATTTTTACAGGACAACGAGAAACGTTGTTTTTTAAAACTCTATACTGTTATTAAAAGCTACAGGATTTGTTTGTTTAGTTGGTTGAACGCGCTAATCTTAGAAACTACTGGTTAGATTTGTTTTTTATTAGTCCATTTATTGAGGAAGGCTAAACTATACCTAATAATATCATGTTGCGACTAATAGGACCAATAGGACCGAAGTGACCAAAAGAAAATATTGCAAAAACGAGGAAAATTCTTTAATTTTGAGAGCTTGCGTTAATTACCATGCGTAAATAATTTTATTTAAGTAAAAATCATGTATTGCTGGAATTGCGGAATTGTCTTTAAAAGTTCTAAAAGAAAAGTCTGGAACAGCGGAATGCTATCTTTGATGGTTGACTCACCATTTTAAGGGTACCTAATAAAATGTTGTCGAAATTAGTGTATTATTTTCGAAGGAGTATTCAACATAGTATTAGGCCTTATCCAAATAACGGTATTCATCATACGTGTTCCCAAGCAAATAAATGTGGCCAAAAGGTATTTTATATTGAATTTTAAATTACTGTGCAACAAAATAGGTGTGTCAGGGTTAAAGCGATAGACGCGCGAATAGGGAAAGGAGCTGGCCGAGGCCACCCGCGCTGCCCGCACACATATTCCTTTAAGTTTTATAATTTTACTAATAAAAGCTTCAACCACCAAAATTTGTGTAAAGGGCTACAATTAAATTTAATATTGAAATAGTTTTGACTGGTCCAGCACAGTGAACAGTGCTAATAACCTTGCATCCTAATAATTCCCAGAAAAAAAAAAATCGTTTAGTAGGAATTCCTGTTCCCGTGTTTTATTTTCAGTTACTGTATAGGTAGTTAATTTTAGGAGGTCTCTTCCACAAAGCACCCGGGTCTACGACACAGCAATGTTAATTGTAAATTTTCAATTTTTCAAGTAAAACTTTCTGACTGTCTATTATAAATTAAGTAAGTTAACTTTCAATAAGGACATAGTAATATTATTTATCCAATCGCAATTACTGATATTCACGCGGACGAAGTCATGGACAACAGCTAGTATAATATATTGCAAATATATCTCAGTTCTAGAAAAATATTTTTTCGGAATCTTGAAGCAATTGTTTGTAATGATTGACGACTTTTTGCAACTGTCTTGCCAAGCAAATATATCGTATTTATCGGATACAAAAAGGAGCAAAGTTATAAGGCTGTGAGAATAAGCAAGACGGTGGTACATATCTATGCACATGGTCATGTGGTTATACCCCATAATCATTAAATAAGGAAGTACTTAAAACCTATTTATAACAATACATTCATCACTGTCACGCACTATTCAATAAAATATAAACACAAAATATGTTCTTGTAGAGGACACTTTTTACTTTGTTTGTAGAATCTAATGGTCGAAGATTCAAGTTGAGGTTTGGAAATAAAACAAAAGTGTTACGAAGTAACGTCTAATCCAATCCATCATCCTTCCGGAGCCCTCGGGAGTTTACATCACAAGTTTCCTCACTGACAACAGATTATGAGACCAGCGATGTTTGATGGATGTACCAAAAAACACAGGGTGCTTCGAAATATTGCAAAATCAGTGTCGCAAAAAAGGTTATTTTTAAAAACATTTTATGCCAATGTTATGCAAATGGGCGGTTGAAATTACAAAGTGAAAATAGGGCGAGTTGAAAGGGCTTAATTCACACATTCTTTTACTTTTTATTATTTTTACTTTAGTCGAAAAACACACTACCTACTTCTTAAAAAGCTTCTGCGTAAACAATAAATACACTAACTATCTAAGTTTCTGCATTTAGTTAAGACATACTGAATTTATTTCTACTAATTAAATGTACACAAGCCAAAGCTTATGTCTTATATAAATTTGCTGTTATTGCGTAAATATTTTATTTTACATGTAATTATAATGCTTATATAACTAACAAGCAGTTCTAATTTTAAAGTGTTGGACTTTAACAACTGTTTGAGGCTAAAATGTTAAAACTGAAATTCAATAGCAGTGCCTTTTATCTCCAAAAACGGCAGTCTGTAGATTCTAGAGCTAAAAGTTGTGAAATTGTATTGATTTAGAATGCAATTAAGGTCACATGCATAAATATGGAAACATCAAATTATTTCTTAGGTTTGGAAGCCTCGGCGGGCGAGTTAAGGCTGTACTTGACCCATTTTTATACGGATTGCTTTATTGATTTTGTCAAGGAATTTTTAATCAGAATTTTATTGCAAAACTATACCTATTCAGTTGATATTCACTGCGAATGTATTTTCTTCTAGAGGAAAGTTTTTCAATTATTCCACATTTGCTCGAAAGCTCGAGTTCAAAATAAACACCATCTGTTGATTATGAAAAAGTACACAATAAATTAATGCCAAGATTGTTGATGCTCCGCGGGCTGCGCTGCGGGTGGAGAAATAAATTTCCGTAATGAGAGAACCAGAATTTTGTTAATTTAATAATACGGGCGAGGCTGTAGCGGACCAGCGCCAAAAAGCGAAAGTGGCAAAAACGTTAGAGGGAATTAGGGCCGCTCTGGGCTTGTTTTCATGCAAACCAAATGAGAGCAAATCTCGCGTACCTACGTTTGTTTACACAAGAGTATTATGGCATTGTCGGGAGTGACAAAAGGCAAGGTAGGCCGCAGTCGGTTGTGGGAGGCGGACAGTTATAAAGCTTGGTCAACGTGTTTGTGTGTCTGACCACCGAGGTGTCGGCGTGTCGGCTGTCGGCTGTCGGCTGTCGGCGCGACGCCACGTGCGCGGTAATTGTTTGATATCATACATAATGGCGTCGTTCCGGCGCAGCGCGCAGCCGGCCGCCGCTCCGCAATTCACATTCAACGTTCAAATAGCGGTAAGAATGAGGGCGTTATGGAAGGAAATGCTCATGAAAATCTGACGAGCTTAGCCGTAACAGCGCCGTTTTAGATTTCATGTTGCACTAACTGTACTGAATATGCTCGATTCAATTATTATAACTTCAGCTTAAACTATTTGACTGTTTAACGTAACTCAAGTTTGTTTATCTGAAGTATTAAAACTAAAAGAAAATAAACATACAGGGCTGTTCCTTAATCACCGGCAATTTTTCATTACACGATAGGAATCATTTATAGAAACAAGTTTTGCAAAAAAGGTATTTTTTTAAAAGGATATTAGTATATTCGCTTTCATATTAAGCAAAGTATGAATCCAAATTATGAATGAATTTCATTAAAATTAAGACTACTACTCGTTACTACAAAACATCTCGTAGTACTACGTCGTCGTAGTATTATCAATGAAATGCCGAGTCGTAGTAGCTTTGTTCATCAACACCGACTTTTTGTAAAAAAGTTTTTCCTATTGAGCGATACTAAAATAAATATGCAGATACATTATATCGTATTGAAGAAAATAACATTTAAATTTGGCTGGTGACTAAAAAGCAACTCTGTATAAATAATTATTTGCTTGAAGTACTTAGATGACAAATAGATCAGCATCGGCCGCGGCGCAATCACATGAAATAAGTATAGACAATTTAATAGATTATAATATAACCATTTTTGTTTTTTAGAGTTTTGCAATACCAACTAATACGGGCATTTTTTTTGTTGTCGCTAAGTTAAAGTGGCATCCAAAGAAAGGTTAAATTTCTGTGAGAAATTTAACCTGAAGATTTTTTCGACACTGGTCCCTGAAATACCCACGGCAACGGCCTCAATATCACGGTATGTTACATGACAATGTTCGGGGATAAGCTGTCACACGGCTCCGATATTCTCTTGCGTCATGGCGGTTTTTAGAAGACTTTCACGTGGTTTGTCACAGAAGCCACGTGCGACATTTGGTACAGAGTGCCCACGTTGAAATTCTAAAAACTAACGTTCTACAGTCCTAAGGCATGCTGCTATCATCATTTAAGATAGAACTGATCTACTCAAAGCACTGACGTCGCGATAATTTCCTTTGAAAGTTGTAGAAAATGGTCGCCCGCTTTCCTGAGATATTTCCATTTTTACGACCGACTTGTCACCGTTGAATAGAAGATAGTACAATAAAACTATTCGACCAATCTGCAAACATTCGAATTCTAAATTCAAAAAGATGGAAATGCCATATGTTTTCTTTTTTAATAATCGCAGGAGGTTGGCAAACGACTCAACTTTCAAGGCAGCCTAGTTATCTCCAAAGCGAGGGCTGCTCGTAGTACTCGCATTTGTCAGCATTTTATATCAACAAGTATGCGTTTTGAGTGGTTTAAAAAAGAGTGCAATAAAAATAAAACATGGTAAGAGTCCGTTACGTTAGTACAAACATATTTACAAAATATACAAAGACTTCATTGACAGAGGTTTACTGATTGAGTATCGACTTATCGTATGCAAGAGGTTTTTTATTTACTTATTTTACCCGCCCAGCGTAGTCATAAACTAAACAGAGAATGTGAAAATGACGTATTATATGTGTCTTTCTTTATGTGAATATATTATTTTAAAAATATTCAAATTAGTCGCTCAATAAACGCGCTACCCCTTTTTTTGATGTCTTGGTACGGAAAAGAGTAGAATATACATACTATTTTCAACATGATTATAACCAACGTATGTTTTTGTGTAAGTAAGCAATAATGGGAAAAACCGAAATATTTGTTTTAAATAGGGCTTTTTATGAAAGTAAAATAATAATAAGTAGGTAATATGCAAAATAATTAACAAAATTTTGAAATTACACAAATTGAATGCAGCTTACCAAATAGTCTTAAAAATATATCTGTTTTGGCACAGCCTGTTTCTGGAAAAGTTTCCGATTTAAAGCTTTTAGTCACATGAGTTGGCAATGGTAATTAGTTTAGATATTTTATCATGCATGAGACAATTGTAAATGTAGTTTTGTTTAACATATGTTTGTATACTCGTATGTTTGATTTAGTTTCACACTCCAAGGCTGAACTTGACATGTATGTAGCTTACACTCTGGATTAACACAAAGGCTTTTTATCCCGAAAAGTAAATGGTTCCCTTGGGAATTTAACACGGGTAAAACCGCGTGACGCAGCTGGTTCATTACAAGAGCTTTTTACGTTGGTTTTATACGTAAACTGAAGGGGTCCGTCGCTCGCAGTTGTAAGAGGGTGCTGAAGAGAAACCAATTGATAAATAACACTTAAAATTTTAATATATATGTCGGAAAACAAACAAAACGAAAAGAAGCGTTACTCACAAAACACGATAGAATTAATCACTGGACAGTTACTTAGTACCGAGTCTGTGGGCTTGGGTATAACCCTGGCTTAGTCACAACAAAATCTTTATTCGCGAGTCCGTTCCGTCAGTTACAATGCCAACTCAATTAATACCGAGCTACTATCGACCGTCAGTCCGAGATACGTCAGCGCACCTAGCCGTCCTAACCGTATCTGTCTTGCCATCATCCTACTTTTAGATATACCCGCTGGCACTGCAATCGAATGTTAAACAGTCATTCATTGCATTTAGCGCCCTCTACGACAGTGCTACCAAGCTACCAACATTCTTCCGTTACCATGAAGTCATACTAACATCTTAATATCGCCAACTTATCGTTAGCTCCGACATATAAATAATAACAAAAAAACAATTAAAGTTCACTATGAGTAAAAGTTTAGTTCTTGAGGTTCAGAGGTAGCGGCCCTCGGCCGCAGTAGCTGTCGTCGGAGACCGCGGCTCACAGCGATATGAAATAAACAATCAATATATATAAAACTGTTCCGTTACTGACTGAGTGACTGAGGTACTGAGTGACTGACAGACAACGTACAGCCGTAACTACTAGGCGTAGAGAGCTGAAATTTGGAACATACATTCTTTAGGGGATGTAGGGGTGCACTAAGGAAGGCATTCCCGAAATTCCCACGGGAACGGGAAATATAGGAGTTTTTAGTTTGTATGAAAAATCTTATTCCTTGAGTGCACTAATGTGAAACTTGGTGTAAAGATTTTTCAATGTGTCTGGTTGTGTTATGAAAGGAATTCCTGAAACTCCCACGGGAACAGGAAATATATGATGTTTTAGTTTGTATGAAAAAATCCCATCCCTTGAGTGCACGGATGTGATACTTGATATAAAGGTTCCACAATAAGTGTCTGTTTGTATTATGGAAGGAATTCTCGAAATTCCCACGGGAAGGGGTTGGATTTTTTAGTTTGTATGAAAAATTTTATTCCTTGAGTGTACGGATGTGATACTTGGCATGAAGGTTTTTTGGTTTTTTTTGGTTGTGCTACGAAAAAAAATCCCAAAATTCCCACGGGCACGGGAAATATATGATTTTTGGTTTGTATGAAAAAAACTTATTCCTTGAGTGCATGGGTGTGATACTTGGTATAAAGGTTCTTTCAGTGGGAGTCTCATTGTATAGTTTCTGAAATTTCCACGAGAAGGGTAGTTAAGCGCATACGAAGTTGCGGGATAAAGCTAGTCAAACATAAAATATTTACAAAGTTTGGGAAACTGCAAACTAAATATAAAACTTAAGGAAAAATATAAAACGAATCTGCTAAAAAGTAAGTAAGTATAACATTATAAACTTAAATTGACTAATGCACAGCCCTATAAGCAAAACCAATTTTGATGATTTATTTTTATTTTATTTTTATTAAGAATTATAACCCTTAAAAATACTGGATTTTCATGTTCACTAGCAAATATCACTTCGAAAATCTTGTGTGCTATTCCATTCATTGAGGAAACTTATTAATTGAATGGGGCTACAACAGCGAAACCATCTAGTTACATTCTACAACTGTCAATTTGCAGTTAGTACGTTAACTGGCTTGGGCGTGATTGTGAACGAACATCTACTCGTAAATATCGTCTAGGTACGTTCCAAAAACTTACACACATTTTCACATAAGCTGTAAGTAGGTTTGCTACATAATATACTGTTATATCCTGCCATTTTCAGTATTTATACATGAGTATAGGCGGCGTCGCTGCTAGCACATGCCGAATAAGCCGCGCCGATCTGTTTAGCATACATACATAAATTACGCAGAAACATTTCTCATTCGACGTACGCGCTGAGGCAGCTGTATAAGTATGCGTAGTGTTCTAAATAGAGCATGCAACATTGGGGCTTCGCGGAAGAGTATCGAATCAATTAGCGACCGGAGCAAGGAAAACACAAATCTTTCCGATTGAATCGGTTATCGCGATTGTGGAGGTTTGCGAGATTTGGTGCAAAGTCGTTTTGCTGCTTCAGGAGATTCGTTTCAGCGTAAAACAAAATGCGAGATAAGTCGGCGGCTGGCGCGGCTCCAGCGGCGCGGCGAGGCGCAGGTAGCGGGGCGGCCGGCACGCCGTCACACCGGCACGCCGGGATTAATGACTACCCAGAGATAGAACCTTATTTTACGATAGAGTGGCCTGAGCACGCGCTACCGTTCTTCTTCTATATATCCATTACGGTTACTGAATCGTGGTTCAGATAAAGCGATACAAAAGGTTGTAAAATACTTAGACTTAGAATTTTCGAAAGTTTAAGATTTTTTTTATATTATGCTAGCCGGTGAAACAAGATATATCAGCTAACTTTATTCATTTCCTGTGTCCAAAACTCAAGTACGCTACCACATAGCAATTATGGGGGTGTAAATTGGAAGGATTGTGGTATAAGGTAAAACAAGGGAATTTTAACTGTCTGCGTCCGTTTTTTGTTACCATTATAGTCCTGGTGCCTTTAAGCATCGTAATTATAGTGAATAGGTTTCTCGAGGATGGATTTGTCCCCACTTAGATCTTCATGGTCACTTAATACCAGGTATAATGGAAGATAAACGTCCCATGCCTATTTTATAAAAAAAAGCGAAGGACACAAATTTTTCCGTTTATTGAACTAACTCTGCATAAAAATCTGACAAGAATTGAGACGACCAAACACGGTTTTGGCAATAAAATCTTAGTGGGACTGCGGACATGACAATAGAAAGGTCCGCAGCGATCGCTAACTGGTTGTCATAAAGCAGTGCAGTACACATAGGCGCGTCCGCGGCGGCGACGAGCCCCGCGGGGGCGATCAACGCGCGGCGTGTGGCGTGCGGCGTGTGGCGTGCGGCGCGCGAGGACGTGTCAAGCGGCTTGCTATTCAAACAAAATTAATTTCTGGTAGTTTGGAAAAATTATGTGAACATTAAATAGTGAAAAGTAGAACTTAATACTATTTAAACTGCATGTTATAGAAATATAAATAAATAACTAACAGTAGTAAGCGCCTTATAGAGCAATTCGATAATAAATCTCATCTGCTATCATACATTTAAAACACTACAATTTGTGACCGTTGTCGCGACAACCAAATTAAAGATGTCTTTATTAGAATTAAAGAATCGTGTATTGGAAATTTTCATTCAATGTAGAAAAAGTCAAATTAACTTGTAGGTTGTGTATATTTTTACCTCTTGCCAAAGATTCTGAGTCAACAGGAAGTATCTTAAAGGTAGATTTTAATAACTTTGTGAGCGTCAAAATATTCGACATAACCGAAGCGTGTATACGACCGTATGTTTTGATTACGTTGACGAGAACGATTATTTTTCTTTGACATTGATGATTTCAGCTTATCCCAAAAAAAGGCTTTTGACGGGCAGACGGGTAGATGGGCGGACGGGTGGACAAATAAGTGATCGTATAAGTATTCCGATTTTATTTTGAGGTATGAACTTTGTAGTTTAACCAGAATATAGCTTATTTAAATACACACGTAAATATGTGTATTTAAATCCATTCCTCTCTATACTAAGTTATCATTCCACTAAGGTAAGTTATACTCACATAACATGTATGAACTATACATATCATATCTAAAACAAGGAAGACATGATTTGTTATTTCAGAAAGGTACAGTTTAACCGCTGAAGGATACAATATAATGTTCGTAGTCTGTGGAATCTCGTTTCGAAAAGCAATTACGTGTCGCTCGGAGCGGCACTGCCAGAAGGAGACATTGTTTCCTATATTTTCAGAGCAACATGATCGTACGAAAACACACAGGTACGTATCGTTTATTATGCTTTGTAAGGCATCCGTCGTTACCGTCCTTACTGAAGGTATAGTTTACACATGTCACTCAGCAGTATCTTAGCAACAACATTAACCGCCTTGACGACGATATGCCTTGAGAGTAACTGTTATATTTGATCATTGAAGCATTTTATATTTTCTAAATAAATACATAAATGATTTATCGTAGCGTCGACTTATGGTGCCTGCGATGAGGTAGACTTGCCGAGATGCCGCCGCACCGTTGTACGAGAGCGGTCCTTGTCGCAAGTAAACGTTATGGGACATTGTTTTTGTTTCCGTGTGGGGTTCGATCCCGCCGCCTCACGATTGGGGCTGTAGCGTCTATACTACTGCACCACAGAGACCGTCATTATAATAATTTCAATACTAATTATAATACAAATTAATAATATTTTTTATTTGTGTACCACGCCTTTGTTTATGAACAATCTCATTAATATAAATTGCTAGTTCACGGATGAGCCGCAGCGTGCGTGTATAACGCGTGTATGAACATGCAACTGGTACAAATCGGTCTCCAGGGTGTTGTTGTGGTTTCCTCGCTCATTTTATTAGTCGTCCCTGGCTCACAGCGGTCGCCTCTATATTATTAATATAACTTCCATAGTGCAGATACGTCCACTGCGTCCCTTCGATGCAGCGTGGCCGGGACCTGCAGGGCTGTGACCTGCAGGGCTGTGACCTGAAGGGCTGTGACCTGCCGCCCCTGGATAAGCGTGTCACAGACGCGACTGCGCACGACCCCCGCTCGCTGGTAAAATACCGTCAGGGTTCTACTAGTTAACGAACCCATGGTTGTCTGGTAGAGATCGCTTTCCAGCGATAAGACCGCCAATTGTATCTCAAAACTGTTATCATGTATTTCCTTTTTTTTGTACTTATTAATGGCATACAATAAAGTGTAAATAAATAAACATTCGTCGTGTATGTATAATCTACCGCTAAATATTACTGCTCCGGCGGAGATGTGTTCCGGCAATATTATATGAAGAGCCAGCTCATCCAAATCCATTAAGCCGTTTTGCCGTGATAGAGGAACAAACATCCAGACATGCATACATCCATTCATTCAAACTTTCACTTTTATAATATACAAAGTTTTAGGTTGCTTTTATTCGATAGATGTACGTCGATTAAATCGCGCAAGAAGAGTATAAATGACATAACCATATTTACTTAGTAGACTACTTATATTAATCCTTAGGAACACCCGACGGGTTAGAACCTCGCCAACGTGCCGCGGTATGAGCACAGAATAAGTAATAGTTGGTACAGAAGAATTACTCCGCAAGAAGATCTAAATAAATTCGAGTCTTGCTACGACGCGATACGGTGGAATTCAGCTCGCACAGCATTACGTACCTGCAAATTTATATACCTAGAAGTTTTGTCTCTTTCTAGCTGCCTAGTAAAGAATAATTAATCTGCTTATTTGTAATTAAGTATCTACCGATGTAGGTATTACTGTTATTCTACCTTTGTAAAAAATATTGTTTCAACTTACCTAAAGTACAAAATGAAAAAAAAACGTTACGACGAATAATTAGTAATACTATCTATGTTTTGTTTGCTAAATTGCACGTAATCAAATCTAAACATAATCTAATTGAATGTTTGTTTCTTTTTATGTCCATTTTTAAATACTATTTGCGACCTCGATCATAGAATTACTGTGAGTGCTATTAGGTAGGTAGGTATCTACAAAGTCCCGACGGGCGCGCGTGATACACGACCCATTCGAAATGCGCCGGCGGAGCGCTTCGCTGTAGGTATATAACGGATGTACCGAGCGGTGTGAGCCAGGCCTGGTATGAGCCATGGGCCCAGGACGCAGTATGTCCGCCCAACGCCCCTCCCGTGTTAACGAGAGGCGGTTGAGATTGCAGAAAGAGGCCAATGCCTCGAACTGCCTCCACAGTTCCCTCTAGGGGGAACGAGTGATGAACTTCGGCGATTATATTCATCCTCACTTTCACTACTGTAATATTAGTAGGATCTGTACTGTAGACCTTTATCAGCACATAACAAACCATGCTTCACGGAAAGATTATTGAAAAAATTGGCTCAGCTGAAAATAGGATTCAAGGTATCAAACCAAATTATATCAATCATTATCGGGAAATTTGTGAAGCTTTTAAGAAGAAACTTAAGCAGCTTATTTGTTAATTTCTTTGCGAGGGCTGTTGTGCTTCATTACGTTTGTTTTTCCAATAACTTTTTGACGAAACGCCGCAGGACGTAATCCTCGCTGGCTGTTTCTGCGACACAATAAGCCCGGGGCTTGTTCATACTTTGTTTTCCTAAACTCTGAAACTAGGAAGTGCCGGGCTCCCCCCGCGGTGGTCACGTAGCGGCACGTCGGGAGTCGGGAGCTATTATTATGTGACGCGGGTGGTCGCGCCGCCGCGCCGCCGCGGCCGCCTCTCATGTACTTATGTGTGTGCTATCATAAAAGCATTTCAGTGTTCGCATTTATTTTTGAAAACAGTGTCAGTAAAATAACAATTAGTAGTGGAGTTAAAACGCCAGTTAATGAGAGGCCAGCGCGGCGGGTCGATACTGGAAGGAGTTTATTTGCATAATTTATATACATATGTCCATTAGTCCATGTTTTTAATTGAGGAAATTTTCACAGATGGAGGTGAAGACGGGGTTGAAGAGGGTAGGCTACGTGATTTGAAAGCAACAACCAACTGCCTTGAGGAATACCACAACTTACAGACATAGGTTTTTAACTTTACTTCATAAGCTATTTTCGATAAAATACACGCTTAAAGGGGTTCTTGCTAATGGTATTTCTATGTATTTTTGTCACATAATTTTTTTATAATAAGTAATTTAAATATGCGATGAAAATATTTTTACATGTGCCATTGACACTTTTTACGCATTGCCTAAAGACTTTCTTGTGACTTTTGAAGTATTTATTATATCTATCTTATTTAAAAAAAAAAAACATGTATTGTTTTCTTTGTTCTGTGGTGGTCGTTGCTCCCTGGGGATGCTTCTGGTTGAAGCAAAACACGTAACGGTTGTGGTTTGTGGTGCCGGTTATAGTGTTCTGAGAGTGTGTTTGTTGCACTTCTTGCTCCTCGAAGGAGGGAGGGCGGTGCACCAACGCACTAAAATCCTGCACCACTAGTGCTTTGAAATCCCGGAATTAGCAAGGTAAGTAATAGTAGATATTAAAATTGAAGTATAAAAAGGGTTTTATTCATTAGCTGCTAAATAAATTTCTAATATCAAATGGAATAGTAAAATTTTGGTTCAGACAGGTGACGTAAATAATTGATTTGGTAATGGAGAGTTCTATACCCTATATTGCTGTGGGATCCAATCAGGGGTGATGAGAACTGAAGGCTAACAAGGAAAACAACTATAAACAAATATAAATATATAAATATATAGATCTGTTAAACTTCATGGAGCACTCCTCGTATTGGGGAACATTATGTGCAAAATTATAATCTATCCTATTCTAAAATAGTGAAATAAGAAAGAGATGCGTACCGAAAGAAGATGTAGTAACTAAGATTGAAAATGATGAGTGAAAGTACATTTACAAAAGAGGTGTTCAAATCATGAATGGATGATGGTCTCGGGAAGGGTCGCCCTAGGCAAACGTACGCCGACCGAATTGGTCACATACTTAAAAAGGGTCTAGTTAAAAGCACCCGTAACCGACGATCATGTATGAAAATATTAATGAAAGTGGAGGAAGCGAAAGAGTTATATATTTATATAGAGAATTATGTCTGGATCGTAGCAATCGGCGCTCCCTAGTCTCTGCCTGCCCCAAGGGGAGACAGGCGTGAAGTTGTGCATGTATGTATGTATGTGACCACAAATTATGGCATTTACGGCAGTGCACCAGTAAAATCTCATGAAGAGGAATCTTTATCTTAGCCTTATATTACCTCATATTTTCGGAAAGAACCAAATTTTATCTTCATACATTTTGGCCCATATGTGTACTGCGAGGTACTTGGGCACCAAAATATAGGGAACAAACCAAGTAACTGTAAAATATAAGATTTATTCCTATTCCTGATTAAATTCTGCCAAACAAATCATTTAAAACATACGTTTTAGAACATAAGCTCATTATTTTTTGACAAATATCAGCAAATGGATTCGCTCCGTTAGTCATTCAAATAATCTTGTTATACCGTTCTCTTGTGCATTCCAGGGTGCTTCTTATTGTTTGCTGTCTTGAGTTTTACTGATTTATTGGAAATTATTACTGGTTTTCTACAATCAACAGAAGGAAATAAATAAACAACAAAATAAGAAACTGTCAGTTTGAGATTTATAGTAATATTTTTTTTACACGCCCTTCGCGTGTAGTGTCTTACGCCGAGGCGACATGGGAACCTTTTGCCGTAATCATTAATATTTCCGTGAAATTTGCCTTGTAGGTCAAAGGACGATATTGAATTTGACGTAATTGTGTTTATTGTTAAGGTCTATTTACATTGTTGCTGCAAAAAATGCCTAACCCAAATTATGTTAATTTTTTCCTGGCCAGTAATACTAAGTCACTTTTACACAAGTTCTAGGACACTTTTAATCGTCCAATGAATAGGTTTCTAGAGGATGTACGTGAACCACCTTAGTCTTCATCTTACCATCAGCTGTTATGAAAGATAAACGTTCCTACTTATATATTGAAAAAAACTTATGGTATGGCATGGTGTGTATAACTAGATAACGGATATACAAAATTTAAGACATAAATGAAATGAAAACAATGCCTAATGTCTGTATTCAACATTCAAATATCCATCCCCACTGGGATTCAAAACCAGGACCTTCTGGCATAGAAACAATGTTCTTTGTGCTTTTGATAGCACTAAATGCACTACAGCAGCCAGTGAAGTGCATTTAGTGCTATCAAAAGCGCGAGTATGTTTTTAATATTTTGAATATGTCTTTGATGCTTTTTATAATTAAGATAGCTTTTTTCATGGAATTGTAAGATTTTCTTAGCTATCTAGAGTTTTCGATTAATAACGGAGAGTTACGTTGTGTCCGGCGGCACTCGCCGCGGCTTACGGTAGTGTGCCCCCCGCACCACCCCAGCACCCCCCACGCGCGCCACTTGCCACTCAAACTCAATCTATTTCAGTTATTGAAACAATTTCATTTGACAACTGGGTGCGGTAAAACCAAAAAGCGGCGGTTTCACATTTTGATTTATTCGTTTATTTTCCAAAATGTAAATATGTTTTCGTCTGAAATTGTTAGAAAGGCAATAAAGTTGAGAAAACGAAATTGAACTGACTTTCGTCGCTTTATGAAATGTTTTCAAGTGAATTATTCTCGTTTCAAGCTGTTTTATTGCATATTTATAAGCATGGTAACCTGGAACGCCGGGAGTCAGGTGGCGTGTGCGTGTGTGAGTGCGCACGCGGGCGTGGGTGCGTGCGTGCCTGTGTGCGGACGGGGGCGTGTGGGCGTGTGTGCGGGTGTGCGGACGGGGCGCGTGTGATCCCAGAATAAATTATTCCGATCAGCTCGTGATCGCTCACATTCCCGCACTTACATCGTGTTACATTTCAATGATCCCAATGTAAGTGCTAAGTTTGTTTTGGAAGGGGTAGGCATTTATCAGCTATAAAAAATAAGTTTTTTCAATAAAAACTGTTTTTCCAAAACGGGTTTGGCAATTATTATTATACCAAAGTTGTAGAACCGTCGCCGAAGCAGTGATTTTTGAGGCCAACTTGATATGATAGGTGGGAAGAGGCTGCCCAAGCGAAGGTCACTCAACTCATGCACGGACGGCGAGGCTTTTATTATAACATGGTACCCACATCAGAGATTTCTTTCCGAGATGCATACCACCAGTTTATTCTAGTCGATAATTGCTTACAACAAAATTTCGTATGTTAATGAGATGAATGTTAATGAGGTGACCTGAGATCATTGTACAACTGCACGTAGCTTAATTTATAAGGAACCACGTGAAAATTATATGAATATATTTAATGTAAATGATAGTTTAAAGACTTACAAAGTACAGCACGAGATGACGACACTATTGGCTCCGTAGTTGGGTCGGCGCTACGGACTACGAGCTACGGGCTACGGGTATATTTTATTGCTTTACGAGACTGCAATAATTCATAAGGCTACGGAGCTGTTACAAATGCGACATTATCATAAATAAATCCATTATCGTATCATTTTATGGTTTTATGATGTTTTCGTGTCTATTTATGTACTGGTGTATTTGTTATTAATACAGTTCATATAATTTTATAATCTTGGAAAAATTGCATCTTCTTAATAACTCAAACTCATATTAGATAGAGTTCAATAGTTCATATCACATTCATAATATTAAATGGGTTAAAATGTAACCGAGTGTTTACGTGCATAATATTATACATTTTCGTTGTCTTTACAGATGCCATGGTCACGAATAAAAAGATTTTTTTGTCAGCGGTCGAAGTTAAATATTATGTTATTTACGACTAGTAGTACTACGACGTAGTACTTCAAGATGTTCTGCAGTAGCGCGTCGTCGTTTTATTTTAATGGTACTCATTCACAATTAGAGTGACCATGCTTTGCTTCATATTATAGCGAATATATTAATTTTCATGTAGTTGTAACAATACCTAAGTAATTCTGGCCTAGTTAAAAATTGGAATCAACCTTTTTCCTTTCCGTAATTAATTAAATCAACTCAATAGTTCAATGTTCTACTAATGTAAATCTAAAGTTATGTGAAAAAGTATCTCAAATAAATTTAGATTGTCAGAGCGCATTCGAAATTACAACAACACAATGTAAATATCTCCCAGCTGATCTTAAGGCGCACGCGTTATCTGAATAGGTGAAAGAAAGGTCGCGCGCGCGCTTTCCTTGAGATGTTTAGAATTTTGTTGATGGGCAAAATGTAAGTCCAGACTAAAAACGGACTTTTGTAATCGAATGAGGAAGACTAGTTCTATCTAGGATATTTTTCTACAAAGTACTTTTTTGGACACCCGGTATTATATGTAATTATGTACCTACATTACCTTTCAAAAGTGTTTTTGTTGTAATGTATTCTTTTTCTTTTATTATTTTGTAAGTGTGCAATAAAGTATAAATAAATAAATATTTAGTGCATTTTTTGTGACACATCTAGATTTGTAACAGAAATATTTAAAATATAACAGTAATCAAACAGAGTTGCTTGGTCTGCCGTTTGACTCGTAGTTTATTTATTTAGTTGTGTTCACTTGTGGCTTAGTTAGTGGTCGGGCGTCGGTGGAGGCGCCCCGGCAGGTCAGCACGCCGCAGCGCGTCACAACTCGACACAACTCTTTGTGGCTCGCCACGCGGTGCCGTGGCTTAGCGATCATCGCAATTTATTATATTTTGTTACCACAGAAGTTTCATATGGGAACGGAAGTTTTCATTATGATATCTTGATAATTGATTGTAGCTAGTGTTGAGAACAGGAGTAAAAATAGAGTAAAAGATTTACGTTTTATGTTAGCAGATGTATTAAACTAAGTTGCATTTTGATACTACTTTTAAGCATATATGAAAAGGCTTTCGACAGGTAGATTCAAACTTCCATTTACTTACAAGATGGGGTATAACTCACCCCTCATAATAATTCTAGAACAGGATAGATCGCGTGTTTATTTTCTCGTTATTTGCAACACAACGTTGCTTTTCCAATCAGGCTTATTAATTAAATCCACGATGCTTGTGATACGTGTCTACAGTTCCCTTGGGTATCACATACCCCACCTCATATAGCGTGGGGCTGAAAATATATGTATATATCTTTTTAATAAGTCTATATTTAAAGGATAGGAAAATGTTCAAAGCTATCTTCATTCACCCTCACAGTAATGTCTACTGTACTGTATCGTGCCTAATGGTGTTAAGAATGTAATTAAGAATTATCTGAATAAGAATTATCTTCTGTCCGTATACCCACTGCTGTGTACGGAAGCTCCTGTCCGCGCGGCGCGGCGTGCCGGCGGCGACAGCGCGCTAGTTCGGTTATTGGCCGCCATTTATTTTATTGCTCGGACATGTTTATTGCGGGTGTCGCAGTCTCCATTATGAACACGATACAATTATCATTAATGATTTAACCCCTATTTGATAGGTACACATAATATTTCACATAAAATATTAATTAGGTATGTAATTCGTTGTAACTAATACATTACATAGTTAATTACGAAGTCTATTATTTATTTTGGGTGATACACAGTAAAAACTTTCCTAAGATAACTGTTTGTTTTTCCTGACTATCGAGTGTTTCAAGAAATAGAGTGAATAGGGTTTTGGAAGCCAGTAATAGTTCGGCAACACAATTCACAGGCTGAGTTGGCAACACAAAGCATAGAAAGCTGAAGCAAGGGGGTTGCCAGCCCTTTCCAAGCAACTTGAGTTGAGTTAAAACGTACATACATGATTAAAAACTAGAAGTGTTGCACATTATATTGCCGACGAACATAATATTACAAAATAGAAATATGTAAGGAATTAGGCGGTTTCATAGTATACACCTCTATATACCGTGTAAATATCTCATATTTATATTTTTAATACTACAAAGCAGATATGTATGTTGTTGCGGTGGATCATTGATATCATTGTCCCGGTACGATGCGATGTGGGTATGTTAAGTACAATTTGATTGAGACCATATTTAAACATCGTCGCAGATGGAGCTAGGAACTACCACCGCGCCGCGCCGCGTCCATGACACTTCGGAAAGTTCCCGCCCGCGCGAGCTGCCCACCTCAGGGCTTGTTATACACAGAAAGTTTTAATTGAAAAAGTAACCGACGAATGATACCTCGAGCAACACCGAGGTCCACAGTCGGAACTTACTTTGTGTTAGGTATCCTAGTTATTTCTTATTTCAATTTGAATGTAGTTGATTGGCTGCGTCAATGGACGTGGCATGTGCCGTCGTTATGAGAAGAGCGCCCTCTTGTGGCGCGATATTTAATAGTCATTTCATCGTTCGAACTTGCTACCGTAAGCATCCGATTTACGCCGTGCGTGAAAATCTAAATTGATTCCCTAGAACTTTCCTAACTTTATACAAACTAGTGTACACATACTAATTATGTGCTGATCAAGAACAGGATTTGCAGTGAAATCTGCATCGGCGTGGTTCCACGAGGTCCAGAGGCAAGGTTAGTCGATTGCATTTGAATTGTGTAGGAAATCTAGGATACCAATTTCGGGGAGCTTCGGTTAGGTGAACTCAACATCAGGTTGCTTTACTGTCTCTAAGTAAGCGATCTTTATAATCTAAATTCTTACCTACCTATGGAATTACAGTCCAACCCAATCCGTGATTCAGACATCTGCTCGCTCATTTTGGTTCTTCGAGCCGGATTGCATTTGTATTCAGTATTTATTATTATAAACCTAAACTATTTAATAATAATTTGCATTAAAGTTATTCATTTACATATTACATATTAGATTCTAGAAGGTTCCATATTGCATTGAGGCACATTGTAAGCATACCTACAATATGGCGGCGCAAGAATTAAATATTAAACCTAAAACTCTAATCTTTAAGAAAGAATACTTATTCAGTAAATTGCAAAAGGTTTATGATTTATCGACTACACTTTCAAAACGAACTAACAAAGAGTTTCTTATGCAAGTTGCGCAATTAGAAAATATAAAATTACGATATGAAGATACCGTCATGCAAATTGTGGAAGCCGAAGCTCAAATAAATCCTAACGCTGAGATATAATTTAAAGATTTGGATTCGTTCGATACGTTGTACTCGGCCTGTCAAATGGTTGCTTTAAAATTACAACCTGAAACATCAACTAGTGACAAAAGTACTCAGCAATCTCGACCTTCTTACCTAAACTTAAACTTTTTGAATTCGACGGTCAACTTGAAAATTGGATGACCTTTTATGATACATTTAGTTCTTTGGTTCATGAAAGAATTTATGATAATATCGATAAGTTTCACTATTTGTTGTCATGTGTAAAGGGTCAGGCGTTAAATATTGTTAAGAAACTACCGATTTCAGCAGCTAATTATCCGGTTGTGTGGAAGAGTTTAGTTGACAAAATAATCGCGCAGGTCGGTGAGCCGCCGTCAACCGCCTGTCTGTAATCTAACCCACCGCGAGCCGCTATTTTTTCGGAAAAACCCTCGCAATCCCCGCTTTAGTGGATTACTGCGTGCCGTGCATTACTCAGCCTATCCCATGATATCTGAGGGATTTTCGGTTTATTCAAATATTCGTAAAAAGCGGTATTTGCATATCTAGCGGGCGGGGCCCGGCGCAGCTGGTGGCGGGCGGTCAGTACATCGCAGCTCGCAGTTGGCGCGCGACCAACGCCCCGGGACATTACTTCCGACGTTTACTCGATACACGTTAACGATACCATTCCGCGCGCGTAAATAACTACCCTGGCTTCATTGAGCACCATTGCCAAATTTTAAACTTCATTGATGAATAGAACTATCGAATAAAATATGATGTACTTAATGGATTAGTTTTTGATTGTTTTCGCTGGAGCCACTAATAAGCGATGTAACAGATAGAAAAGCTGGGATAAAGGTATAAAACGGATTACGAAGTGAACAATGTCCTGGGGTATTCAAATATCACCGGACGGCCTCTTCGCTTTATCTTTCAATTAAGATATTAGTCGATAAATTGAAACCTTCTCGATCATATTTGTTCCATTATCAAGGACGGTGGGATCTGTAGTTATCAAGACAAAACGTATCTATGGCAAAAAGTCGAATAAAAATTATAAGGTACTTTCTAGAAAATAAAAAAAAAATCTGGTAGAGACCTCTAGTATAAAACTGCAGACCATATCTATATACTCTTTTATACACTCTTCCATATCCAGATCTCGCATTGGTACCTCGTTCTTGTATTTCACATAAGTATGTGAAAAAATATTAAGGTAAATCTTTAAAACAAGAAAAACTAAAAACTAAATTGAGTTTTATACTTATCAATAAAAAACTGTGTTTAGGAAAGTTATAAAAGTACGTTTAAAAGAACACTGTTTTTGGACAAAAAACAGTGAACTGAATGCTCCAATCAACTCAATTCGATTATCTTAGCGTCACTCATAGGAGAGCACGCACCTGCTCTGTGGCTCGCACGGAACTGTACGGAAGGTAACGAGGCCTTCCGTGCGGTCCGTGCGTGTTTTCTTTTTTGTGATTTTTTTTGAATGAAATAATTATAAATATCTCTGACAACATTATCTAGCCCAAATTAAGTTTCTTAAAGAACTTGTGTTATGGATACTAGATAACTGATATATTTAAGAAATATATAAACATACATATTAAATAAATACTTTTTTTATTTGGATATAAACTTAATAAACATATTAACATCCATGACTTGGCGGCTAATATCTGTATTCGTCTCACAAATATCCGCTGCCGCCGGGATTTGACCCCAGGACCTCTGGTATAGAAGGCAATGTATGTTACCACTACACCAGGCGGTCGTCAAAGTCGTCGTGATGTATTTGGTTTTTAAAATAAATAATAAAAATAAAATCCCCAGACAATCACACGAACTACATGGCCTCGAAGTAAGCAAAGCTTGTGTTATGGGATACCATGTAGGGAACTAGGCTGGAACCTAGAATATAAAATACATATATAGATAAACGTCAAGACCCGGAACATTATTTTTTTCTTGTTCCGGGCGGGAATCGATCCCGCAACCACTGGCGTCAGAGGTAGATCCCTCGTAGAGATTACCCCATCGCCGAGTGGTCGTTTTTTACACGAATAATTAACTACTTGGATATAAACAAAAACACTTAAATAAATTACTATAGTTTTACGATTCATAATGCTAAATGAAGCACTGTTTAACTGGTATCTGCCCTCCTTAACCTACCACAGTTTCCATCATGTAATATTTGGAGCGGATTAATATTGAAAAGACATTTTTCATTACTAAGGAGTAGTAATGGATAAACTGGATAATAATTGGATTCAAAATAGTCGGGCCCTCAAAGCCAACTCAGTGGAACCCATTTGTCATAGTCTATGTAGAGCAACAATGAATTAATGACATTATTGAGTTTACAAAATGTAAGCTTTAACAATCGCGTATTTTGTGAAATGAAAATCCTGCCGCTATTTTTATCGTAATGGAGGAGATGTTATATTTTTTGTTCGAGAATAGGCCTCAGATTATTTTATTCACAGGTATGCTTGCAAAACTTAAAAACTCGTACACAAATTGACCTTAACACTGAGCTTGAGCGCTCTAAGCACCATCTGCAGCGAACCACTCGCCGGCGGCCGATCGATCCATTTACTTCGACAGCTTCAAAAGATAATTTGACACTTTATGTAAGCACCCTCATCAAGAGGCTTCACGTTAATAGTTGACATTAACGGCCAGCGACGGGCGAGGCGGTGGCGGCGCGGGCTGGGGAAGTGACAGCTGCATATTGGGTTACGGCGCGAACACGGCGCGGGCACGACACGGCGACGGCTTTCCAATTTCGGCCGCTGTTTATCTAGCGCGAGGCCGGGACGTGCCCGAGCCAGTTAATGGCTTTATTTGATAAACCCCCGCGTGGCTGCAACTATTCACTGACTCATTGGAAATTCCTGCCCGCCGCCGCTGCCCGCTTCAGAATGGCCCGCGTGGCATTAAGCAGCTAGCAATGTATCATACGCTCCTCATTTTATTCAAAGCATTGCCAAATTACTGGATCACTAAAGTGTATTTTGTTCATTCATGTCATGGACTCGACGCAGCGACGTAGGCTGACACGAATGTAGCTGGAAGTCACATTGTATTTAATCTTTGTTCATTTTTAATAATTGTTTAAATTTTAACTTAGCAATTAAGGTGGCAAGTTTCTGGGCGGGCAAAATATATTTTTCATAAAATTATCTTTATTTGTTACGCAGGTTGATAAATAAATTTAGGTAATACATCCAAAAGAATCGATTATTTGATAAAAAGAGACAAGAGACTTAATCGCGAATATATACACGCAAGAACTTTGACATTGCTGCGAGTGAGGGGCAACTCAGCTAATTTGACTCTCATCAAAAAGACATTGGATATTATTGCGATCTAAACGATCGATTCAAAACACCATTGCGATATATTCATGTTTCGTTCTCGCTGTCAAAAATTACGTGAATTGGCCTTCTCCAAAGCTATGCCATTTTTTACAATTGATCATGTTAGTAACTTTGATCATACTGTTCCTTTTCAAGTCAATATTGATCTTAAAACGTTAATGTAAGATTTCTAAATTTGTGTCATCGTGTCACTCTGGCACGATTTTTATGGATTACCGGAATTGTTTGCTTTGCAGCATAACCCCGCAGGAGACTGCTGAATGCAGCAGGCGGGAAAAGAAACGGAAAGAGTTTAGCTTATTGTTGGCAGCACCTGTGTTTGCCTACAAAAAATTTGCTTTCTCGAGAACCGAAATAGGGTTGATGAGCGTCTGCATAGTAAAATTGCTTTATGTTATGACGTGAAAGTAATTTCGTAAATTAATTAATTGATTTTTTATAAAAAAAACATGGATTAACTTTTTACAATGTTTCATCATCATCATCATCATCATCTCAGCCCGCGCTAGTCCACTGCTGGACGTAGGATGTGTAACAATGTTTAACAACCCTTAATTTTAAATGCATTTTTATTACTTTTGTAAGTGAAGAGCGTTGACAATAAACCAAATTAGAGATGCTCATAGAACTAGATGTTATAGGAACAGACGTCTCGTGGACCAGTTTTGATGTTTGTTGTTTTGTGACTGGCAAAGAGATTTCGTTTGAACTTACAATTTCATATGATGCCAAAGTAATGTATATGCTCAATTTTTTCATTTTAAAAGGGTATTTAGATTTTTTTTCCTATCAAGAAATACAAGATTCAACTATTGTACCATCATAGCTACATTTTGACTTTCTAGACATTTATTCATAAATTCTCGTTTGTTTGAATTGGAGGATTACTGGCCAAGGAAACTTAATGTAGATTAATAGGTGATACATGTAAAACTTGGTCCGTTGCCTGTTAACTTGAAAAAAAAAATAAGAAGTATCATCCACAAATTATTAACAAACTTTGAATAGAAATGGGCGAAATATCTCTATATATACATTATTGAAAACATATATTTCCGCCATCTGTTTTTACCATTTATGTAGCAAGACCACGCGCCTAAATATTGTCGTCGGCCGCCTCGCCGAGCCGAGTAGCATTTATCTCAATAATAACTGTAATGGCTAATGCGAGTTTATAGCTTGACTAGTTTTATTTGGTAATTTATCCACAAGATAACGACATGTCTGCGTTTAATGCCTTGGAATAAAAGTGAAATTATTAGCGAAGATAACGTGAGACCCGCATGGGTAGTGTTTTCGCAACGCTGCAATGACTGTGACCAGACAGATAGATTGGCTGAAAACTAATATCGACGTTACTCAGCTATTGCGCTAGGTATATCGTTCGCGTCTCAGTTGGTTTCCTTCAGATTTAATATTTAATTTCAGTTGCGGCCGTATTAAGCAATCTTTTAATTAAAGTTTTTTAGCAATTGTAGCCACACCAAGTAAGATACATCGTTGTCGTATCCTGTCTTGACATTGTGTCGCCCAGGATCTTACGGACTCACATTTACAATTCACTGTCTCAATATTTCATAGAATTGTTTATCTTCCGTTACGATGGAAAACTAAATGTGAGAATATGTTTGTAGCTCCAAAAGTAGCCCAACCTTCATTAGCGTCTATTATTCATGTGGGCGGGCCACGTTGCTAGCCCGGCACGTAGCCCCGGCCACCCGCCCGGCGCCCGGCACCGCGCCGCGGACCGCGGGCCCCGAGCGCGCCCGACACAACCCGCCACACACAAGTAATGATGTGTTCGGTTCCCAGCAATGAATCGTCGAACGCAGCAGACATTAAGACCGATGTTCTACGTGACGTGTCAGGTTTATACTTGATTATATTCTTGAAAATAGTATCATTTTGATGACATTGCTATTTTAACTAGAAGATTAGTATGTTTTCAGAATTTTCTTAAACCTGTTTAGGCGTGTCGACAGTCACATTCTTATTTACAAAAAGTCAAAGTTGAAAAAATCGCAATGACGAGCATCAGTAAATCTATATTTTTTTATCTATAATTTTAAATACTCGTTGTTTATGTGTATGTTTCAATATGATTCTTATCAATTAGAAAATATCCCATGAACAACGTAAGTGTCAACTGAGAGCCAAATTCAAAATTAAGACTTAAGTATTTTTCGACTTCGAATCCAACAAAAGAATTGAGAACTATGTAGGTGCCAAGTTTTGTGTAGAAGACCAATGTTTTTTGTTTTAAAGAACATAATAATTCAAAACTGACTGGTGACAAATTTTAGATATTGAAGGAGAGCACTCTGTACTCGATTCTGATCATAATTATGTAATAAAAGTAAGTACTTAATTTATCACCAGAATTCCCAATAAAAAATAAAGAGTTCACTTTAACATTTTCACCTTTCATTTCATTGCAAAAAAGGGCTTTCACCACGGTATCTGAAAAGTCAATTCAACACGAGTTTGTGTGTGAGTGTTATATGATAAAATTAAAATATTATAAAATTAAAGGCGATAATACCCCACCCAATATGTTTATTAACCTTTTTGAAATAACGAAATATCTATTTGAAAATAACTCAAAAGAGTTATATACACACAACAAAAAAATTAATATTAAGAAGTCATAATATTGGCTTAAGTTTTCGCGATTCATACTATCAAATAAAACACTTTTTAACCGGATTTATCGCGTTAAATTTATATTTTACATTTTAACCCGACGTTTCGGTGTTTTTGCAGACCCTGTGGTCACGAGCGACTGAGGTGTCAGGTGTCTTGACAGTGGAAAAAGTTATCATCACCTCCATCTGTTCCTCAGTCTTCGAGCGTAGCGTTCTAGATTGCTGGATGGCTATTATTAGTCTTTACTGTATTGCACCACTACTATGCTATAGGTCGGGAAAGGCCCCTAATCTTTGTTAATTTCGGATAATGGTAAAGCCAAAGTAAATGAGGTACAGGTTAAGAATGGAATGCAATCTTAAAAATATATTGCCAAAATAAAGCATTGCCACAATGGTATTTATGTGAAGACTATGCGTTATTTCGTACCAAACCTAGCAAGGGTCAATCCGGCTGCGAAAGCGCATCGAAGTTGATGTCTTTTATGAGTAGGCAGTTGCTTTCTCGACCCACGTATTTGATTTACGGGGCTAGTTAAACTGAAACTGAATGCGATAAGGCACACAATGATTTGTAGTTTTGTTGTCACGTGTTGCCTCCACGATCGCTTCATGGGAAAGTTGTGTACGTGGACCGGAATCGAACCCTGTTCCCCGGCGTCGTCGGAGGTCCAGAGGCGCTCCACGAGCGAACAGCCTGGCTTAGCGGGTAATTGCTTGGTAGAGCTGGGGCTTGTCAAAACGCTCCGTAATTCCCGGGCATTAGGTCTCAATTGCCATCACCGCTGCGGGCATATGATTCAACAGCACAGACTCAGTGTAAGCCCGCGATGGCTTATGAGCGCTTTGTTACTATATTAATACTCCCGCGTTATAAACGACGCGGCGGGAACTACTTGATGCCTACTCTAGAAAATAGGAACATTGTAGTAAGCAAGACGATTTATTATATATTTTGTTGGAAACGACTGACTAAGCATCTAAGACCCACGACGGTAGAGTTCAAGGAAAAGCGAGAGAATGTAGCCAACTAAACTGTTTCAAAATATTTGAATCTTTAACGGTTTTTGTTCGTATTCACTAAATTACGTGATGTCTCTTAATGTCACTTATGATATATTTTAAAAGGAGAGCTCAATATTAGGTAAACAATATTAGTACTGTAGGTAAGTCTTGTTATTTGTAAACACTTTAAACGATTAGTTATGAAGCAAACGAATCAATTAAATTACAGGAAGATTATTTTGTGTAACGATTCGAGGAATAGATATTAAAAAAAAAGATAGATAGTAAAAAAGTTTCGTGAGCAATGCAATGCACGTGTAATTCAAATAAAGGGAGCGTTAGATGGCGCCGCCTCGTGAAGCGCTACCAGTAACAGCTAGTTTCCGTAAAAATGAAATTGTGCTGCGATTCAATTAAAAGTTAGTGAGCACTTCCGCGGCGTTAGCTTCGTGCGGCGCGGCGCAGCGTGCTCGCCGCATACCGACCGCCCCGCTCTCGTATTACACAAATAGTTTTTGCAAAAATGACCGAAAAGGATAATGGGGGACAAAACTTCGTGTAAAGAATTCAACTGCGATTTTTTTTGCCTTTGCCACTGATGTGCTCTTTTTTAGGATCAAGGCAATACAAAGTACCTAATTTCAAAAACTGGAACCAACCACTTATTAAATTTTATTAAAGTTCTGTTCTATAAGTTAACAATATCATTTCAAATGGACACTTATTATTTGTTTTTTTTTTGGGTTTAAGACATTTATTCTCATAAGAATTTTCACAATTCACTTAAATGAGAAAAAAATAAACAATAAAAAATCTCAATAAAAGAAATAAACCTAAACAATTTTTTGTTCTTATTTCTTAACTTATTTATTTATACTTGTAAGAGCGTTATAATATGTTATTTAGCATTCTTTTATAAAAGAATATTTTTTTACAAGACAAAATATATTAAGATTAATTATGGTTATGAATATGTATGTTTTTTTAATATTATTTTATACTTTAGTATATATTTTTTTTATTTTGGGCAACTTATTGTAAATTTGTGCGCTCTCGTAAGTTATGTTCTTTTTTCCATAGTTAGTTCTCGTTGGTCCCAAATATAAGTTATTTTTACTCCTTTACATTTAAGTTTGATATTTTTTTACTGAAAATAATATTAGTGTGTATATCTTTATTTAAAATTTTGCGAATTTGTATGCAAGAATAGTATTTGTACGTTCTATGTTAAGTATTTTGGTTTCTTTATAAATTTTTAGTGTGGATGTGAGATAGTCTGTGATGTGAGGTAGTCCACATTTTAATCAACTTGTTTTGCGCAATTTGGACAGTATTTAAGTTGGTTCTAGCAGCTGATCCCCAAATTTCTATCAGATAATCAATGTGTGGCTTGGCTAAAGTATTATATATAGTGTATCTGACTTTTTGTGGCAGACAATGAACTATTCCACGTAAGGCTTCAGTAAGTGATATGAGTGTTTGCGTTACGATGTCTAGGTGTGGTTTTCACTGGGCAATCTGTTGATTATTGTATTGTTTTTAAGGACGTGAATTCAGGTATTTTTTATTTTTAGCGGCACATATCATATAATTTGTTTTGGCTGTATTTATTGTTAAAAGATTTGAGCACAATCAAATATAGAGTAAATTCAAATCGCTTTGTGCGTCATTAATTATTGATTCTACGTTATTACTAAAGTAAAATAAACTGGTATCATCCGCAGACACAGGTCTCCCTAAATTAGAAAGAGCAATGGTCCTAAAATTGAACCATGGGGAATACCGCAAGTGACTAATTTTGAGCTGTTTGTTTAATCTGATAGTTTAACAATTTGGTAACGATCAGAAAGGTAAGATTTTAAAAGTTTGTGTGCGTGTTCTGTTATGCCTATGTCATTTAGCTTATTTAAAAGAATTTTATGGGATACTGTATCAAACGCTTTTTTTAGATCGATAAAAAGTCTGTGGATACGTAATCAAGAATAGATTTACGTTTTGAAGAATCGCGTGTGCAGTACTCAGTAGAAATTTTGTTAACTGTTATTTTACTGTTTTCCAAAATAGTATTTTTATATAAGTAAAAGTAAAAGTAAAAATCATTTTATTGTAAATACAGTACACATACAGGAAAAAAACATAACAGCAAGAACAATACACACACTTTATAATAATAAAAAAAGAATAATTACAACTTAGATAATTCAATTTATCTTGAAGTGTACTGCAATACAAATTTATCTTTCAACGGTACTGTCTGGCTTAAGCAGGTCGAAGTTAAAATCACCAAATACTATAGTCCTTTTCCTCTGATTAAGGTGCAATGAAAATTCATGTAGAAAATTTGCAACGTTTGTTTTGCCAGGCTTATATACCGCACCAGTGTCCAGTGAAAATTGTTTCAATGTATACTTTTCATCGTTTTCAAGGTCATAGACATTATCGTGTTTTAAATTATTGTGAACAAAGATTGAGACTCCACCTCCAATCACATCTTTTCTATACTGATAACAGTGCGTGTATCCAGGTATTTGTATACTTTCTGCCTCCTCTTTACGTTTAGTTCATGTTTCAGTTACAATAATTACATGTATAATATACTTGAACGATTCTGGCATTGGCATATAGAAAGTTTAGAGAATTAATAGTAGTTTTAAGGGTATCATAGTTGTCACTTGATGAGTAAAGAAATTACTCATCAAGTGACATGATGAGTAATTTCTTCTTTATTTGGTGGCTCAGTTATGCTTCAGAGTTTTTTGTGTGAGTATTTACAATTTTTTTCGGTACATTTTTAATGTATTTTATACGTATATTCTCATCCCCTTCTTCGATCCTACGTTTAAGTTCTTCTTTAAGTTGCTTTAGCCGGTTTTGTTGAAAAGGAGTTTATCCATCAGGTTTCCTTTGTTACGTAACATTAGCTTTATAATATCTTCCGATTCAAAAGTATCCTTTACTGGGCGATTAACACCAGGCTTATATTTTCCAATACGAACATATTTTCTTGGTTCCAGACCATCTTTAAAATTGTTTTTGATGATGCTATCTACTTGATTTTTGTCTATTACAGCTCTTTCTTTAGCATCCAGGGCCTCGGCTTCGGTAATACCAACAATGATCAGGTTTTTCTTTCTCATATTTTGGTCACTCAATTCAGCTAGTATTCCTTCATATTTGTAACACCTTTAATAACGCATTTACTGGCAAATAAAGGTTTTATTATTTGACGATCACTTTGGCGATGGGGTAAACCTATCTGCTTCAGACGCCAATGGTTGCGGGTTCGATTCCCGAACATAACAAGAAAAAAAAAATGTTCTGGGTCTGGGCGTTTATCTATATATGTATTTATATTCTAGGTTCCCCCTAGTTGACTACATGGTATCCCATAACACAAGCTATGCTTACTTTGGGGCCATGTATTTGGTGTGATTGTCTGGGGATTTTTTTATTATTTTTTTAATTTTTATTTTAATTTTTCTTGTAGCTAATTTCTCTCGGTTTTCACCGGTTTTCTGGCCTAAGCCAAGTGCATATCAGTAAATGTGTTTTTAATACAGTTGCTCAAAAAGTGGCGTATTGCAGGGACGTTTAGCGTTCGGGATGTGGGCTATTTCACACTTATGCTTTTTCTTTACCTTTTCCGCACTCGTGCGTTCTCTTTCCCAAATGTCAAAATAATGTCTATTAAAAAGAAAAAATCAACCACGAAGTTTTTACGATTCATGCAAATATTTCTGAAAAGAAGCTACTAATTTGTTACAATATCAGATATAATGATTTGATGCAATGAGTTAGGTTAGGTTTCATTTCATTTTATCTCATTAAATTCATTTTCATTTCATGTCAATTCAAAAACTTCAAAAATCTACTAAAGACTTGGCTGTATGGGCATAGTTCCCTTTGCCTACCCAGAATGGGTAAACAAAAAAAATCTCTATTTATAATCTTTCTCGGCTGGCGCCATTTTGTATATTTTATAAAATTGCTTAATTTTTTCGCAACTGTATTAAAAATAGTCGTTCAGTACACGTGCGGAACCGTCATTGCAACTCGTTCCGACTGTCAACCTTGAAATATACTATTGTGTGCAATCGGACGAAGTAGTGAGTGTGGTGGTGAGATGATCTGTTTCAGTACTTAAGAATTTGTCTAACTATGCGGCAGAAATTTAAGAATACGGCTTTTTGTAGGAGGTGGTAGGTATGAGCAGCTAGTGAAAGTGTTTTAGGGGCTGGTGAAGCTATTTAGGGATTATTACACAGTAATAGTAGACCGATGGCAGAATGGAACAGTCCACGTCGATCGATAGTTTGAACTAGGCCAAAAAAACCTGATCGTCCTCGATCGTCGTCGATCGATTAGTGTGGCAGCACTCTAAATAATCTTTTGACTTTCAGATGACTTTTAATAACACATAGTACCTATATTTAAATTTATTTAATATTTTTTCAAGTATAGCTGTTGTCGTTTGCCACCTACAAAATACATTATAATGGCAGTAAGCGCCCTTAAGCTTATGCCCTTAAGTGGCATACGTCCGACGACGGATAGTCTCTGAATGTCACTATAAATAATTATTGAATACATTATAATATATGACGTGTAAGTGGTTGATTTAAAAGAATATGACATTAAAAAGTAAGAGCTCTAATTTTAAAGAGAACATTTTCATACTTTATGGTGCTCGATTAATCAGTAGGCGGATTTTTAATTAACTTTTTACTAAAAATCCGCCTACTTTTAAATATATTCTGGTTTGATATCTAGAATATATTTAAAAATATCACGATGAATATTTAAGTTAATATTTCTGAAAGGCAATAGAAATTTTAGTTTAGTACAATAAATCGAATAAGTAACTATTATTTATTTTAATACCACAATTATCTTTTGTAACACGTACGGCTTAGTTTAGTTTATATATTTATAAATTTTAGTTTATATGTTCGAAACAAGATTAGTTTTTTATAAGCGGATCTGTTACAAAACATTCAATTTGTTTTTGGTTTTAGCGAGCGTGATTTTTAAAAGACCTTACTGGGTTTAAGACTTTTCTGTCCGATGTGGAACGTCTGAATACGGGAATTTAAAAAGCATTTTTACCGTCTAAGAAAGAAAAGAAACGTGAAAAAACGAATTGTGATAACCACCACGTACCTATCGTCCTCGTGTGAATGCGACTTAGAATTAAAAAGTCTGATTCTTGTAAGTACGTACATGAATGCGGCTCCGATCTGAAGATTTAAAGTCATTTATAAATCATATACCTTAAAACTACTTTTTTTGTTAGCTGTGGATCACCCGCAGAAGTGCTGCCGACTGTTCTGCCAACTGACAGGTGCTGAAATTGACGTTATTGGAGGAGCAACGAGATCAGGCTCGAGATCGCAAATATTAGATTTGGAACCATTTCATTGAACTCCGCCTCCGTCTGGCACGCCACTGCCGCGCTCTGTCTGTTTGTTCTGGAAATCTCATCAACTCCACTACTGAGATGGCGCCCGCTTGTTTCACTTGAAAAACTTTCTCAAACTTAAACTTGTGTATATTTTGAGTTTTACAGTAGTTGGGAGCTTTAATTGATGGAATTCATTGAGGTAGTCTAGAAGTCTGCGCGAGATTCATTTTATTACTGAATTTAAGCCCGGGTTCATTTGATTGCCTCAAGTTTAGTTTCGTCTTAAATTTCTTTGTTAGTATTTCATCGCAACTCTGATTCTATTAGTGATATAGACCATATTTTTATGGTTCTGTACCCAAAGGGTAAAACGGGACCCTGTCACTAAGACACCGCTGTTCGTCTGTCTCCAGGCTGTATCGCGTGAACCCTGATAGCGAGACAGTTGAAATTTTCACAGATAGTGTATTTTTTGCTTCTTTTGCCAATGTAACAAGCATCACTATAAAAATATATATATTTAAGGGGCCAGTTTCCTGCTGCAGGTTTATTACTGTAGTTATCAGTAAATGTATCGTAGTGTACGTGTCGTAGTGTACGGACAGGAACCCTTCGTGAAGAATACCCGCCAGCGGCCCGCCGCCGGCCGCGCCGTCACAAATGCTCGAGTTACATGATGATGGCTAATCAAAGTGTCCCCGCAGAAAGGTTGGCCTGCGCCAGGCTCGGCCGGGCCAGCCATGGCTCTTTATTTATTTATTTTATTTATATATTTTAGGAAGACTATCGATTACATATTTTAAAATAGGCTTATAGAGGATAGTACTGTGACAATCATTAAGAAGTCTCCACTGATAGAATTAAAGTAGACAAATAAAAAGTTATAACTAAAATATAATATACCTACTGAATACAGCTCAAACATTTATTAACAATAGCTAGAATAGTTAACAAAACTATGAAAGTACCATTTGCTTTAATGAATCATTACGATATAGTTACAGTACACATTAAATACAGTAGGGACTAAGTAGTATGAGGAAATTACAAACCTCTGAAATTAGTTAGAGTAAATTGTTAAATTATAAGTATGATGTTATAAGTAAGTACTACCTACATACATGGTTTTATATAAGTTAAATTATACTAAAATAATAAAGTGATGCTTACACACATACCTACACTGAGCAGTTATTTTGAATTACCAGATCAGCTGAAACCTACAACTCTGACGGTGTTATATTAAAGTAAAAAATTGTATTATACACATTTGTACGCACTATTATTTGAAAAATAATTTGTTTAACTGCCTTTTTGTTGTATGGATAGAGGAGGCGAAGAGGTCAATGTCAACATTATTAAGTTTGTTCAAGTCATTAAGGGTTTGGCAAGCACGGTGAAGGTATGTATTCTGCCTGTAGTTTGTACTGACTGAAGGAAGATAAAATAAGGGACTGTGGCGAAAGGTTCTCATAGGGGTATAGAAAAATAGTTTGTCAAGGAGGTTGGGACAGTTAACAAGCGAGGTAGCAATTTTTTGTAAAAATATTATGTCCGCAAACTTGCGTCGCATCTCCAAGGGCAAGAAATGGTACTTTAAACATTGTTTTAAGTAATCCTTTTCCCTAGATTTACAACGGTAATTCAGAAAACGGAAAAACTTGCGTTGAATACGTTCAATCCGGTCAATATAAGTCCCGTATCTGGGATTCCAAATCTGCGAAGCGTATTCTAGGTGAGAGCGAACATACGCGCAATACAAAATCTTGAAAGTTTTTAAGTTTTTAAAATCTTTGGCAGTTCTCAAAATAAATCCCAGTGATTTAAGAGCCTTTCGCACAATAAGCGAGACATGTGTCTGAAATGTTAGCTTAGAGTCATGAGTGACACCCAAATCCTTCACTTCAGACACACGTTGAAGAGGCTGTCTCTTTAATCTGTACTCAAACACAATAGAATTAGCTTTGCGACTAAAGGTTATTACGGCACATTTATAGAAGATCAAACGAACTTCTTAAGTGAAGTTCGATCGATATTATATGAGTTGCTTCATTCGAAGATATATTCATTTACCAAGTAGTCCCTTTGACTCACACGGTAGCACGCACGAATTTAAGAGTTATGAAATGACTAAAAAGGTCAAAACACGTGTTTTCGATCGTTTTAGTTAAAATTTTTCACACCAGTCTGGATCAATAGGATGCGCCTCTGTCGAGCTCATTATTTTAGAGTTCTTAATTTTATAGTTATGGCAAAACTTTAAGGGCAATAGTTTACTACATTGACAGGGCGGGTGGGACCTTAATGTATATCTTCGAATGAAGCAACTCATATAATATCGATCGAACTTCACTTAAGAAGTTCGTTTGATCTTCTATTATATTTCGTTGCTTCATTCTTCAGATATATTCATTTACCAAGTAGATGTTCAGAGCATAAGGTAAAGTTTTGCTTTATAAAAATTCATTAACTAATATTCAACAGTTATTTAATCAACTCAATGTAAATGTATAACTTTGAAACATTTTGTTTATATGCATACTGAATAAAATTACTTAAAGTAAATTAATAATTAAGGATCAATAAAGGAGTTTACTTCTACATTTGATTGAAAAACTGCCCTTCCAAAATTACTTTTATTGATCGACCATGGGGCGGTTATAAAACTTAGCGAATGTTTGAGACTGAGCGGTCCTGCAGGCCGTGCTGCGAATGGCTAGCAGCGATAGGCCGCCACGCGCTCTGGCCGCGGACGTTGCTGCGCGTGCCGCGTGCTGTGAGCGCTGAACGCTGCGCGCCGCCGCCACGCCCGCGCCGCTAGACCCCATGACATGCTTTATCCGGCGACTGATAGACGGTGAGATCGTTGTTTTGTAAGGTCGCTTTGGTTTGACTATAAGGCAATCTACACGCTCTGGCCTAAGTTAACTCGTTACAAATAACTAATTTTCTAAAGCTAATGCAGGGCATATACAGGAATGGCATGTTCATGGAAATATGGCAAAACTAGAGTTGGTTACTAGCAGTAGCTGAAATTATAATCAAATCCAAATTCCCTATTTTGATTTCATTTGCAAAAATTATAAGAGAAATTGCACACGGTGTGCTAGTGGCCTAAAAGCCAGTAAAAATACCAGATACTGTGTGTGTACTTTGCTCAAGAGTTAAATAACTATTGGGATACCATTTTGAAATATAATCTTAAAACGACTTGAAGATCTTAATCTTAAACCAAGTGTAATTGTGTTATGTTGGTAATGGCCTTAACCTAAGGTAATGGATTAATTAGTTCATGTGATCCTATATTGTTTCCTAATAATAAGGCCAACCTATGACTATTTACTATATCTATTAACTGTTTTTATTAGTTTCGTTAGTTTTGTTAGAAAGCGACGAGACCACGACTAGGTACTGTGGTGACCGCCTACACGTCTTCTCTTAATGAAACCGAGCCGGGAAGCCTCGCTGGTTCGTTCTGGAAAGATAAATAATTTCTTTTCAAGCGAGAGGTCCCAGGTTCGTGTACTGATCGGGTCTTTTTTTTTTTTTTTTTAATTTATTTTTCCCATTACCTATTTAAGAATAATTGAGCATTATTAAATGCAAAAATTTCAAAACGGCTTGAATGTTTTAATTTAGAGCAATTTGGAGAGAGAGTAAACGCGTCTATAACCGTAGCTTCAAGATCTCGTTACCAAGAAACCTATTGTGAGCATTTAACATTGGTGCGAGAAGCAAACAGATTTACTTGAGGTTGACTGAAAACTTTGATACGCATAATTGGGTAGTGCTGTATTTTTTCCCGAGTTGATATACGGAGCAAATAGTCAAATATTCATTTTCTCAAACTATTACCAAATACTTTTAGCTAATGCATTTAAATGAGGAAATCGAATTCCTCCCATTAAATTAATATAGATAGTACCTACATACAGCGCAAACGTGTTTATCCTTTGCAAAACACTGTAACCCATTAAAAGCTGAAAACATACCCCCCTCCATCAGGCTGTGACGCAAATATTCGCTAAATATTTCTATGACAAGATGTCTTTCACATGTTTTTCCACCACTGTAAATCTTCTAAAATCTTACTATGTATTTGTATTTTTGTATCGTTATTATTGCTATTTTTGAGAGCTTTGTATCTATCCTTTCGAAAGTTTGAGTGGTAGTATAATCACTAATATTTAACCGTTGGACAGGCTGAAGTTAATGGTTAGTTAGTTGTGAATTGTGCTAATTCTCTGATGGTGCAACACCTTACTTTTTAAAACTGAATTTAGGATGGCAACACAGATTTGAGATAGTGAACACTGATTGAAACTGGTTGATTCGATATATGTTTTTATACGTGTTGTTATTTATGACAAATTGTTTACTTCGTATTTCACTTTTTTCTTGCAAAATCACTGGTTATATTTCCACGGAGCAGTATCAATTATCTTTACTAATATTTGCAATTCACTTTGAGTTAATTTTAATGTGTTGATATGCGACTTTGTTATAACTTTTCCAAAATTCTTTAAGAGACCTCGTAAACACTGTATTCATTTGACAATCCGAGTTGAAGTCCTCGAATTCATAAGTTTGTGGTAAAAACTGAAATCGTAATTATTTACGATGTTCCTTTAATATAGGAACTAAAAGATAAGATTCTCTGAAATTAATGCAAGCTAAAAAGGACTTTTTTGTCACTATGCTCAGGGAGGTTCTAAAATGTTCTTTTAAAATGTGATTTGTTATTAAGGAATTTATAAAATTTGTATAAGATTTAAAATAAATCTTTTGTCTCCATTTGATTTTGGTGCAAAAAATATATTCGGGACAAACTGATCAGACTGAGAAGAGCAGGAGACTATTGCTCCTAGATTAATTGATTTATCTATGGAGAGAGCCTATCTCGAAAGCCTGATTTTATTTAGGAGCAAAATTGTTTATAGGAGTTACGATTTGTATAACTTGACAGATTTTTGGTAATGAGACGCCTTTGGAGATCCACTTTAAACCAACAAAGTCATTGGTAATAGCTGTACCAGAATTATAATTATATTTCGTCGCTTCATTCTTCAGATATTATATAACAGGTAGTCCTTTTTAGGTACTAGGTAACTTCGCACAATTTAAAGTATCATAAAAAAAAACACTGTGGCGGGGCGCCGCGTGGCATGATCCACCCGGTTCGCGCCAAGCCCTCATTCTTTTTTCGTGCGTGGTAACAAGCATACGTCATTTACTTTAATCATTTACTTAAGTTTTTACAAAATGTTAAACGTACAGCAGAAGAACAGCTTCAACATTATAATATAAAGATAAAAAAGTTGGAACAAAAAATAAATAAAAAACGGAAACAGCGAATTATTTCTACCGATGAAGAAGAAATCTTACAAGGCAAGAGCTACTTATTCAGTGTAAAAATGTTATTTAAAAAATCAGAGCAGAAAATGCGTGTAATCTATAATAGATATATCACGTTAACTGCTCAATATCGTTGTGATGTAAACTTTAATAAATTTTATCTGATCTTATCGATCACCTTTTGTTTTCAATACGACTACAGAAAATGCGGGTAATCTCAAGGAGATTTATCTCGTTGTCTGTAATACGTTATGGGCGTTATATTAATATGAATTAGACATAAACATGTCGCCTCCAAGGTTATTTAAAAAATCAGAGCAGAAAATGCGTGTAATCTATAATAGATATATCACGTTAACTGCTCAATATCGTTGTGATGTAAACTTTAATAAATTTTATCTGATCTTATCGATCACCTTTTGTTTTCAATACGACTACAGAAAATGCGGGTAATCTCAAGGAGATTTATCTCGTTGTCTGTAATACGTTATGAGCGTTATATTAATATGAATTATATGTTTGTTAAAACATAAACATGTCGCCTCCAAGGTATGAGTTACCGCTACCGCTGGATGATGTAAACCTGGATAACCAGAAGACTGCCGCGTCATTCACTGTGGATCAAAAGCTATCTGCAAAGACGCTCCCTAATCCGGAGCCATCAATATCACAAGACGCACCAGGTATATCGGGAGAACCTAATCCCGATCTGGATCCAGAGCTGCTTACTGCACTTGGAGCTGCAAATTCCGATACACCCGAATTTGGCGCTAAAATACACGATACGCTCTCAAATTTATGGACACCTTTACTAAGAAAAGGACTGTCCAAAGAAGACAAAGATAAATTAACCATAGAAAATACGGTACCCGAAAACTGCAAAAACTTGCAAGCCCCAAAATTAAATGCGGAAATCTTGGCAGCCATAACTGACATAGCACGAGCACGTGACAAAAAAAAAAAAAAAACCAAAACTTTCAGCAACAGCTGGGGTACGGTATTACCGCCATAAATCGAGGGATTGACGTCCTCCTTGGGAAGGAAGAAAACAAATGAAGGCCCTCCGTCACGTAAGTGATGGATGCCGCCTATTATCAGACCTCCACTTTATGTTAACCAAAGATAGGGTAAAACTGATTTTACCGAATTTGGATACAAACTTTAAACATGTTATACAAGACTCCGAAAGAGACAAAACTTTATTCGGAAGTTCAGTGCCGGAAAAAATAAAGGCAAGTAAAGCCATTGAAAAGCAGGGAGCCCTAATTAAAAAAGGCCCAGCCAAAACAGCCGCCTCTCAAATATCAACGGTCAACCGGTCGTCTCAGCAGGGAAACTGGACAGGACCTCCTCGTTACCCGTCGTTCAGGGGGGGGCGGGGAGGTCAGAGGAAACCGATAGCAGCTCAAACACAGCAGCGCCCACAATCGAACTCTGCGTTCAACGCCAAGTTCCAGCCGCAGACTTCATCCAGGATGCGTGCTCCGACCCAACATTAATCAAGGTACATGCAGGTCGAATTAATTTATTTTATGATTGTTGGACAAAAATAACTAAAAATGAAGTTATATTGAAGTGGCTAAAGTATTTATTTAGAATACCATTCGATACTCAAATTTGTCAGTATTCTATTCCTAAAAATAATTTGTCATCATGTGAAAAACGAGACATGAAAATAGCTATAAATAAATTATTTGACTTAGGGGCTATAAAACCTTGTTCTCCTTCAAATGATCAATGTATTTCAAATATATTTTTAGCTCCGAAACCTAACGGAGAAAAAAGGTTTATACTAAATTTAAAAATCTTTAAACAAGTTCGTAACAAAAGTACATTTTAAAATGGAATCTTATAAAACAGAAAGTACCTACGATTCGAATTCCAAGAAAATGATTCGTCTGAGCCGATCACTTACGAGTTCACAGCAATGCCGTATGGATTATCGATAGCTTTGTGGGTATTTACAAAAATTATGCGTGAAGTAATGAGTCATTTGAGAAAACAAGGTTTTAAGTCTACTACCTATTAAGACGATCTTCTTATTGGAGATACATATGAAGAATGCATGATTAATGTAAGAGAAACTTTGAAGTTATTACATTGTCTAGGTTTTATTGTAAATTTCGATAAAAGTCACATTGTACCAAAAAAGTCAATCAAATTCATAGGTTTTATGTTCAACACAGAACAGATGTCTATTACGTTACCTGGCGATGAGCGGAATAACATTGCACAGTTAATAAATAGGTACATTAATCTTAAAACTTGTTCAATACGAAATTTCGCTAAACTTATAGGTGTATTGATCGCAGCCTGTCCAGCCACAAATATGGATTCTTATATACAAAAATATTAGAGAGACAAAATTTTTTAGCCTTAAATAAGTTCGGAGGAAACTATGAGGCAAAAATGAATCTCAATAAGATATTACTAAAAGATTTATGGTGGTGGAAAAATAATATTAATATTATTTCTTGTCCAATCATTACTCAAAATTATAAGTTAGAAATTTACACCGACGCATCTAGGACAGGCTGGGGAGCAGTATGCAAAAATAATAAATATAGTGGTTCATGGACGAACAGTGAAAAAGAAAATAATATTAACTTTTTAGAATTACTCGCGGTTTTGTTAGGTCTCAAAAGTATAGCTAGTGAAGAAAAAGAAAAGAAAGAAAGAAAGAGTCCAGAAAACTTAACCCTGATACTGAATGGGCCCTCTCGGATAGCGCTTTCCAACTTATTGTAAATAGTTTCGGGCCCATTAAGATCGACTTGTTCTCAAGTCGAGCCAAATGTAAATTATTTGTCACCTAGAAGCCTGAACCTGATGCAGTCGCAGTTGATGCATTTACAATAAGCTGGGCTGACTTGGATTTTTATGCATTTCCTCCCTTTTCTCTTGTATTAAAATGTTTACGAAAAATCATTGATGATAAAGCCGAAGGGGTACTTGTATTCCCCTTCTGGCCTTCTCAGCCATGGAGTCAGCACCCACTGCACTCCAGCCTTACCCTGGGTGCCGCGAGGCTCTCCGGGCGTCGTTCAGCCGGCGCGGCTGCCCACCAGAGGCTCTCACGTTGATGCTCGCCTCGCTCGCAGACACTACTATTCGCTAGTACAACGTCTCATTGAAGTTATGGTTTCAAGAAGTGTGGTTATGAATTAATAGTTTCGAAAAATCCATTCCATTAGTTCTTTGATTCTTAAACGAGCAATTTAATAAGGGATGTTCTAACGGTTCATTAAATACGCATCGATCTGAATTATCTCTTTTATTAGGAGAAGAGATAAGTGATAATAGTTGTGTTAAACGCCTCTTAAAAGGAGCCTATAAAACTAAACCTATTAAGCCTAAATATTCATTTACTTGGGATCCAAATTTAGTACTAAATCAACTGTCTTCTTGGTATCCAAATATTAATTTATCATTAGAAAATATTACAAAAAAAAAAAACTCGTTACATTATTAGCTTTATGTACCGGTCAAAGAGTACAGACATTGTCTTTAATTAAATAAGAAAATATTGTTTTTCAATCTGATAAAGTAAATATTATTATAACAGATATAATCAAGACTTCCGCTCCAAATCGTGAACAGCCCTTATTATCTCTCCCTCTTCTCAAACTTTCAAAGCAATATCAACATATGCCCAGTATCAACTTTAAAAGAATATATTTTTATTACAAAAAATATCTGAGGTTCAAACTCCGGGAATCTCTTCGTAACATTCAAAGCTCCCCACAGAACTGCATCAAGTCAGACGCTAAGTCGATGGATTAAGCAAACGCTCGCCACGAGTGGCATTGACATGAGCGTTTTAGTGCGCACAGCACACGACACGCGTCAACCTCAGCCGCGCGCGCGGCCGGTATCAGTGTCGATGTCATTCGAAAAACGGCCGGGTGGACACAAAACTCACAGGTGTTCGCAAAGTTTTACCATCGGCCTTTAGATGATCAACAAAATAACTTTGCTTTGTCGATACTTAACAATACTTAACCTAATATTAAAAATAGTTATTGAATATTACGTATTTTGATATTAAGTAAATTACTACATTAAAAATTATGTGTCTATAAATAGACTATCACTAAGTTTCATTAATTTAAGCTGATTATAATTTCTAGCAACTCAAATAAAGTAAGATTATTTGAAGCTCATTATGCAATAATACTAATTATTAAGTACTATAATAATAAAATATGTAATTACATATTTATATCTTTACTTATTTCAATTCCAAGTATATACCTAAACAAAACTTTCTATCTCTGAAAATCTACCTGTTATATAATATCTGAAGAATGAAGCGACGAAATATAATAGATGATTAAACGAACTTCTAAGTGAAGTTCTATCGCTATTATATGAGTCGCTTCATTCGAAGATATGACGTACCCACCCACCCCGGAACCCATTTAAAAGTTTCGTTTAGGGTCTCTAAAGAATGAGGGCTTGGCGCGAACCGGGTGGATCATGCCACGCGGCGCCCCGCCACAGTGTTTTTTTTTATGATACTTTAAATTGTGCGAAGTTACCTAGTACCTAAAAAGGACTACCTGTTATATAATATCTTCGAATGAAGCGACTCATATAATAGCGATAGAACTTCACTTAGAAGTTCGTTTAATCATCTAAAATATGCCATTTTATTGATTTATTTATTTATACTTCATTGCACACTTACAAAATAATAAAAGGAAAAGAATACATTAGAACAAAAACAGTTTTAAAAGGTACAATAGGCGGCTTTATCGCTATAAAGCCATGTACCTGCGTTAACGATGGGCTAGCTAGGGATCATTGTCTCGTTGATATCGTCCACCGAGTTCGGGGGCGTAGCGCTGACAATAATACTGTTGCGTAGTTGCGAGCCGATATTCGGTCCAGTTACCTTGAAACCGCGGGCATGGGTTCGCTTGACATGTGGATATTTTACGCATGTCAACATGCTTTTTTATCCCTTTCTTCATTATCCAATATATTAACAAATCTAGACCTTCATGGCAGTTTCGTTCTTGTTTCAGTTTCAAAAAAAAAATGTAAATCAGACAGAACTCTGCAATTCTCCACTAGGAATTTTATTGTGTTTACTTTAATATCCAACCAAAGAATAGTCATAGCTTGGCTTATGGCTTGTTGTTCCGAGCCCAAGTGCTTACCTTCAAATTTTTGGTTTCAGACTAAGGGTTTTCAATAATCTGGTTGATCTTAAACCTCTCTGGGTAGCCCTTTGCGCAATAACGGCAGCCATCTTTGAGCTAAATCTTGGTGAATACATTCGCGCCATGTTTAGGGCCTTTGTTAACGGGAACTACCAGAACCGTTAAGATTTAAATTGGAAGCGTTTGTATTTCCGCTTGAATTATTGCTGTTTCAGATGGAACTTTTGGTTACAGTTGACGTTCTATCTCCGAAATCTAGTTTAGTTTTTGCTTCCATGCTGGACTGGGAGCGAAAGAAAAACATAGAATGCGCCAGCAGGTTCTCTTCCCGGGCAAGGGACAGAGGTTTTAAAGGCGTTTTTGTGGGCGATAGGCGGACCACCTATCACTACAATAGTCTCTCCATCCTTATAATACCTCCAAATTTGTCAAAAGTGACATCCGATGGTCTTGTAACCTCTGGTGTTCTGCCTACCCCATAAGGGATACAGGCGTGACGTTATGCATGCATGCATGCGTATTAGTTTTTATTTGACCTCCGTGTCGATTTATCAAATCAACATCCTGGGTATTACCTCCGTGTCGATTTAAAAAATCAACATCCTGGGTATTTTATCCTTCGTGTTAACGCTAGTTAAAGTTCCTGAAGATATTAAACAGTTTCCTTGAATATCGTTGTATATGAATACCTCCGTGTCGATTTATAAAATCAACATCCGGGTACCACCTCCGTGTCGATTTAAAAAATCAACATCCGGGTGTTTTATTCTTCGCGTTAACGCTAGGTTAAGATCCTGGAGACATTAGATGCTTTTCTTGAATATTGTCTGTATGAAATCATTCGTCTATGATTTTTTCCGCTCCAACCTTCTAAGCTTGCGTTTATAATATTCTTCTTTTCTTCGGCCGTCTTCTTCGGCATTTTTATGACAGGTGTACTTGCTACCGCGCACGAAAAAGAAATGAGCTCGACAGAGGCGCATCCTATTGATCCAGACTGGTGTGAAAAATTTTAACTAAAACGATCGAAAACACGTGTTTTGACCTTTTTAGTCATTTCATAACTCTTAAATTCGTGCGTGCTACCGTGTGAGTCAAAGGGACTACTTGGTAAATGAATATATCTGAAGAATGAAGCAACGAAATATAATCAACGTTTAGATCTAATTTAAATTTAGAACAGTAAGCGTCAAGTCTGGTAAGATCTTCTTGCAAGAGATAGCAGTCATTTATATTTCCGATCGGTTTTAAGATTTTCATGTCGTCTGCAAAACTAATCAGAGTCGAATTTTTAAAACAGGAATCTATATCAGATACAAAGATTAAAAAGAGCAGAGGTCCCAGCAGTGATCCTTGCGGAACACCGCTGGGGACCGTAACCCAATTGGACATGTAATTTTGTAATACTACAGCTTGTGAGCGATTTGTTATATATGACGTAAACCACCTCAATAAATCCCCTCTGATACCAGCATTTTCTAACTTTTCAATAAGGATGCGATGATCGATTCTGTCGAAGCATTTAGTGTAGTCGGTGTGAATTACATCTGCCTGGTAACCTCTGTGCATAGAATCTGAAACTGCTTCATTCAACAGTACTAAGTTGCTTACGGTAGATCTTCCTTTGACAAATTCATGTTGCGATAGTGGCAATGAAGTACTCAACGAAGCATACAAGTGTTCGTGTACGGATTTCTCAAGTACTTTGGCAACAACACATAACTTTGAGATGGGGCGGTAGTTAACAATTTCATTTTTATCACCTTTTTTGAAGATTGGTGAAATAAAAGCCCTCTTCCAAATCGTAGGTACAGATCCTTCTAAAATAGAGCGGTTAAAAATTATTTCTAGTGGTATAGATAATTGATCAGCGCATTCAATAAATAAGATGGGTGGTAAAGCATCAGGCCCGGCCGATTTAAATTTATCTAATTTCAATAGCTTTGACTTAATAGAAGACCTCGTTATTGAAAATGTTGAAATATCACAGTCAATAGATGGGATGAATTGGGTATCATCGTGTACTGCTGGTGATAAATCTGGAGTTAAAAATTGAGAATAAAAGAAATCAGAAAATAAGTTACAAATTTCACTACCAGAACTAGTAGTTTTGTCATCGTATGTCATTGTGTTAGGTATAGAGCTGTTTTTCGTTTTGTAGAAGCTCCAAAAATGCTTAGGGTTAGATTTAATAGAATTTTCAACCGTTTGGATATAAGTTCTATAGCATTCCTTTTCCAATAACTCAGCTCTCCTCCTTAGTATATCGATGGAATGTTTGTCACATATCATACCATACTTTTTAAATTTACAAAAATACTTATACTTTTCTTTTAGTACTTTTATTAGCGCCGTAGAGTACCATTGCGGATATTGTCTTTTAGGTATATTCTTTTTTGGGACATATTTATCACGTAGCCTATATAATGTGTCGTTAAAAAAACAAACAGACTCTTCAACATTCATGGTAATTAACTCATTATGCCAATTAATTTTTGCCAATTCGTCTTTGAACATGTTAAAGTCCGTACGGTTATAACAATATTTAATTCTAGGTGCAGGCTTGAGGCTCTGATTAGGCCAAGAATAAGTAAGAGAAATCTTAAGGGCCATATGATGCGGGTCTAACGGTACCAGAGGATTCAAAATGTTATCTACACACACATCTGAGTTGCATAGTATCAAGTCTAATATTCTGCCAAATTGGTTTACCACATGATTATATTGATATAAATTAACGAGGTATAATTCGTCAATGAAATCTGTCTCATTAATTCCAAGGGTCACTAGATTACTAGGTTCCATATGGGAACCCTCATTTGACGGGTACCAACAAATCGAACTCATATTAAAATCACCTAGTAGTAAGAATTTATCGGTTGGGTTTGATAATGTGATGTCTTGTAATTTTAATAAGAAATTGGACAATTGTTGAGAAAAAGTAAGACCCATGTTTTCATGACATAAGTAAATTACGCAAATATGTAACTTATTTTTACCCACCTCAACCGTATTCCATAAGTCCTCCGCTGAAGAGCACCACTCCGGGCGAAGAATGGTACAAAGGTCACTTCGCACGGCTAGTAACACACCGCCACCTTTACTCTGTCCCGTGTCTGCATACCTACGGTCGCGTCTCCATACAGAATACCTGTCATCTAAAATCTCAGAGTCCAATATATTTCCGTTAAGCCACGTCTCTGTTAATGCTATTATATCGTAGTTTTCTAGATTTAGGTTTCTATAAAAGATTGACGTTTTTGTTCGTAGGCCACGAACATTTTGGTAATAGCAAGTTAAATTATTGGACATATTTGCAGTTTACTATAAAAAATATAGATGGTAAAGTTTACTTGATCTGAAAAACCATTTGCGGGGTAATCAAACCTAAATAATTTGAAAGAAACCTTAGTCAGGCTGGGTATTGAATTGATAAAAATTAAAAAGTGTAGCAAAAATATTAAATCTAAATAAGTTAAATATTTAAAAAGCAAAGTGTAGGTGTTGTAGGTAATCATAGTTAATTGTAGGTTCAGTTTGTGTTTAATTTTTAATTTTAAGTACACAGGGATGTACAAGCGTCTTAAAACTATAATAGTATAATAATAATATACCACCGATAATAAAGGAAATATCTGAAACAGTCTATAAATGCCAAAATAATATTCAAAAGCAGGTATCCTAGATTTGAACGACCGGCGGCAGCGGGTCGTGCGCAGCCGACAGCCGCGGGCGATAAGGCAACAGTTGATCGGTATTTCGATATTATTATTAAAGCGGATAGTAGAATGGCTCCTATAGTTTAGTGTAAGCAACACGAGTAAAGTATATATAATAAATAGACATAATAAATACAGAACATCGATTAATGGAGCAAGTAGTACTTTCAATTTAATTAAGTTAAAGAAAACTTGGAGTAAAATATAAAATAGAACACAGATTAGGATAACTTGTTTAAATCACTCTCGGAATTTATAACTAAGACATGTGATGTATCATTTTTTCGTACGTGAATTTTAGAAAATTTCACCCATACATATGCATAGTCTCTTTCCTTAGCCAATCGCTTCGTTTTAGTTAGCAGTTTTTTATGTTCCGGTGTTAAATGGTCATTCACAAAAATACGGTGGTTATTATCTTCAGTAAATCCTACGTCCGCAGGCGTTATTGACTTTAGTAGACGTGCAGATGCAATAAAATCTTCTTTTACATATCTATTTAAGAAACTGACAACTATAGATTTATCTTTGTTTGAATAAGATGGTATTCTGCTCACATAGTTAATATGATTTTTTGTGACTTTGTACTTTATAAAATTTCCAATTTTCTCAACCACGGCATAAAGATTTTCAGACTTTTTTATAGGTACCCCCTTGATCTCCATATTATTAAGACGTGACCATTGGTCTCGTAACGCTTCGTTGTGCTCAAAATTATTTATTTGGGACTTTAGCTCAGTTACTTGACAAGATGCCGCTTCCAATGAAGTTATGCGTGATTCCAGTGTCTGGGTTTTACAGTCGAACTCCTGCATTTTTTTATGTATGCCTTTCGAAGACTCCTGCAATTTTGATATGTCGGTTTTGATCACTCTCACATCTTCGATTAACGCTGGAAGACATTCCAAATTAAGTGCCATCGCATTGAGTTTTTTCATAATTGCTTCTAATGAGACATCCGGGCTGAGGGCTGGTGTGACTGTGACCCGAGGGGAAGGTGACCGCTGCCGGCATGTCGAACATTTCCAACTTGCACGCCGCTCCGCTCCAAGTCGACGGTAGCCAGATTCCGTTATGTTAGCACAACCGAAATCGAATTGATTTTTGCAGGTGCTGCACTGAACTCCGTCATTAAATTTTTCACCACAAGTAGCACAATTCATTATAAAAAATAAATAGAGTGAATAACGTATGAGGTATATTTTAATAAGTAACACGTAAAGTACCAACGCGGACGCGACACGAATACGTGCTACACAGACAAGTGACGGTAGGTGACTGAGGGATATACAGGGATCATTTTAATTAGAGCATCACCTCTTGCCTCTCCAGATCAATCCCAACAACATTTGTTCTACAACTTTTTTAAAATTAATAGTTTTTAAAATTTTAGTTTTCCCATACAAAAATATTTAGAGCCTCTGTTTAGAGGCGTAACTCTATTTACTCTGGGTGTAGGTATGCCACACACCTTGCGCAATAAAATATCGCTTCATAATAATAATGAAGTCGTCGTGGCGCCGTGGTTACTGTGTGTATCAAACGTTATCACAGGTCAAGCAACGTTCGGCGCGGCCGGTGCTTGGATGGGTGACCGCCGACCATTCATTTCTCACGGTGACTTCCGTGCTTCGGAGGGCACGTTAAGCAGTCGGTCCCGGGTGCTGTATACTTATATACAGTAGTCATTAGGGTTTGTCAGAAGCCATTTTCGGCGCCTTGAAAATTCTGACATCCACCACCCAGCACTGGGCCAGCTTGGTGGATTATGGCCTATACCTCCTCGTCACCCAGGGGAGACACTCATAGCCCTGCAGTGGGCTCATTACAAAGAGTTGTGATGAATAATAATAGGCAGTTCTGACAAAATGTAAAGTAAGAAGCAAAAGAGCTTTTTTTTGTGTTATTTGTCAATATTTGTAAAAAGCTATAGAACAAATGCAGTAGGGATTGATGTGGAGAGGCTGCCCACAAGAGGTAGTGCACTCATATTAACGCTGTATAAAGTTTGTCGCCAAATATAACTTCCCTCGCTGTGACATTTTCCGCCATTGTTTTATGTGGAACGAATTCCTTACTAAGCCTGTGTCGGTACTATAATAAATTAAAGTAATAATAACCCGAACTGACAGCAACCAGGTGGCCCACAGTAAGCTTTTATACAAGCTTGTGACATGGAGTTCACACGGCGGACCTGGGGGACATCTCCGTATACACCCACACCAGGGCCAGCTAAGAACAGTTCGGTTCATAAACTGGCGTGAGATTCGTTTGGAAGTCAAACGCGGGCTTATTTACCGAGAAAAAATAACTAAATAAATCAAAGAGGTAACCCGTGCGCAACGGTTCATATTCGACAATATCAAAATTAGAACATTTTTCTAAAATGAAGCACATTCTCTTCAATAGCCGTCTACAGCAAAACGCAATAAGCGGCATTCGTCGTAAATCCCTATTGTGTGGTTTGACTATTTCACGACGTTCGTAGTTATCCGCAAAGCGTGCCTCGCGCTGGCAATATCTGGCGCGGAATTTTAGAGCTTCATAAGTTTCATAGAACGTGGACACAGGCCGGCGCCGGGCGCCGACTGTCTGTCGGATATTTTAAAACAATTTATGATTGATACAAGATTACAGCACAATAAGGCCATATTGCAAATAACTAAACCTTACCTTTTGAGATACGGACAATAATTCACGTTTATTTAGAGTGCCTTAACGCTGATAAGCTATTTATTTTCCTTTTTAAAGGTGTTTAGTTAACCTTCATGAGTAGTGAGTGGACTATGTAAACATTGGCCAGGGTGGCGCGAGTGCAAGCAACGCCCGTGCACCCGCGGGCCGGCGGGAAGGGGGGGGGGGTGCGGGACCCGGGGCCCGGGGCGCAACGAGCTGCAAACTCTATTAATTCTCGGACCGCAAGCGATCGGGTCGTTTGACAAGCGACAGCGGCGGGCGGGGATCCGAATGATTCGATACCCGCAACGGAAATGGATTTGCATTCTTTTATTTCACACCGGCGGCGCATCGGGCTGGCATCGCCCAGACGTCAGCTTGTACGTACCCGAGTGAGCATGAAAAGGGTTGTGAACGAAAGTGGGTTAACCACAAAAGTTTTCACAATGGCTGGCGCTTCCGCGACGGACTAGATTGAAAGAGCCGGGGATATTGTGCGCGGCCGCATTGGCCGTCGACAATATTAGTTTAAAGTTCGCTGAGCGATGGCGTTGTTTGATGGCTACTGTAATTGTTCAGTTATTCCGCTGGCCGCGCCGAGCGGTCCGCGCCACCCCCTTAAACTCTCGTACGTTCGGAGGACGCTGGCGCTGAGAGGTTTTTGTCACGTGAATAATGCATGAACCTCACATTCCCCGAGAACGTTCAAATTGTACAGCTGATGTGTTGGATCATTTTACGGAAAATTACATTTTATAAAAACATCATTCACTAAGTTTGTAAGATTTCATGGTTGTCTGGTAGAAATCGCTCCTCAGCGATAAGACCGCCAAGTTTTAATGTCTAATGTAACTGTTATTTTTCTTTTACTGTACCTGTATTATATAAACTGAAGTGTAAATAAATAATTAATAAATCAGTTTGTGAACATTACATGAGACAAACAATAAAATGACAATGTATTACAGAAACTTTATTTTTAGTGCGATCTTTAGTAATATGAAATTTCCAACCATATTAAATGTGAATTTTCAAATGCGAGAATTTTATTAATGGTTGTTACTAGTCTATACTATTGCGATATACTGATGAGACTCTACTGTTGAGAGTTGTACGTGAACTAACATTGTCACAACCACAAGAGCCTCTATTTGGATAGAGCTCTGTTTTGCCTATTTAATTATTGTTCAAACAATCAATTATTCTTGATTGTAGATACGTGCTACGGTATAAATTTTATTTATGTACACACAGAGGTAAAATAGAATTTGCAATATTACTTAAAGACAAACTCCTTACTAAAAGACAATTTCCTTGCCTTGTTGCCTTGACTATTGGAGCACCTATTCCTCGAGTAAACAGGAGTATTCACTCAAAACTATAATTCGTTGAATACTTAAACTTAATTTTAAGTATTCAACGAATAAAACTTAAACAACGTTGAAACTTAATTTGGCCTAGATAATGTTGTGTGAGTGTCAGAAATATTTAATATTAATATTAAAGGGATTGTATGTTTGGTGATGTAGTTTATAAGTAACAGTAATATAAATTTGTTATCATTACGGTTCGGCCGAAAAACAAGTTCAAAGTTTAGATCAAAATATCTAAGTGTCAACCTTAAGAACAGGTGTTAGCTTTTGATGAAATCTATTAGATGGCAGATGGCGTAAACATAAAGTGATGGGTAACTAAGACAGATACTACAAAGTTCAGCCAGTGCGGGAAAGGTCATAAGGACACTGACTGCAGCACAAGTCTTGTTTTAGCTTATTAGGTTGACTAGGGTTGTCAAAATATTTTGTTGTAAAATAAATAAATAAATTTGTATGAAAGTCTATACCAGCACTGATCATGCTAATTCTTTTACTGTATATTCTACGTATGGTATAGAAGCTAACCCTCAAGTTTTATCTCTCCATTTTGTTACACGTTGTATAAGTGTTTTTTATCTCACTTTAACCTTTTATCACTTGAAAATCTTAATCGAGTAATAGTAACGTTTGTTTAAATTGTAAACCTGTCTGCCCCAGACGCCAGTGGCTGCGGGTTCGATTCCCGCACGGAACAAGAAAAAAAAATGTTCCGTGTCTGGGTGTTTATCTATTTATGTATTTATATTGTAGGTTCCCCTCTAGTTTGCTACTTGGTATCCCATAACACAAGCTATGCTTTCTTTGGGGCCATGTAGTTGGTGTGATTGTCTGGGGATTTTATTTTTATTTATTTAAGTTAGGTAGTTTCAATCACTTGCTGTTGGAATACATTTAATAAAGATTTTCGGGGAATCGATTTATATTATGACTCATTAAACTCAATAAAATCTCAATCGTTCAAAATTTTAGGAACTAGTTTTGCAAAAAATGCTGTCTTTTATGTATGAATTTATAAGATAAGTCCATAACTTATCGTATAAATTAAACTTGTTTTATGCCTGCTGTGTGTAGACCCCGCGAGCTTATTGCGACCTTCTTATCATTCTACTATGAAGAGTGGATCTTCACTGAAGTAGCGGACCGCAGAACCATCATTTTATCAATACCATACCATAAACCATAATATATTTAACTTATAATAGGGAAACATATTTTGGATAAAAATTTAATGGCCTAATTAAGTGAAATGTTATTCAAATATTATCACTTAAGGTTTGTTACCATAGTTTTTGATAATTAATAACTTTATGATAAGAATTATTTTTGAGAAAAACTAATGCAGGTATGAATGTAAATGTGTATTGATTTAAGGTTGAATAAATAGAAGTAGGGTCTAATTGTTGTATTCAGCTCTTGTTAAGGAAAATTCACGTTTATTTGCTTTTGTAATTTTGCTTGATTATAAGTCATATAATATTTAACCTCCACTCCACCAGTCCTTGATTGAGACAGTTGAAAATCAGCCTTCCCCTCTTGGCATAATCATGATTCTTCATATTTGGTTTAGCTTATTGCGAAACTAACTTTGTCTCTCTTGCAATACAGACGATAGTCATTCGGCAGTTTGAATAAGAGCCTTTTTGTCGCTGAATAAGAACTGCTTTAGGCAGATTTCCTTATATCGTCAACAACTAATATTCAAACTGTGACAGGCGAGCAGACATCCATCAGCAGGATTATAAGATCTTTTTTTATATCAGGTATAACAAAAAAATGTAGATAATCATGTTATTTTTAGGGCAGTTGTATGTTGAGAAGTGTGTTTTAGGTTTTTCCTGTTTTTTAAGATAAAAGCATAATACATAAAAATTTTAGTGTAAAATAAAGTCAAGCACCTACGCCTCATGACTGTTCTAAAAGCTGCACGATAATGTATTTTTGACGTTTATAACTTTAAACGGACCACGCTAGCTTATCGAAACTTCACATAAATATTAAATCTTCTGGTAAACTTCTAATGAAATGTACTGGTATAAAATGTCCAAATAAAATTAAAGAATTAAAAAAACCCTTAAAACATTGAGGTAACCTGGCTCGCCGGCCCGTCCCTTCAATGTGTGGCAACTTGTCACTCCGTATCGCAACTTGTCACACTTTGTCCGCCGGCCTCGCGCGCGGGAAGCGCTCGCCCGAGCGGCATCTCCCCATAGAATGCCGCTCATTGTTGTGGTGGCAACGAGACAGCTCCTCACAGCCGCGGACGTCTGATGGGCATTGTGTGGCGGCGGCGGCGCGCGATAACGTCCACACATAATAAAGTCTATTCGCTTAAGAGACGAAGTTTACAGTTTTAATATTTTAAGGTCTAGATGTATTTGTTGTTGGCGTCAAAATAAGAAAGGCTGTGGCGTTGATCCAGACATAGACTTTTATAAAAAGAATAAATAACACACTTATAACCGGTTTACCTGAGTCACTCGGGAAGTCGTGACGACGAGGTCTGCGTAGACACCAAAACGTCGAGGTAAAATGTGAAATGTAATTGTAAAAACTTATTTTTTTGTGTTATTAAAAACCTTGAAAACTTCAGACAATTTTATGGTAGAAGCGGCAGAGATTACCGCTATTGATTCTCGATAAGCTTTTTGTTTACAGTTTGGTTTACCAAGTCTAAGTTTTATCTTAATTTAAAGGGTCTGCATGAAAAACAGATTTTTTATACTGATGTTAAACTAGTCACAAAACAAAAAAAAAAACAAACAGCTCCAATATCCATTTATGCCTCGGATATCTCGAAGTTCCCTCTTTGATAGTAGCGACAACACTGCTGTCCTTCTGGGTTTAGAAAGTCACACCGCCAAAATTGGTGAATAGCTCATACTTTTGAGATACTTGTGGTTAGCAACTTAATGCATGTTATAATACAATGATGTATATTTCTAGGAGACACTTGAGTCAGTAAGCGGCGTCCGCAGCCGCAGTCGGCCATGTCGGCCGTGGTGGCAGATATCCGACTCATGACTTCAAATCAAACTCAGTCGCTCATGGCATATGCGAAATAAGCCGTAGCATGTCAAAGTGTAATTGATGAATTATAAATCTCTAACTAGATCTACATTTAACACTAGTTATTAATAAGAAATTTTTACATTTTTTTGTATGTTTTTTGGAGTAATTAAGTAAAAAACTGCCAATGTCCAGCAGTAGGTGTCTCCTGGCTGAATGATGATGAAACAGCCGCACAACGGTCTGAATTAGTTGACTCAATTTTTTTCTTTACCACAGATACCGAATGCTTGCTTTTGGATTATGCTATATGAATTATACTTTTTTATACAAGGTTGATTTGTGGTCAAATTTTCAATTTTTTTTACACAATATGTATCAGTTATATAAACGATTTTTGCAAAAAAAAGTATTAAAGTACTGAAAAGTACTGAGCGACGCTAAAATAAATATGTAAGTACGTTTATATTATATCAAAGAAACTAACATTTAAATTTGGCTGGTGACCAAAAAACAACCCTGTATAACCCTCCGATTTGTTACTATAAGCTTCATTTATTTATTCATTATTAAAGAAACACACAGCTATTATATTTCTTATAAATATGGTTAGATAAATATTACATAGGCTAATACAGTTTCCAATGTTAGGCATTAAATATATAAAACATAAAATAGCATAAGCCGTGTTTTTAAATTGTAAAACACGGTTTAAACCTTATTTACAAACCATTAATATAAATCCTGTAGCATTTGATTTATAATTTACAGAACAGCACTTGAGGTGGTAGCAGCACGAACACTCGAGCAAAAGTGAATTGAAGGCGGGTCTTTAGCCCAGTTCCGAACTGATTTAGCAACCGTATCGCGTAGGACGAGGTCATTACATTAACAGCTGGGCTCGGCCGGCGCTCCGGATCGCTTATCGGTATCTATAAAATGTTAATTAAACCCGCCGATCGCTCCCAATGACTTGACTTTATCGGTATTCGAGAGCTCCTCGTTCAGCGGTTGTATTTATTGCCGAGATGAGCTGATTGTGTCGGCGGCGGGCGGCGGCGGGCCGCAGTTTGTACAGCCGACAACGGCTTACTTCGACGGAATAACATTATCTTAAGAGAGCAAAGAAAAATTGGAAACAAATTTTAAGCGGCAGTTTTTTAACAGTATCATCTACATTGTGTTGGTGTAAGTACACGTATTGGCATGAATTCTAATAGCATTTGCTTTTAATGTTCTCTTTGAATTTCAATTTTGTTTTGCAGTTAAGATAAGATATATATATAAAATGAGGAATAAACTTTTCAGTCTTAGATTTATTTAAGTGTATTCAATTACTTTTATTCTGCAATGTAGTGCAAAAGCAGTGGTGGCTTGATAGATGAAGATTCTAGAGAGCGGTCGAGGATTAAAGAGCGATAAGACGGCACTGACAAATCGGCCACCCGACCGCCCGCCGACCACCGGGCCCGACACCCGGGGAGCCGGCCACTCGCCGGCGGAACAAGTTTGCGCACTCGCTGTGTTAACTACATAACATGGCGTGTTGTATCGTTCTCTTCTGTAACGATGTTTCAAGTTAACTCGCCCCTATGAGTATTTAGAAAGTTACGCTGTGCGACAGTTTACTGAGTACGATAGTTTTCATAAGGAGGGAGGAGGTCACTGCATGGCTAAACAGGCGAGGTGCTCGATGTTAATGTGGATAATCAAGTGGCCGGCGGAGAGCGCTCGTCGCGAGTGTGACTCTAGGCACTCGTCGCGAGTGAGGCTGCAGGTACTCGTTACTAAAGTGTGGCTTCAGGCACTCGAGTGTAGAGCGCCCAAGCAAGCGCCAGGCCCTCGTCATCTAACTTACTGCGATCTATATTCTATCAATGTATTCATTTATAAATCTTTGGCAAGTTTCAGGCAAGTTGTTGTTGCTTGACAAATTTTAGAGTGCATTCTTCATTTAGTGCAGCGTGTAATTGTTACTTAAAGTTAGAGAAAGAAATCCTGTCCAAAAACAAAACATTTTATCAAACACTAGCCACCGCGCGCGGTTTTACCCGCGTAACTTTTGATCCCGTGGGAATTTCGGGATAAAATATAGCCTATAACCTTTCTCAAAAGTTGGGCTATCAAATGCAAAAAGAATTTTTCAAGTTTCACTTGTAGTTTCTGAGATTAGCGCGTTCAAACAAACAAAAAAACAAACTCTTCAGCTTTATATATTAGTACAGATTTACAGAATTTTTTTGTTGACGGATGAGAAAATTTCTTTTTCTTTTTTGACAACATTTATGGCAAGACTAGGTTTATTTTAAAGACGACGGCAAAACTTTTAAATAAATCCAAAATTATGGATGTACTTGAAAAAACATGCTTGTCGCTAATCCTATGGTCCATATCTCATAAAGGTCTCAGGTCTCATAGTGTATAAATTTAAAAAAATAGGTATCTACTTCCTAGTTTTCTGTTAAAAAATTCTTAAAAACACCAATTTGTTGCAGCTATGGGTAAATGCTTTATTCTGATTTGACAAAACTTTTTTTTGGGTATTTGTAGTCTATTCATCGTGGCGAGAGGACTGGTCAGCCTAGACCCTGCGTCACCGGGTCTAGCTGCTTCCAGGGTGCGCCGCGGGGCGGGCACAACTAATTTCCTTATTTTTTTTTTGCTAATCGTCGACACGATAAGTGGAAGAACAATACTTTTTTGTTTTTGTAATGAATGTAGTGCCTAGCTTAGGTTTTTTTTATTTACTTGTATTCAGTAGTCGTTAGGGTTTGTCAGAAGCTATTTCGGCGCCCTGAAAATTCTGACATCCACCACCCAGCACTGGGCCAGCTTATGGCCATGGACGGATTATGGCCAAAAAACCCGAGGAGATACTCTTAGACCAGCAGTGGGCTCATTGCAAAGGGTTGTGGTGATGAAGAATGGGAGGTTTGTCTTCCATGAAATCTGATGGTAAGTGCGCATAAAGACAGTTCATGCCAAACCTTGCTGATCCGTATCAAAAAGGAACTGTCAAAGCGCTCAGTTCAACTTTTTATAATATGTACTGAATATAGATGAGAGTTCTGTCTGCGTCTAGTAAGATAGAAAAGGGTGAGGGTTCGATTTGTTCAAACAGTACACTGACATATCTCCTAAATGTATCTCAAATGTATATTCGGCTGAACCATCCCAAATATGACTGCAGTATACCATGCATGATCGCACTTGAGCTGTGTAGGTACAAATCGGCGCGCCGGACCTTCGAGATGATTCCTAACTGTTTTGAAGCTACTTGAGCCATGGACACAATTTGTTGACAGAAATTTAAACTGGATATAACAGTTACGCTTAAAATAACGTGAACAGTAAGAAAATTATATGAGCAGTAAAAAATATAAAATTAATGAATATGTTTATTAATGTGTATCGATATTTTTTATTCTTTTGTATATCCGTAAACTCTAAAATTTTTTAATAATCTTGGAATCTTTTAATTAATTGCACCTAATACATGTAAATAGCTGGAAGTTTTCCAAACGTTATTAAATAAATGAAAGCAAATTTTTACTTAATTGTAATAGCTCATGGTTTATACGCCGCATTAAATTAACAATATTTCTTAATTAAATCAAAGTTCAGATTTTAATAACAATTAGATACTTTAAATTATGTAATTTAGTAGAGGACGTGTTTCTTTTCACAGTGCAGTTTTGAGCGAATAAACAAGTAACAAAACAAACGAGCGCGGCGTGCGCCCGCTTCCGAGTGCGCTTTGACGCCGCCCGAGCGAGTTACGCCGAGAACTTAACTCAGGTTTTGCATACATTTATTTAAAACCAAGATGAAAATATTCTTTGAGCAAATTACTTGTTAAAATGTGGAATGGTCTCTCATTTCAGGCTTTATAGACTACGTGCCAATTAAGGCCAGTCAAAAGAGAATGAAAGTGTCATAATGTTTAATGGGTTGGAAGGCCGCCGTCGTCGCGGTGAATCTGCGTGGGACACGAGATGTCAATTATCTGTGAATTTAAAGAAAATCGTCGTGTTGATAGCTTCGTGAATAATTCATGCGATCGCCGCGGTGGCGCCGCGCCGGTGAGCCGCTCGTCGTGACGTGGGCTGTACCGCCTGCGGTCGTTCGGCGGTGCAGCAGCAGGCGGACGCAGCAGCAGCAGCTGTGCGCCAGCCGCCCCGAGCCTGCCGTGCGCACTGCACACGTACGGCTTCATTTATGGCTAAACAAAATTATGGGTACAAAAAGCGAACAATTCTTTACTAATTTAGAATTTATAATGCTGTCGTTGGAAACGGAAAACAAAAAAGAGGTTTTCCATGTTCCGAGGTAATTGAACATCTCGGGACATTACTAATAGAGTGGCGGGCGGCCGTCGTCGCCGCGTCGCCGGTAGCGACGCCGACGGCGAGTGTTGTAAGTAACTTCACATATCCACTACTGGGATGTCGGGAATTCTCAGGCTATATTCTTTGCAGCAGTTTTACGACGCGATATTCCTGCGGTGTGCCTCACATACTTGCGGGTTGTTTCGCGCTGCTTTCTTTCGTGTTTATTTGGATATTTCGCTTTGCACTATGTTGCATCGTTGCAAATAAGTAAAAGAAGTTTGTGGTATGGGCGCCAAGTAACGGACTAAATTTTTTATTTGTATTTGTATTTGTATGTCTATTGTAATATAAAGCCAAAGAATTTTTGACCAGTTATTATTAAATATTATGTATTCTGGAAAACATATTAAATTTTGAATAACACTATTAATTTTGTCTGTATTCGCAACACGATATGAAAATATTCGTATTACTAGGTTTTACTGATTTTGTAGCAGAATCAGAATCTATTGAAATTTGACGACCGGCTGGTGTAGCGGTAACATACATTTCCTTCTATGCCAGTGGTCCTGGGTTCGAATCCCGGCGGCGGCGGATATTTGTGTGATGAACACAGATATTAGTCGTCAAGTCATGGATGTTTATATGTTTATTCTAATAAAATATATGTATTTATTCAATATGTATGTTTATATATTTCTTAAGTATATCAGTTGTCTAGTATCCATAACACAAGTTCTTTAAGAAACTTAATTTGGGCTAGATAATGTATTGTGAGTGTCAGAAATATTATTTATTTATCATTATTTATTTATTGAAATTTAGTTAAGTTTTATTTTGGTGTGTAAATAAGAAACTTTTTAAAGTCTCAACTATACGAGGCCGCAGATGTACGAGTACCTACATTTATAGTACGGAAACAATAGCCTGCTATTGTAGCACTGGGATGAGATTCAGAACGCTCGCAAGCTACCACATTGAGTCTATACCTTACGCACTTTATTGTTACTCAAAATATAAGATATTTGTAAAAACAGAATGACATTTGATAACTTCATTACATAATCATCATTACATTTCCATTATTTATTTTGATAAATGAGAAAAATGGTAATGAGGATTGTGCTTGGGTATTTAACTAATTAAAACACAGTTGAAAAGTCACAAGCCATGTTTCAAGCCGTAAAAACAAAAGCTATTTTCCCATGTCCTGACTGCACTAGGTGCTTTATCCACTTTTTTAATGGAGTCTTGAACAAAGTCTTACGGCAAAACGAGTTCTTCAGATTTTCCTAACTCCGCGAGGGCTGAGTTTCAGTATATATATATTATGTTAAAAAACCGTATGTTAAAAAAGCTCTGTCTACTCGCTGATCTTGAAGTGTTTAGTTCAAGAAATGGAAACGGTCGTACGTTCTGACAAGTACACCGATAGCTACATCACTATACTTACTTGAAATTGTCTGAATAATCGGGGTAGCGCAGGCTGGCATAAATTAAGCTGGGGAATTGTATCGTTAAGTTAGAAAAAATCACGTCTACTTCAAATTCAAATTAATTTATATTCCAGATTTGTGGTTATATAAAGTTGTTAAAATAAAATACATACTATTTTTAATCTACCATAACAAAGGTACCTAAATATGTCAAATCGATTCTTTTTTTTAAGCAAAAATGTTCATTAACAGGTTATGAAGCCACAGTGAGTAAACACAACTCTGACAGGATGGTGTCAAGGCTGGTCGAAGAAATCGACTTTAGCAGCGGATTATTTTTCTTGAGGTTGGAGTGGAGTCTGAATTCATAATCTCATAATAATACCGTGGTGCGCTGGCGAGTCAGCCTGATAAAAGTAAACTGATTACGAAGGCTCGCAGGCGGTGCTTTATCGTATGTTGTTAGCGTTCAGGTCAATTTGTTTTTTGGGAAGTGTAGATCATACACCATTTTCATAATTTTCAGGAATTAGCCAACATCTTTAGATTATGCTTATTTATATGCTTGAGATATCAGTTCTATGAATTAGCAACAACAAGTAATATCTACGGAGCAGCGCCTGTCATCGCTTCATTAGATATTCATGAGCGACATCGGTTTTGCAGGTTGATGTGTGTGTAGCTGTCAGCGATGTTTGTTCAACTCTAATCACGCCAAATGATGGATCGAGCGGTGGCGGTATTGAAGACATTACCAATTCATTTACATACTATTGAACATTTAATTATATATTTACACGCCAACTGCTGATTCCGCCTAGAATTATTCCTGATTAATTTTACCGGAGCTTGTTTTTGGGATGAAGAATATTTTTAGTAGTCGCGTTTGTAATAGACAATTATATCGTAATACCATTTGTCAGGGTGCATGTCTTTAGGAAATTTATCGCGTATTGTCTTTTTAACATTGTCTTTCAAAACAATTTTAGTACCTACAAGCAATAATGGTATTCATCATTACGTTTGCTGTTAAAATAAAATTCATTATTTAATCTCACAAGACACTAGAAGTAGGGATATGTAAGAGAAAGGAATATTCTGTATTTGAGGACTTTAAATATATCCTAATATAGTAAAGCTGAAGGGCTTGTTTGACTGCGCTTATTTATGAAACTATTAATTAGATGAGAAAAAATATCTTTGTATTCGTTAGCCCAGCTCTTGAAGATCTTCCTTCCTGCCTCAATTTCAAAAAGTTCTGAAGTGTTTCGCGAAACATACAACGCGCGACTCATGGTTTTAAAATGAAATAATAAATTCAAAAACGTTGCACGTGCCTGAAATTGACATATGTACTAGCACTTCCTATCTTTTTACTATGTAACCTTGAAATTCTTTGTTTATATGTTGTTGGTGCAGCTTTTCAAATAAATAAAAATAGTGCCTATATGAACGGGGAAAGTATTCGTATGCTTTGAACATTGGCTAATCAATGCTCTGCGCGATCTCATTGCACACGTACCGCCTCATTGCGACGCTTTGTGAAACACAATGCCATGGAACCCTTCGGCGCGCGAAACAAAATATTACAACCCACAAGGACCGGCCAACGAGCAATGGTGCCACCGAGTAGCTCGCAGCGCCCCTGTTTGTACTGCTCGAGTGTCAGTACTCAGTGAGTCGGAGGAATATACCAAGAATTTATTTTGTTACATGTGTAACATTTAATGATGGAAAAACAATGGTTAAAGGGAGCTGAATGAAGAACAACGCCAGCAGTTGGCAATTAGATTTCTCATTTTAAGCTTTACAGTACTTAGTTCCCGGCTCCGTTCGGGTGCAATTTGTCTTTAAGTTGTTGCCGAAAGTTTCCTATAAAAACACTTGTGAATTGCAATTGTTACGCGAGGGCCTCTTTGCAGATCTCGATGAGCAGGAGCGATAAAATGAAGAAAGTGCGAGAATCTTGCATGGGAGCATGCGACGTAATGTTGGCTATTAGCGAAGTACTCAACACGCAGCTCCATCCCTGTACAGTTTGTATTAAACTTGTGCTACATCTATAGTCCTGCCAAAATAAAAAGAACCGACTCAGGAATCAGGACTTCAGTGGCACAACCTGCGATATTTTAAGGCAAGTCTCATAATTCGGTTTGTGTGAATTTCTTCAATAAAACTGCCAACTTTCCGATTAAGAATGTGAATGGACTGGACAGGTTGAGATAATTTGAAACTCAACTGGATATTGATAAGATCCATGAGAATCAATATTAGTGTCTACAGCTGATGTTTATCGAACTTTTACATTTGTTGGTTGGTCTCTTAATGAACCAGGCAGAAGTTTTGATAGAGATTCATCTACTAAGCTTTGCTAAGCAATGTCTGCCAGGCAATTTAGTCTAAGATTTCAACTGACGCGATGATTTGAGCGGCATCGTACAAATAACATATTTCCAATAAGACCACTGGCGATAGTATTAACAAGTTTTGATTACTTACATTTATTGATGTTTTAATGTTTTTCGTATTTTTAATAAAAACGATCTCATTATTTGTCTCCTTTATAAAAGTTTGATATACTTGCAGGACTTCTTTCATATATCTGTTTAAGTTATACATATTTGTAACACAGTGTTTACTCTTATACCAGATGACCGAGGCAGCTCACGTGAAAACTGTTTTTACAGATGAACTGTTTTACCAACATCGCGGCATCGGTGGCAAAGGCGTGGCACATCGGTTCCAAACTAATGTATTGTGATTCTTAAGTTTATCCTGAATATATGTAGAGACTGGCAGACGTTTTCTATTTTATGATGTAAATTGAGGAATTGGTTGTTTGATCTGTTTGAGTTTTTACTCAATAATATTTCATTGATGTTCTCGAGCTTCTAAATTATGAACGCTGCGTTAATCGTCTTTTCATTGCTTTTTTAATATAAATTTTATTCAAAACTAATATCCTTTGATGAAAATATTCAAATAGGTATACCTACTCTGGTCCTTAATTGCTTTGGTCTGGGGTTCGAAGATAAATAAGCGATCGTTCCAGCGCGCTCACCAAGTTCCTACGCCACAAATATTTTATCCAATCCAACAATTTAGTTTTCACATACAGAGTTGTTTGTGAATTTGGAATTACATTAGTTTGAAGCGAGCTCGTCTTGTCGCTGCGTCGCACTCTGAGGACATGACGAGCGAAGTCATCCACTAGTCACATTCGATGCTCGTCTCGACTCATTACATACATCGTCTAGAGCGGGCCCGAGCGAGACATCTAGACAATTTGTCCTAGTCTCTCTAAGCACCGCCGGTAATATCGGTGCCGTCGCTCAGATGTCGCCGGCTCAGCGAGATATAACAATGAACAAGTTCTGTCGTTTAGAGCAATTGCGCCGTCGGAGCAGCTTCTGCAAGGTAATTGCCGAGCGATGTTGCCGCGTCGCGCCGCGTCAATATCGCCCGCGATAACGGCCCTAACGCGGGATACAGCTTGCGAGTGAACTTTGATAAGGAGTTCATTAGGAAATTGCTGAATACTTAGACTTGAGACGAGTTCAAGAGTTCAAATTCTCTAATTATAATAAAATTATGTATTAAAAAGCTTAATTACAAAGTTGTTTTATATCCAAGAAGGCATTTTGACGTAAAGTTTTATTAATTATAACTTCTAAAGTTCACAAACTCTTTGTTTTATACAGGGCAGATTTTAAAGCGTGTGGTAATTGTTGGTATAATGGACGCCTGCCTTTATATTGGAAGACAGCAGATGCGTTATCTATGACATCTGTCACTCTCTCTACTCTGTGTTCTTTCTGCCATGTATAGAATCTTTCCTAACTGCGCTGTAATAATTAATTATCCGTTTTAATACTTCAAGTTAATAAATAGTTCTTATCTTTAAATGCCCTAACTTTTATTTCAACAGGTTATGGGCCCAGTTCGTTTTGTATTTTGAGTTTTAAGTTCAAGTAAATAGAAAAAAGTAAACCGCGAGTATAACCTCTCATTTCGTTACCGCGCACGCGAGTGATTTTTTCTTTTCCAGCTATTTTCAGATTGAATATTAAACAATATGGCTAGTAATGGTTCCATGATGTCCATTGAAAAGTTAACGGGTCGAGACAATTGGGCAAGTTGGAGTTTTGCCATAAAGGCATACCTTGAACATGAGGACTTATATAATTGCATTTTGTCGGAACCAATAACTACGGACCCAAAATCAGTAAAACAGGACACTAAAGCCAAGTCAAAATTAATATTATTAATTGACCCGATTTTATATATACATATCCAAGAGGCTCAAAATGCTAGACAGGTATGGGAAAATTTGGCTCGAGCATTTGAAGATAGTGGCTTAACTCGAAAAGTTGGCTTGTTAAAAGAACTAATTAATACTAATTTGGAAAGTAGTATGTCAGTTGAAGACTATGTAAATAAAATAATGACTGCAGCGCACAAGTTGAGAAATATAAAATTCAATGTAGATGATGAGTGGTTAGGCACATTAATGCTGGCAGGATTGCCAGAGATGTACAGGCCCATGATTATGGGTTTAGAAAGTTCCGGTATGAAGATCAGTGCTGATTTAGTGAAAAATAAATTACTTCAAGAAGTGAAGTCATCAGACACTACCGCACTTTATACAAACTCTAAAAATTATAAGCCTAAAAGTAATCATTTAAACAAAAAAGGTCCTAGATGCTTTTGTTGTAATAAATATGGACATCTCAGTAAAGATTGTTGGCATAAGAAGTCAAATATTAATGACAAAAATAAAAAAGGATATGTTGCAGCCTTTTCAGCCTCAGCAGCAAATCATTTAAATTGTTGGCATGTTGACTCAGGGGCATCCATGCATATGACCATGCACCGGGACTGGCTCACTGAAATAAAACCTTCATCTGTGACAAATATAAGAATCGCTAACAACAAAGTATTGAAAGTTGAATGCTGCGGTAATGTATGCATTAAAGTAAAGGCAAAAGATGGTAACACTGAATTAATACAAGTTAGAGAAGTATTATATGTACCAGAATTAAAAACAAATTTGCTTTCTGTTAGCAGAATAATAAAAAGTGGATGTCGTGTAATATTTAATGAAAATGGCTGTCAAATTTACAATCCAAGTAATAAGTTAGTTGCGAAGGCTGATTTAATTAATGAAACATATCTATTAAATACTTCTAATAATCAAGAAATGCAAGCAATGATGGCCAGAAATGATGATGATGCTTTTTTGTGGCACCAGAGAATGGGTCACTTAAATTTCACTTTTGTTAATAAATTACCTAACTGTACTGAAGGTGTAAAGCTGTCAAAAAGGACAGAAAATTCAGTTTGTGTTACATGTTTTGAAGGCAAGCAAACAAGAAAACCATTCCCTAAAGAAGGCTCCCGTGCAACCAGCTTGCTAGAAGTCATACACAGTGACGTATGCGGACCTATGAAGCATACTTCTATAGGAGGGGCAAGGTATTTTGTAACCTTTATTGACGATTTTTCTCGACGGGTACATGTTTATACTATTAAGAATAAAAGTGAAGTAATTGAAAAATTTATGGAATTTAAAAATAGAGTGGAAAATGAATTAAATACAAAAATAAAAATCCTTAGAAGCGACAATGGAACAGAGTATAAAAATAAAAATTTTGACTCCTACTTAAAAAAACATGGAATACTGCACCAAACATCAAATCCATACACTCCTGAACAAAATGGTCTCAGTGAGAGAATGAACAGGACCTTAATTGAGCGTGCCAAATGCATGATTATTAATGCTGAATTACATGTCACATTCTGGGCAGAAGCAGTTGCTACAGCTGCATACATTGTGAACCGTTCTCCCACCTGTGCCTTATCCGATGCCACTCCTTATGAAGTATGGACTGGGAAAAAGCCTGACCTTAGTCACATGAGAATTTTTGGTTGTCCAGCAATGGTGCTTATCCCTAAAGAAAACAGATCTAAGCTTGATGTGAAGTCACATAAGTTAATATTTGTTGGCTACAGTGATACTACAAAAGGGTACCGCTTCATTGATCCTCAAACAAAAAAAGGTATTATAAGTAGAGATGTTGTGTTCCTGGAATCTTCAATTATAAGAAATAAATGGGATGATGTACCTGAAAAAGAACAAGATATTAATAAACATAATTTAGTCAAAAATAAAATCAAAAAGACTTGTAATAATGAACAAAAAGAAAAGGAAATTGCTCCCTTACCTCTATGTAGTGAAGAACCTTTGGACAGAAATACAGATAATGAGACTCGGGAAAGAAGAGAAATACAGTCTCACAGCATTTGTGATTCAGATGAATCAGATCAATTTGAAGAAGTGAGTGATGTGACATACATACCTGACGAGACAATAAACTCTCCACTGGTATCAAATATTACTTTGCGGCCACGACCACATAGGATGAGAAGCCAAAATGATGATATTCACCAAAGTCCTTCATCACTAATATGTCAGAATGTTGAGTCAACAATGAATTTACTAAATAATGATCCATTAAGTCTTGAAGAAGCTTTAAACAGTGAAAAAGCTGAAGAATGGGAAATAGCTATGAATGAAGAGTATCAGTCCTTGATAAAAAATAAAACATGGACACTGGTTGACCTACCAGAAGGAAAATGTGCCATTCCAAGCAAATGGGTTTATAAAACTAAATTAGATAGTAATGGATCTTTTACACGCTGTAAAGCTAGACTGGTAATAAAAGGATACAAGCAAGTCAAGGGCATAGATTACAACGAGGTATATGCCCCAGTGGTCCGATATACATCTATTAGATACCTTATTGGTCTTTCTGCTAAATATGGACTTAAGATACACCAAATGGACGCTGTCTCAGCTTTTTTGCAGGGTGAACTTGATGAGGAAATCTATATGGCCTTACCGCCTGGTTGTGCAGATGAAAACAAAATATGTAGACTGAATAAATCCATATATGGGCTTAAACAAGCCAGCAGGCAGTGGAATAAAAAATTAAATACTGCTCTGTTAGAGATTGGAATGACTCATTCTAATGTTGATCCATGTGTTTACTACCGTATATTAAATGAAAAAGATATGCTGTATATAGCAATCTATGTCGATGATTTAATCTGTTTCTTCAATAACAATGTAACAGCTGAAATGATTAAAAGTAAATTAAAACAAAAATTTGATATGAAGGATTTAGGACCAGCCAAACATTGCATTGGGTTTAGAATTTCTCAAGACGAAGATTCAAATGAAATCTCTATTGATCAATCGATTTACATAAAAATGATACTTACCAGATTTGGAATGAACAACTGTAAGCCGATGTGGACACCTGCTGATGCAAATGCAAAGTTAAAGAAAGGTGAAAATGAACAACAAATTTTAAATAACATTCCATATCAAGAAGTCATTGGCTGCTTGCTGTATTTATCGCAGGGGACTCGACCAGACATCACCTTTATAGTTAATTCTCTGAGTAGATACAATAATTCACCTACTAACGAACATTGGGTGGCCCTGAAACGAGTCATGAGATACCTGAAAGCTACCATTAATATGAAACTGGTTTATAAAAGGAATGTTGATGGAATAATCTCGGGCTATTGCGATGCCGACTGGGCAAATGATGTTGAGGACAGAAGATCATGCACAGGCTATATATTTTTATTTCAGGGTGCTGCAATAAGCTGGAATTCTAAAAAACAGCAGACTGTAGCCCTTTCTACAAGTGAGGCTGAGTATATGGCTCTAGCAACAGCCATACAAGAATCTCTTTGGTTGAAACAGTTGACAGACGAGTTGCAACCTGAACTTAAAGGTAAACCTGTAACCCTTTACTGTGATAATCAAAGTGCAATTAGACTTTCAGAAAATGCTGTTTACCATGCACGCAGTAAACATATAGACATCCGGTACCACTTCGTTCGAGAGAGTATTACTGCTAAACAAGTCATAGTCCAGTATAGACGAACTGAAGACATGGTTGCTGATATTTTGACAAAAGGGCTCCACCGATCGAAGCATGAAAACTTCACCCTATCAATGGGCTTAATTTTAAAGAGCTTGCGTCCAGGAGAGGATGTTGGTATAATGGACGCCTGCCTTTATATTGGAAGACAGCAGATGCGTTATCTATGACATCTGTCACTCTCTCTACTCTGTGTTCTTTCTGCCATGTATAGAATCTTTCCTAACTGCGCTGTAATAATTAATTATCCGTTTTAATACTTCAAGTTAATAAATAGTTCTTATCTTTAAATGCCCTAACTTTTATTTCAACAGTAATTTATTATTGAATGACATAATTTTGGTCGTGGCTTTTAAGCCCAAACTATAAAAATAATCAAGGGATTAAATGCATAAATGTTAATTCATTTAATGAATATTGCGTTAGTTTTGTTGTGTAATCGGTAAATCCAAATAAATAAAATATTGTATTGATTATGCAGTTATCTACTGCGAAAAAAGAGCAAAATATATAAGTTGCGTTCGGAACCATCATCATGTTGATATGTAATTAAAAATAAACAAAAACGTTGTGAACAAGTAAAAATAGTGCAAATATTAAACCATAAGTATAAATAAAGTAGTAAATCCAAATACTTTCTTGTGGATATATATTTTTCTATAATTTTTTAACATAACAGACTGCCTTCTTCCTTTAATCAACGACACAAGTCAACGCCAACTGTCAAACTGACAAATGAACTGGTTAATAGCAGCGGCCGGCTGAAAGATTTTCATTCCTTTGTTACTGTTTTGTGATTAGGTACATGGTGCTCTGTTGTTACATGGTGGATAATTGTGTTAAGAAACTAGTTTTTCTACATATTAAGTATAGTATAAGTAAATCTTTTCAAGATTTTCTTTAAATATTGTATCCATTATCTAGTTCCTATATTAAAATTTTCGCTTATTTTGAGGATTGATATGGTGGCAATGGCGCTGTGGGAAAAAATATGTTTAGCGGTTTTTTTAATGAAATTATATTATGACTATTTCAAGGGAAAATACTATACAAATTGTCCTCTCGCTTATATCCTAGCAAAACGCCCATAAATACGCTAAGAGGCCCAAACTTTCCTGTGTACTTAACTTTAATACATAGTTAATTAGGGAATAGCAAACTGTGTGAAAGCTCGCGGCGCGGCGCTGCGCTGGAGGGGCGAACTATTATTAATTGCAGGCTGTTGGCGAAGCAACCCGCCCTTGCTTGTAATAGGCTCATTATTTAAAGCCTGAAAGGATAATAACTCCATTTTGTAATTTATGTGTGGGCACCTGTCTATGTGCAGGTACTAAGTAGTTCAAGTTCATGGGAAAAAGAAACTTTCTTGTTTATTTAACAAGTGCTAGTAGCGACATAGTACAATAACAGAGGGAACTAGGGGGGGGGATCATTGGAGTATTCTGATTGGTGCAAGGATTAGTGCTTCGTAAATTTTCTAAGGGAGTCATTTGTGTTTCAGTCATTAATATACACAATCAAACTTTTAACCTTTAGTCATTAATATACACAATATTAACATTCATCAAATGGTTTAAGTAATAGAGCGTGTTACAGAAATAAATGCAGGTACCTACATTTTCGTAAGTCAAACTAAACGAGGTTCACAGTTTAGTTTAAGTGATTCTGATGAAACATTACACTCCCTTACCAGATTGGTTAAAAGGTTTATTTACAAATATTATTGGTCTTTCTGTTACATCTTTTCATTACAATCCCTAGAGAAGGCCAAGATTTATTGGAACACCGAAACAAGCCAATACTTTATGTTTATTATTTAATTTATGTATTAAGTTTGATGTGATCAAAGCAGTGGGCTAAACAGTAAGAAATTGTGCTGAAATTATCTTTCAATAATAAATACGAATATAGGCAGGTCACTAGATAAGCCATTAGTTGGGTCACAGTATATTTGAATTTGCGGTCAATAATAAAGAATAGGTATGTGGAATGAGAGCGGAGTCCGGCGGAGGTTGCCGCGGATCATGGGCAGCGTGCGGGCGCGCGGTGCCGCGGCGCGGCGTGCGGCCCCATGCCGCGCGTGTCACGGCCGCCCCCTCGCCCCGCCGCCCCGCGCCCGCCCGTCCTTGACACACATCCCGCCCCCACGCGCTATACAACTAAATTACCATCGATGCGACTTTTGTTCGGCGACCGAACCGTTTACTTTTACACCCCATTCGCACCGATGTTTCCTACCTGCTTCTTACCTCCATCCCCCCTTTTAATGTCTCAAAATCAATGTATGGATGTAGGATCTATTAAGCGATTTAGTTTTATCGTTTCTCGCATTAAATCCGAGCCCTTTAATCGATGTAATATTATTGATGGCCCCTAAATTGGTGGAACACGGTTGTGTTGGTGTCGAAGTGGGTCGTGGGCGGTTATCGGGGGCTGTGATGCGGGGGCTCTTAGCTTCTAGTTAGATATATTCTGTCGGATTAACGCCCTCGTGTCACTCCCCGCTGACCGGTTGACGTTGATGTACGAACTGGCTAAGCTAGCAGGTAATACAGCAGTGATATAAAACGGTTTAGGAGCTGCTCTGTGTGGTAATGATGTTCTAAAGGTGTCACGTGTGTGCGAGCGGCGGCGCGTAATCAAACCGCCGCCGCCGGCGGGCGCCGCATTCTCCACTTATTGCATCCTGCTCATTAATATTTATGATCTTTAAACTATTGGAAAGATCGAATCAAATGTTTATTGAGTACAAATAGTTTAGGAGGTTTTTAAAATACGCCCTCCGTGGCGTGCGTATTGGGGCAATACCCAGCTCAGATCTAAGTACCTTCCTACCTTAGTATTTATACTACTTTGCTCAACGCGTGATTATGTTTTCCTAAATGTGAAACATGTTTGAACATTAAGTAAAATGCTTTTTGTCTCGTATAAGTATACAGGGCTAGTTTTAATTAGCGCATCACCTCTTGCAGGCAGCCTCTCCACATCAATCCTAACAACAGTTGTTCTACAACTTTTTAAAATCAATAGTTTTTAAAATTTTAGTTTTCTCATTCAAAAAATATTGATAGCCTCGGTTTAGCGGCATAGCTCTATTTACTCTAAGCGTAGGTATGCCACGACCCTTGCGCAGTAAAATATCGCTCCAAAATAATAATAGGTACAAAATGTAGAGTAAACAGTAAAAAAAAAATTGTTTAAATTTTTTGTGTTATATAGCAAGATTTGTCAAAAGTCGTAGAACAAATGTTGTTGGGATTGATGTGGAGAGGCACCGCAAGAGGTGACGCGTTAATTAAAATTAGCCCTGTATATTACATTTGAACACTATAAGCGATGTTTTGGTGTCTGCACAACTCTCAGTTTTCTCGAGCGATAGCCACAGTCGTTATTTTATTTATAAACATTGTATTTCTGGCAGCGCCAGTTCCCTCAGTGTTCCGGGTTTTACTAATATAGTAGATATTTGTTTTCAGCACGAAAACAAGATAATGACTCATCTCTTAAAGCTGTTTAAACTCTGTAAGCTTTAGATTCCATTGGAACATTGATACTTTAAAAGGTTGGTTATTCGATACTCCTGTCGGTAAATCAGCGAAAAGACGTTGTTCTACAGCATCAACTGTTGAAAAAGTACGAAATATCTCTAAGCTTCTGCAAGGCTTGCATGTTTCGATTGTTTTCATAAACTAATTCAATTCGGCATTTTCTTGTAAACTTAAAGTATTTGCCATATTTAAATCTTAATGATTTTTGAGAGGTATCCGTGACTAACCGATGAAAAAACGATAGCCAGCCGTCGTCGTCAGTAGCTGAATTTACAATTTTCTGGACAAAACAAGTATGAACAATAGATACTAAATGTATTTGTTTCACTATTTGAGATTTAAAACCTCCAGCTCAAAAGTGGCTTTTAAATTTATATACTAATCTAATTTTTAAAGCAGTAGCCACTGTTGAGAAATTTAAGTTTTAAAATCTTTGGTTAACGCATCTGTAACGAAACCATTTACTAAGAAAACAAACTAGAGACTAATATTCTGAGCATAAAGTTTTGTTTGAGTGCGAGCCGTGCGCCGCGCCGCGACTTCTGCATTCAATTACACGCCGTACAGGGCACGCCGCGGCCGTAGCCGCCGCCGCCGCCGCCGCCGCAGTCGCCGCCGCCGCCGCCGCCGCGAGCTGCGGAACAAACTCCTTAAGGCGCTCAGAACTGCTCATAAAATATACCGCGGAACCTCGGAATATTCCATTTATCTTGATACCTTAGACAATGTTTATTTTTGCATATTTAAGCGCGGGCCCCGACCTCGCACTTCCTGGACGTTAAAAATGCAAACTCGGCGTTCTTTGGAATCGTCTGTTTTACGGAAACGAAATTTTTATTTCTGTCTGTCATGAAGTCTGCGGAAAGCTCGGGTTACTCAACAATTAGTCTACATGCCGTAACGAACACTTAATGTCCGGTTAATTGGGGCTGCGTCGGATGAGGTGATAACTGTCCGGAGGGTCGCGGGAGAGATTAACACAATTAATAAACGTTTAACATTAACATTTAGGTTAAGTAAGTATTGAATTGCCTTTGTGAAGAATGGAGGTGCCTGCGGGTGGTTCGAAGTACAAGAGCATGTGAGCGGAGTTTTCCTACGTGTTGCGACGGAGATCGCCACCGGCCGCTGTGTCCACACTCCGGAGTACACGAGCTGTGCTCACTGCAACTTCCCCGCATACATTTACTCCAAAAATACGAATGTAGGACATTACGTCCTAGATTCTCCGTTTAAATAATCTCGCATTATTGCCGCCTCCGGCGCGCCCGGCTTCGAAGCTCGTTTCGTATTCTGAGACTCGATCAAAATCCATTTGGATTAAAATGATAGCGGCTCGCGATACATTCAGGGTAAATCCCTTATTAAGCCACATCATTTATTGCGCGTAGTCCGTTAAATATAAATAAGATACTTTACTGTCATACTGACCGGGAATGCTAATTTTTAGGGCAGTCGTTTTTGCGAAAATCTTAAAGAAGCTGAAAGCAGCTTTAAGTTGAGTGTTCATTAGTTGGCGGCTTGCGAATTATGTAATTGTTATGGGGTTCTTTGTTTTACTTAGAAAGCTGTTAGCTGCGTTGTGTCACTGCCCGCAGATTGCGGGGGACGGGCGCGGGGCGGGCGCGGGGAGCGGGGCGGCGAGCGGCGAGCGGCGAGCGTGCGTGACACGCATGTTGTATGACGACCTCAATGAGTCCGCGCTGCACGAATTTCAAATGCACATATTCGATCACATTTCTTTGATTCGATTATGAAAGGTTGGTGTGCGATTTTTTTAATATTACCAACCATTTGAAAAACTAGTGACACGTGAATAGGCATTTCAATTCTTAATTTACACAGAAAATGGGGACATTCCTAAAAACTGTTGGTTTTAATGAATTTTAAGAAAAGCTAAAACATTTGCCTTCATTATGATAGTCTGTGTATATTAACAAAAGTCTGTGCTGAAGCGAATTCTCCCAATGCTATGGTAATTTTTATGATTACGATATAGCTCAATGATAACGTGATACAATATAAACTTTATATGCAAGTACTTATACACACTCATATTAAAATCATACAAATATATAATTAAATCAAACTTATAGTGTTGCATATTGTAAATGTAATTTGTAAGACATTATTTTGTTAGTTTTATGGTATACATGAAATAAAATACCCGAGCATACTCAGTGCTCAAACGGCAAAGTAGTAAAATATATTGGTGCGTTTGTTTTCATACAACGAAATTGTTTTACTTTGTAAGATTGTATTTTGTCAGCGCCGCGCCCTCCACTGTTACCCTGGAATACATCCTGTTATGCATACCCGTACCACGTCAAAGTCTTAATTACGCGGTTGTAATTAAAACAATAATACTGAACAGTTTTCATACAGCACTATTTACCCAAAATTTTATAATGAGCTTTATTATGAGATCCAGACGACAGAAATTATATTTGTAATAGCTTTTATTCTCTGAACACTTATCAAACACAAGGAAGCACCAAATCTTTGATGAACTTCTGCAGACCATCAAAACATTAAAAAGAGCCGGACAAATAAAATAAATATATTAAGCAATAAGGTATGAAAGGCTCTGGGCTTAGGTTATTTTCTACTTACAATGTAGCCCTTCAATATATTTGGGAAAACGATAGTAAAAGCTATGAAAAACATTATGATAAAACACACCAACATTTTTATGATATCAAAGCGCGAGAGCTGAATCAAACTAAACTCTCCATCCAAGCACCGGAATCAAAGCATACTTTCAGCTACAAGCAGCAATCACTGATCACAGCTGATTAGCTGAGTCAGTAATAGTCAAACATATGAATTTCATTTGATTTTACGGGTTTTAGAACATAATCAATTTTGTCAGTGATTTTATAAAGTTTTTATTGCCATCATGAAATCCACAAACATACGGGAGATTTTATTTGTATGAGTGGTGTTGTTTATTACTAACATTTGCCTTTTTACTGGATGCTTGCTACCATAAAAAGGTGTTGAGGATATCATCGTTTTAGTGGGTGCATTCAAAAACTGGAGAATTAGAATTGTCAACTTTTACGTATTTATTTTAAAGCGTTGCAGAATAAGCTTGGATACCGTGAGTCACATAAACTACGAGGATGAAATTTCAGCGTTAGCCAGGCGGCGGCGGCGGCGGCGCGTGGGCAGGGCACCGCGATAGGCCGGACACCAACAGTTCTCCAGATTCAGAGCTACGCTAGCCAGAACATACAGCCACGCTACATTTCTACGCAGTGGAGCAAAGCTTCCGGAGATTTAGTTGTTTTACTGAAACCTAACAATCCAAGTTGATTTAATTTATTTCTATGGTAATATGGTCGCTTCGAATCATACAAGTTTAAGGAGCAAATAATGAATACGATTGATTGTCATAATTGACTTTATTTGCAAGCAAGAATAATATCACAACGCTTCAAAGAGGACTTTATTTTAAAGTTATCATGTGCCTGCGCGCATTGACATAAGACCTCTTTGCCATGCACAAACGGCCGAAAATAAAGCCAAAGCAATAACATATATCCTTTTATTATAAAAAAACTTAAATAAGGTATAATTCATTACATATCGAAACCTGGCAAACGAGCACCACATTCTTCTGATGTTAAACGACATCCAGGAACGTAGAGATCAATAGTTATAGGTGGTTAAAGAAACGAAATCGTCGAGTTCAAATGTAAAAAAATAACTTTCATTTGTACTTCAACCTTCGTTCATTTGATACGAGTATATTGTACCGTGAAAAAATACGACAAATATAAGTTTTCACTAGAGGTTAGAATTATTTCACTTCCGATGTACGAGTAGCAAACTGCAGTGAAATGCAATTCATTGTCATTCATTAGTGACTCTACCAGAATAAATAAGCGGGGACTGGAAAAATGCAATACAATTCATTCCAATTGCGGTGCGGTGGCGCGACTTAAATTTCATAACCGTTGACGTAGTTTTGTTTATATTTCAGACAACGAAGGTAAGTACTTCTTCATTTCGGTATTACTTTATAAAGTAGTTATTCAAATTTTGGAGTTCGAGGTGCTTGTCAGCGCGTTGAACAGCAGGAGACGGCAGCCACAGGCTCAAGCTTGGCAGCTCACCAGCTCTGACCACACAGCACTGAAATTTTGTACATCTCTCATAGACCTGATTCCACTAACACAGTACAGAAGGAGACTTTTTTACATATCATTTGATGGTAAGTGAAAATGACATATTCGATGACAGCACACAGGTTAAGGAAGGGACTGCCTCTTCATAAATATTGCTAGAACACATTATACTTCGCAGCAGAGTAGCATGAGGGGCGGTTGCTAGCTAGGCGCACCGAGGCTCCTACCGCCGAGCGGGGGTCACTATAATTAGTGGCTTTTTACGACACGCTTATGTAGGGGCGGTACAGGCCGACCATGGACGGCAAACATACATGTACGCTAGCCTTCGGCATTTAATGCAACGTCTATTTGAACTACGGTTGATAAATTAGAAAATTCTTACAAAAGAAAATGATACACAGGTTGGGTCCGTACATTGACAAGCCACATAATAGCTACACAATACAATTCTGAAGAATGTTTTCTGTCAGCTTTCATACCCTCCCATTACGTACAGGACATACCAACTCGAAGATTTATTAAAGGACGCAATCTTTTACTTTGTATACATGAGTAATATCTCATCATCTACTTCAAAAGGGTACCTACAATTGGGGCTTAGTACCGATACCGTAATATTGGAATGTATATTGTATGAATTTGACTAGAATGTATTTGTTTGAGGGCTCTACAATGAGGGATTGTCTCCGCTACAAAAACCTCCAGCTTCAATTATCAACCGCGTTCGTTCGACTAACGCCCCTTTCGTGATTTGCTCGGTTTGCTTTAATCAAGAAACGGATTGCACAAGTTATTCATTAATCACAATTGTAATTAGGTATTGTAATAAGGCATGAAGTATTTTATTGAATTACCTAAACTGACGCCCAGACTATGTAGCTCATCTGGGAATCGAATCATGCACATGTCCAATGCAATAAAATTAATTATCTTGAAACTATACAAAATCTTTACATTTATTCATTTGTACGACAAACTAAAAATTTTATATTAGTTTCAGCGCCGCATGCAAAAGAATCGAAATATCAAGAACTCAAATAAATAAAAAACAGGGTTAATGTACCGTTTCTAAAGTAAACATTATGATTAATTAGGTGGGTAGAGTATTTAAAAAAATACTTTTGGGTATGGACCGGATCAAAGAGAAAGATTAAGCTTTAGGATAAAATTAAACCTTGCGGGAATAAATTTCTATGTAAAATCTTCAAATTCATTCATAATCACGTCTCGTCAACCCAAGCAATGATTCACGACCACTACTATCTTTATTTATTTTATTTAGATTCTGTTGATTTGGTTTAATAAACTTAACTTTTAAAACGACTTCCAAAAAAGGAGGAGGTTCTCAATTTGTTTGTATATGTTTTTTGTGTCTTTGTTACACGATATTCCGGACAATTATGAACCGATTTTAAAAAACCTTGTTTCATATGATAGAGGATACTTCATAGGATCCCATATAAATTTCGTTGAAACCGGTTGAGTACTTCATTGAAAATTCTATGAAGTACTCAAAATTTTTCAAATTTTTGAAAAAAAAATTATGATTTCGGAGCACCTTTAAGGTACATAATAAATAGTACTTAATTCAAAAGCTTGTGTAGTTATTTTTAATTAAGCAAGGCTCTTTCCTTTTTTTAACTGAATTAAAAAAAAGAGGTTTTTTTATGTTTTTTACCTCACAACTTTTGACTGGGTGAACGGATTTTGATGATTCTTATTTTATTAAAAAGCTGTCACATCCCATGTGGCATCCCACTTTCAATTTAGTCTAGTCCTGATAATGGTATCCATGACAAAACCGTATAGCTCTCAAAATTGCATTATGAAGTCGGTCGTTTTAATGCTCTGCATTAATTGATTATTTTTTAATGAAGTCTAATCCTGGTTTGACCTCAAGCTCAGCTGACGGTGGGTGAAGTTGAGGACGACATCACGCGGTCTTTGGAAGGAACTGGCTCATCAGCGTCGCTCAGGGGGCGTCGACAATGTATGGAGATGGTGCAGACTACAGCTTGGAGACAGAGTGAAGAAGAAAATAAGAGGAAAAGAGCAAGAATGATACCAGTGCAGCCCATGAAAAAAAATAATATTATAAATCTTCGCTTTTATTAGAAATAAAATTAAACGAAAACATTTTCATGAATTCTTCATAATTTTTAAATAGTTTAACAAATATTTAAAGGGACCGTATTACATAATCGAATGAATTAGCGAATCGATGTTATTTGAATATAGAAACACAGCATAAAAAGAAATGTCAAAAATTAACGTCTGCTTCACAATATAAAAATATTTTTTCGCGATTGAAGTTTTGCTATATTTAAATTGTGTTTGTATTTTAAAATTTCTTTTGATTTAATCGACTTTTCTCCCCCTGATTGCTTGAAGAAACTCGCGTCAGTGTGAATTTGTATTTTTAAGAAAGAGTGTCAATTTATCCACACTTTTTGTTGTATTACTTTAAACAAAATAAAAGTATCAAAAACTTATTTATTGTTTTACTTACTTATTGTTCATCAAGTTACCCTTATATTTAGCCAGTCGCAATAAAAATAAGCAAACCTTACAGAACTGATACATATGGTATTTCACCTAATAAGTTTGTAAGTGTTGAAATCTCGAAGTCGTTTGAACTGTTTGAAATTCCCACCATATTAGCTATGTGGACCGTTTTCAGATGGCGTCTAGTCTTAACTTTTAATGTATAAAGTTGTACTTCTTCTCTTGAGTATATGTGTTCTATGGCGTCGCCAGGACATGTCACCACTGGAAAGGTGATATTCGGAATCAGAGTTTATTCGAAGGAGTGTCACTAGTCAGGCGATCCCCCCACCAAGGGAAGCTCGCTCGGATCACTCGTCTTGTATAACATGCTCGTCCAGCGGCGCCAGTGCTACTCCGACCCGCCCCCGCGCGAACGTCATTCCTTTGGATACTGAGTTTTGCTAGAAGACTTCCACTGTGACGATACTTTTTATTTATTGTATCAATTCCTAATAAAAACTCCCCATAAAACATCTTGCAATATTTTGATTGCATTTGTTTAAAAACTTAGTGACACGTGCCTTGTATTGTTTATGCTTTCTATTTAAGGACTAGAATAAACAACCAGCTTTGTCGAGCTAAGCGAGCTATAGCTAAATACTGCGAGACAATAAAGAATCGCCGAATCCATATTTTAGTGAATAATAGCAGCCATTGAATTTAAGGAAAATAATAGAAATCAAATCATGGCAGTAAAAATTATGCAGCATCTATGATAACATTAGTAGAATTTGAGGAAAATCTGAAGTTTTATTTAAGATTCTGATCGACTTTGTAGGTCATTTCAGCAGGCAATCAAATTAATATTCAGACTAGTAGCTAGGAGCTAACAACCGATGATCTTCCATAAATACCACTCTTACTGACGTAATGCCAACGTAACGTATTAAAAGAAATAACCCTTTCGGGCGTTTTGTGAAAATCGAAAGACAAAGGGACGTCGTGCCAAATGTAAATAAGATAAAAAACAAAATAAAAATTTTGAAAAACCCACGACGCGACGGTTAAAAAGTAATTGAAAAAGAATAAAATAATTTAAAATCCCCCGACTTGTCGCAATAACATAGGTATTCAACTCCCTATGAACTTTATAAGAAGAGCAAGAAAATCCGTCGAGGGCTGCCATCAATATTTTAAATTTCAATATAAAACTACAAAACGAATTCATTCAATGGCAGCCCCAGACGGATTTTCTTGCTCTTCTTATAAAGTTCATAGGGAGTTGAATACCTATGTTATTGCGACAAGTCGAGGGATTTTAAATTATTTTATTCTTTTTCAATTACTTTTTAACCGTCGCGTCGTGGGTTTTTCAAAATTTTTATTTTGTTTTTTATTTCAAACTTTTTAAAGAGCATAATATAGGTACCATACATTACATTACACAACACCTCGTTCCTCATTACCTATTTAAGAACATTATACCAATCAAATCCAAAGCGATAATTGAAAACGGCATTCAAATCGGACCAATGGTTTGCAAACAAATATTTACTGCAGTGCCCCCTGGTGAGTTGTTACCGTAACACCTATCTCAGAACATGTGCTAATCAAATCCAAAGCGATCACTGAAAACAGCATTTCAATCGGACCAATGGTTTTGCAGATAAACGGTAACATTGGCTCTTACAAACAAATGTTTACTGCAGCGCCCCCTGGTGAGTTGTTACCGCCACACCTATCTAAGAACATGCACCAATCAAATCCATAGCGATTACTGAAAACCGCATTAAAATCGGACCAGTGGTTCTGGAGATAAATGGTAACATTGGTTTGCACAAACACCCTCTCACCCCAAACGCATATACCGTCTCCGTTCCGTCGTGGGTAATAAGAAAGCGAATAGAATAATGCGATAAGATTTAAGAAAAAGTGATTTCTAAGTTTGTATGCTTTCCTAAACTATTGATTGCGATAAACGAAAATGTGGGAAGAAGGTGAATGTGCTTGCAACAGTTTTGGGACAAAATATCCGTTGAATATATTTTTTTACCCGCTTTACCACAAACGTGAATTCACTATTAAATAGTTATCACTATACATGTCTAATATATGATCGATTAAATATGTATAATTATATGTAATAGAAAGCGCTTAGGTAATGACACTAGCTGTGCCTGCGGTTTGACGATGGCCTATATAATTGTATTGCAAAACTCACTCAAAGTTGATGGGATTTCGAAATGTAATACAATTTATAATATTGGTTTAATGACCACACAATTTTTTTTTCTTTTTGAAGCTAATTTAACCCGATCTAGTGTTAGCGGATTTTTTAACAAGGCTTGCACAAATCTGTGTCCACTGGCCCGCACTAGCTTCTAGCAAACAGCATACATTCATGAGGAAAATAAAAAATGATTCCAAACAACGACCGTATAAAATATATATATTGTAATACCGAAAGAAAATTCATGCAAAAAGTATTCTCGAAATAAGCCTCGTCTCCAAAATATAAGCGATAACATATCGTAATGTAGGCGCCAGGTACGGGGACACCGCTGCTTTATTCATATCTCGGCGATAACGTGTCACAAAGTGGCGGAGCACCTGCCGCCCTCCGCCGCCCGCCACCCCCGCACCCCTCTAGTATGGGACCTCATTTTTATCATCCATCCCGAGGCTCTACGCAGCGCTGATAACACCAGCATGGCTTCCTCGAATTTATTTACCTCACAGCTCACGATGCTATCGCAATATTAACAATCTCAGCGAGGCGAGGTCGCGGCCGCAAGAGCTGCTTTGTTTTCTGAAAGTCTTACGCCCGTTGATTACTTTATAAAGGCCGGCAAGGAAGCGGTGCTCTCTGGGAAATTAATGACAAACGGCGTAGAATGCCTATTCATCGTGACAATACGCCCTTTGCCCCTCTCCTGGCCGACGGAAAGAGGGGATTCTCCGCACTTTTGAAATTAATGCTGTCTAATATTAAACTGAAGATAGATACATCAAACAAATATACATACACACAAATGCGAGCTACCTCACTCCAAGACAATGAAGAAATGTATGATATTGTCAAATACGACATAATTTACACTAAGTACAGTGCAGTATAAATAGAGAGCGTCACGCCGGCAGGGCTGGGGCATTCAGAGCTGCCTGGATTGTCCGAGCTTTACATTTAGTGCTTTCATGGCGCTGAGTATTTGCCTTTGAGGCTGTTTATTCATTTACGGGAGCGGCGGAGCGGGACCGCGATGCAGTGCGGCCGGCGTGACGCGTCGCTCATAAACTGTACATGTCCTGTTTGCGGCGGTGCTGTCCGCGGCAGTCGCCAGCGTTGTTTCAGATTATTTTTTTCCCACCAAATTTACAGATGGTATTGTAATAATTAAACTATTAGAAATGCATCCACTATCTTTCATACAGCTGCAAAAAGCAGTAATAATGAACACTTGCCGACTTGTGCGAAAATTTCTCTCAATATAATTCAGTTATAAGCATCATGTCTTAGCCAAAAGCTCGCATAGATGTTCCATATTTAACCCTTAGTCTTTTTGACTAAGGTGAATGTAAAGCATAAACACATAATAATAATAATAAAAGCATTTATTTCCAGACATTATTCATGTCTGGAAATAAATTTATTAATTTAATGTGTGTGGCTAAAAGGTATTTCAGTTTAATAAATATAGCGAAACGCTTACACTTAAAAGCTTACGTTAATATACATACACCTAAAACTCCACATTTGTTATAGACTAAGTATTTTTCAGGTTTAGGACTTGGGGAAACTCATTTAAATAATTGTCATTCAGGTAGTGTCCAGGTGAAAGATAGTGTCTCCGGCAAGGGCGGACCCTCCTCAGCGCGACTTGACAGGGTATCCCCTGCGGCCCGCTTCCTTGGACCGCGCTCTACGATTTACGCATTTATTGCATGTTAATTACAGGCTAACTTCGAAACGATGCAGAATAGTAAGCTTTTGCCTAATTGCAAAGGCTGTAGAGTGATGTGCCCTCGCAAGCCGCAGTTAGTTCTCGAGCGCGGGTGTAGTGGCGGCAGCTGTCACGCCGTGCGCTCTCTGTGCGCTGATTGCCACTCGGCCCAGTCACGCCGCTGCTACGAGGGCGTTTGTGCTTCACAGGGCTAATTCTTAAAAATACTTAAATATATTTTAAGCATATTTTAACTAACCATCAAAGTTTGATACTTCGTTAAAATATGATTCGATTATTTCATTTACTTTAGGGTAAGGGATCAATATCGGGAAAACAGTAATTAAATGAATACGTATAGCTAAGCGTCGCACCATAGACATTAACTTTTTTGTTTTTAACTGGATAGAGGACAATGTCTTTGTGAAAACATAAGTTTAAAGTGTTTTCTCCGAATAGGATATCAAGCTTCATTAATCTCAAGCATCATAATACTTCGCGCGGCTGTTTAGCTAGATTCTCTTTCAAAAATTGAAATTAATTATTTCAGCCACGAAAACTATAAACGATCATATATAATCATTTGTTTCAAAAACCATCATTTACAGTATAATTTGTTTACAATTATTAAATTTTACCTAATATCTTTACAAAGTTAGTGGGCTAACCTGTGAAAACATTCCACAAATGGTAAGATCTCCCATATGTCAAAATCGTATTTGCGTGCCATGTTTTTAAACGTGAAAAGCCTGATTAGTTTATAAACGAACTGGCTCTTCATAAAACATTAGCTTAACACAGCTCCTGCCACCGAGTGAGGGCTGCTCGAATTAGTTACTGAGGGGTTGGTACCAGATGGTTTATTGATTGCAACACAAGTTCACTGTTAGGCGTTTATTTTATTAATAATCATTCAAAAACACATGTATAAAGGTAACAAAAAGCTTACTCGGCGCAACGTGACGCGAAAACATATGATATGCAATTTACATACTTCAGTTACCTTCTACGACACGTTTATCCAGAGACGCTGCGGCTATCCTAAGCCGGCACTACACGGAAGTGAAATCAATAAACCTGCGTTAAACTACAGTTAAACCAACTGAAAACACAAACTCTTGAATAGGTTTGCTCATACCAGTAAAATGCTACTCATGCCCTGGATCTGATTTTAACCTTCACGAGATCTTGACGTAAGTAATTATTGATTCATGAAAGCTGAAAAAGCCGGCATTTAATCTGAATATTCACAGAGTTGTTACACCTTAAATAAAACATTTTTTAACCAAATTTATCCTGTATAATTACCTCGATGACCACCTACCTTACTCCTCCGTGCCTGCGCGGGCCGCGGTTCCTCTCAGCGCCTCAAGTAGCTCCGTCAAAAACTCTCCAATTATTTTAAAATTCTAGAAATGACTTCGTAATGACAGTCTTTGTCCGCGGCATTACCATTAGCATGCGGCGCGTTGTCCGCTGTGTGGATGAATGAGGCAATCAGCGGTTCGGGCGACGCGGGTGAGGCGAGGGACTAATGCCGCCATTTTCCCGGAGGAGACACTCGCCGAGGGGAAGTCCTCACCGGGATGAGCTGGTCTTACACAGGCTCCGGTTGTTCACAGCTGAACTAGATATAAGTTTGAAAGTAGCCACTTTAAATGAGAAGGAGTGGTAAAACTTAAGATGAAGCCTTGACATGGCTCGACGAAGAAAATTTACTTTGTATTTACTTGTAGAAAATTTAACGGCTCAAAACCGTCAAACAATGCGTCAGTATAATTGTTATGTGTAGGTAATGCCGAGATTGAAGATACAATCAACCCTTAGAAAAAGAGATATTATGTGGCAAGAAAATACTCAATCAATTATACCAAAATAAAAACGACACTTTTATATGTTCAGACATAATGTTATGATAAAAAGTTTAATTCCACTAGTTATTAAGCCCGAAGATATCATTTTGACTTTCATTAAGAGTATTTCATATACCTACAGTGAACAAATCTTTAGATTATTTTCTTTGCAATAGCACTACGGCCCGTAGTACGAACGTAGCATTATCCGTAGCTACACCGCGCCGTAGCACAACCTGCTATTATTCCATTCTGATATTACATCGAAATAACTTCCCAAACAGGTCGGGACATCATTCCGACACGTGCATATATACCCAACTACTATGAACCTTCAATCTTATACTTGATACTGCTTTGATTCTTAAACCGCTACAAAAAGGTTTAAAATGGCGCGTTAATGCAGTTTGCATGCAAAAGCAATCAGCTGGTTGATTGTGCGCGCTGGGAGTGTATCGACGTAACAATGTAAATATCTAATTATAGTTCCATTGAGCGGTCCGCGGGGAGCACAGGCTTGCGAATAAACAGTCGCGTTCAACCGCTGCATGGAGACGGATCGAAACAAACATTACATGACGAGTAAGAGAATAGAAGAATAGTAAAGTAATGGAATAATAATCCTAAACGTGGTCACGTTTAAGTATAGAAAATATAAAAAAGCTGCAGAGAACTCTGACTGGGGAAACTCGTAGCACTCGTGAATACTCGGAGTTGCATACTGTGAGTTGTTTTAATTGTATCATCTCAAGTGCCGATGACAATGATGAAGTGACAGTGAAGTCAATGGTAACAGCACACAGGAGATGACAAAATTCGCAAAATCCGAAAATCCGACGTTGGCAAATCCGACGTTGCCATACTTACCAATCATTCCGCGATCCTTGCGACGCACAGCGCTTGGCGCTAATGTACACACACGACAGCAAGCAATCTATATCGATTAAATAAATAATGATATGGATGAAAGTAATGCCGCCTATTACACGACAAATAATCATTAAGTGTTAATGTTTTCTTTGTGCATACGTCGCGGCAAAATTATAAGTGCTCTTATATAGAGTGAGTGTTTCTTAAATCTCGTAAGCAGAGTTATATTATTAGATAATACGAAAGCACGCGATATTTATTATGTTATAATATATTAGAATGAATATAGTACATTTCACGAACTAGATCGGAAACTCTCACTGTTACTTGACTGTTACCCAGTTGCAGTTAGAACATCATGATATAGATTAAGCGTTATATTAACACGCAAATGAAAATTCGATCCTTATATAACCTCTTGCCGCTATGGCATCAAAAATCAATGATACCTGTTGATGCTTTTGTGTGAAGTAATGCATAATGTTGATAACGAAAAATCTTCTAATATTTAAAATTCTTATGTCACAGTTTTCGTTGCCATACTCCTCCGAAACGGCTTGACCGATTTTGATGAAATTTTTTGTGATTATCCGGTATCTATGAGAATCGGCCAACATCTATTTTTTTTTTATTTATATGGCAAAACAACGTTTGCCGGGTGAGCTAGTCTATCTAATATATAAAATTCTCGTGTCACAGTTTTCGTTGCCATATTCTTCCGAAACGGCTTGACCGATTTTGATGAAATTTTTTGTGCTTATCCGGTATCTATGAGAATCGGCCAAAATCTATTTTTTTTTTATTTATATGGCAAAATAACGTTTGCCGGGTGAGCTAGTCTATCTAATATATAAAATTCTCGTGTCACAGTTTTCGTTGCCATACTCCTCCAAAACGGCTTGACCGATTTTGATGAAATTTTTTGTGCTTATCCGGTATCTATGAGAATCAGCAAACATCTATTTTGTTTTATTTATATTGCAAAACAACGTTTTCCCGGGTCAGCTAGTAATTTATATAATTGCTATAATTTAGTATCATGATATTCAATTAAAATATTAAAATAGATAAATAATGATTATTTTATTCATGTGATTAAAAAGCAAATGAGTTTAAAAATACACTGTTACTTTCGTGATAGCTAAAAAGCTATATGCAAAATGAAAGAAAATTTTATTAGTAATGCAATTATTTATTTATTTGTCTTGTCTTAGCCAAAAGCTCGCATAGATGTTCCATATTTAACCCTTAGTCTTTTTGACTAAGGTGAATGTAAAGCATAAACACATAATAATAATAATAAAAGCATTTATTTCCAGACATTATTCATGTCTGGAAATAAATTTATTAATTTAATGTGTGTGGCTAAAAGGTATTTCAGTTTAATAAATATAGCGAAACGCTTACACTTAAAAGCTTACGTTAATATACATACACCTAAAACTCCACATTTGTTATAGACTAAGTATTTTTCAGGTTTAGGACTTGGGGAAACTCATTTAAATAATTGTCATTCAGGTAGTGTCCAGGTGAAAGATAGTGTCTCCGGCAAGGGCGGACCCTCCTCAGCGCGACTTGACAGGGTATCCCCTGCGGCCCGCTTCCTTGGACCGCGCTCTACGATTTACGCATTTATTGCATGTTAATTACAGGCTAACTTCGAAACGATGCAGAATAGTAAGCTTTTGCCTAATTGCAAAGGCTGTAGAGTGATGTGCCCTCGCAAGCCGCAGTTAGTTCTCGAGCGCGGGTGTAGTGGCGGCAGCTGTCACGCCGTGCGCTCTCTGTGCGCTGATTGCCACTCGGCCCAGTCACGCCGCTGCTACGAGGGCGTTTGTGCTTCACAGGGCTAATTCTTAAAAATACTTAAATATATTTTAAGCATATTTTAACTAACCATCAAAGTTTGATACTTCGTTAAAATATGATTCGATTATTTCATTTACTTTAGGGTAAGGGATCAATATCGGGAAAACAGTAATTAAATGAATACGTATAGCTAAGCGTCGCACCATAGACATTAACTTTTTTGTTTTTAACTGGATAGAGGACAATGTCTTTGTGAAAACATAAGTTTAAAGTGTTTTCTCCGAATAGGATATCAAGCTTCATTAATCTCAAGCATCATAATACTTCGCGCGGCTGTTTAGCTAGATTCTCTTTCAAAAATTGAAATTAATTATTTCAGCCACGAAAACTATAAACGATCATATATAATCATTTGTTTCAAAAACCATCATTTACAGTATAATTTGTTTACAATTATTAAATTTTACCTAATATCTTTACAAAGTTAGTGGGCTAACCTGTGAAAACATTCCACAAATGGTAAGATCTCCCATATGTCAAAATCGTATTTGCGTGCCATGTTTTTAAACGTGAAAAGCCTGATTAGTTTATAAACGAACTGGCTCTTCATAAAACATTAGCTTAACACAGCTCCTGCCACCGAGTGAGGGCTGCTCGAATTAGTTACTGAGGGGTTGGTACCAGATGGTTTATTGATTGCAACACAAGTTCACTGTTAGGCGTTTATTTTATTAATAATCATTCAAAAACACATGTATAAAGGTAACAAAAAGCTTACTCGGCGCAACGTGACGCGAAAACATATGATATGCAATTTACATACTTCAGTTACCTTCTACGACACGTTTATCCAGAGACGCTGCGGCTATCCTAAGCCGGCACTACACGGAAGTGAAATCAATAAACCTGCGTTAAACTACAGTTAAACCAACTGAAAACACAAACTCTTGAATAGGTTTGCTCATACCAGTAAAATGCTACTCATGCCCTGGATCTGATTTTAACCTTCACGAGATCTTGACGTAAGTAATTATTGATTCATGAAAGCTGAAAAAGCCGGCATTTAATCTGAATATTCACAGAGTTGTTACACCTTAAATAAAACATTTTTTAACCAAATTTATCCTGTATAATTACCTCGATGACCACCTACCTTACTCCTCCGTGCCTGCGCGGGCCGCGGTTCCTCTCAGCGCCTCAAGTAGCTCCGTCAAAAACTCTCCAATTATTTTAAAATTCTAGAAATGACTTCGTAATGACAGTCTTTGTCCGCGGCATTACCATTAGCATGCGGCGCGTTGTCCGCTGTGTGGATGAATGAGGCAATCAGCGGTTCGGGCGACGCGGGTGAGGCGAGGGACTAATGCCGCCATTTTCCCGGAGGAGACACTCGCCGAGGGGAAGTCCTCACCGGGATGAGCTGGTCTTACACAGGCTCCGGTTGTTCACAGCTGAACTAGATATAAGTTTGAAAGTAGCCACTTTAAATGAGAAGGAGTGGTAAAACTTAAGATGAAGCCTTGACATGGCTCGACGAAGAAAATTTACTTTGTATTTACTTGTAGAAAATTTAACGGCTCAAAACCGTCAAACAATGCGTCAGTATAATTGTTATGTGTAGGTAATGCCGAGATTGAAGATACAATCAACCCTTAGAAAAAGAGATATTATGTGGCAAGAAAATACTCAATCAATTATACCAAAATAAAAACGACACTTTTATATGTTCAGACATAATGTTATGATAAAAAGTTTAATTCCACTAGTTATTAAGCCCGAAGATATCATTTTGACTTTCATTAAGAGTATTTCATATACCTACAGTGAACAAATCTTTAGATTATTTTCTTTGCAATAGCACTACGGCCCGTAGTACGAACGTAGCATTATCCGTAGCTACACCGCGCCGTAGCACAACCTGCTATTATTCCATTCTGATATTACATCGAAATAACTTCCCAAACAGGTCGGGACATCATTCCGACACGTGCATATATACCCAACTACTATGAACCTTCAATCTTATACTTGATACTGCTTTGATTCTTAAACCGCTACAAAAAGGTTTAAAATGGCGCGTTAATGCAGTTTGCATGCAAAAGCAATCAGCTGGTTGATTGTGCGCGCTGGGAGTGTATCGACGTAACAATGTAAATATCTAATTATAGTTCCATTGAGCGGTCCGCGGGGAGCACAGGCTTGCGAATAAACAGTCGCGTTCAACCGCTGCATGGAGACGGATCGAAACAAACATTACATGACGAGTAAGAGAATAGAAGAATAGTAAAGTAATGGAATAATAATCCTAAACGTGGTCACGTTTAAGTATAGAAAATATAAAAAAGCTGCAGAGAACTCTGACTGGGGAAACTCGTAGCACTCGTGAATACTCGGAGTTGCATACTGTGAGTTGTTTTAATTGTATCATCTCAAGTGCCGATGACAATGATGAAGTGACAGTGAAGTCAATGGTAACAGCACACAGGAGATGACAAAATTCGCAAAATCCGAAAATCCGACGTTGGCAAATCCGACGTTGCCATACTTACCAATCATTCCGCGATCCTTGCGACGCACAGCGCTTGGCGCTAATGTACACACACGACAGCAAGCAATCTATATCGATTAAATAAATAATGATATGGATGAAAGTAATGCCGCCTATTACACGACAAATAATCATTAAGTGTTAATGTTTTCTTTGTGCATACGTCGCGGCAAAATTATAAGTGCTCTTATATAGAGTGAGTGTTTCTTAAATCTCGTAAGCAGAGTTATATTATTAGATAATACGAAAGCACGCGATATTTATTATGTTATAATATATTAGAATGAATATAGTACATTTCACGAACTAGATCGGAAACTCTCACTGTTACTTGACTGTTACCCAGTTGCAGTTAGAACATCATGATATAGATTAAGCGTTATATTAACACGCAAATGAAAATTCGATCCTTATATAACCTCTTGCCGCTATGGCATCAAAAATCAATGATACCTGTTGATGCTTTTGTGTGAAGTAATGCATAATGTTGATAACGAAAAATCTTCTAATATTTAAAATTCTTATGTCACAGTTTTCGTTGCCATACTCCTCCGAAACGGCTTGACCGATTTTGATGAAATTTTTTGTGATTATCCGGTATCTATGAGAATCGGCCAACATCTATTTTTTTTTTATTTATATGGCAAAACAACGTTTGCCGGGTGAGCTAGTCTATCTAATATATAAAATTCTCGTGTCACAGTTTTCGTTGCCATATTCTTCCGAAACGGCTTGACCGATTTTGATGAAATTTTTTGTGCTTATCCGGTATCTATGAGAATCGGCCAAAATCTATTTTTTTTTTATTTATATGGCAAAATAACGTTTGCCGGGTGAGCTAGTCTATCTAATATATAAAATTCTCGTGTCACAGTTTTCGTTGCCATACTCCTCCAAAACGGCTTGACCGATTTTGATGAAATTTTTTGTGCTTATCCGGTATCTATGAGAATCAGCAAACATCTATTTTGTTTTATTTATATTGCAAAACAACGTTTTCCCGGGTCAGCTAGTAATTTATATAATTGCTATAATTTAGTATCATGATATTCAATTAAAATATTAAAATAGATAAATAATGATTATTTTATTCATGTGATTAAAAAGCAAATGAGTTTAAAAATACACTGTTACTTTCGTGATAGCTAAAAAGCTATATGCAAAATGAAAGAAAATTTTATTAGTAATGCAATTATTTATTTATTTGTAGATGGCAAATAAATAAATAAATTGTTTAAACAAACCTTTAAGTACAAATCGGTGGCCTTATCGCTAAAAAGTGATCTCTTCCAGACATCCTTAGGGCAGAGAACTTTATATACGTTAAAGGGTGTCATGTCGTACAATATTATTTAAAATAAAATATGTATAAATATATAAATAATGACGATAAAAAATAGGATTTCATATCTAAAATATCACACACATATTATCTTTATACCTTCATACCCATACATACATACATAACGTCACGCCTTTATCCCTTATGGGGTAGGCAGAACACCAGAGGTTACAAGACCATCTGATGTCACGTTTGACAAATTTGGAGGTATTATAAAGATGGAGAGAGACTATTGTAGTGACAGGGGGTCAGCCTATCGCCCACAAAAACGCCTTTAAAACCTCTGTCCCTTAACTGACTTTTACAGTTTGCCCGTGAAGAGAAGCAGCTGGCACATTCTATGTTTTTCTTTCGCTCCCAGTCCAGCATGGAAGCAAATAGGATTTCATATCTAAAATATCACACACATATTATCTTTATACCTTCATACCCATACATGTCTTTGATATTTACAATACTTATAGACTCATATACATATACAATAAGAAAATATATGTTTACTCACAGATTTAATAATAAAAGTATAAAATAAAAATAGTTATGGTAATTCTTCAACTATTGTGAAATAGTGCATCTTTACAAGTTTTTTAAAAGTCGCTAAAGTTTGTGCGGATTTAATTTGTAACGGTAATTCATTCCATAAGCGTACCGCATGGATTGAAACGATTTACCAAAGTAATCCGTCGTGTGCATCAGTGTCACTAACAAAAAATTGTTACTTGATCTCAAATTACGTGTATGTGTGGAGTAAATCTAATCAAATTTATCTGATAAATACCTCGGAACAGCAGAATTGAACAGCGCGCAATAGAGAAGACAGAGCATATGAGTATTCCGGCGAAATCGAAATGGAAGTGATTCGGATGACGAAGTTGGCGCCTTAAATGTGCGAGGGGATTTCTCATACAAAATGAACCATTTAAATGTGTGAAGTAAATTTGCTAATAATTTTACTTAACTTAAACAATTACACATCAAGTTAGGCATATTAAAATTAATAATATTCAGGGAGCGTAAGTTTTGTGTGATTATGCATTCTTATTTGCCTACTTAAAAAGTATATTATGAACAGTGCGATACAGATGCTAGATACACTTTAGGTTCTTAATTAAGATTCGGTTCCCGCCAGAAGCACACGAAATAATTAATTAAATACTTTAAAAAAATAATGTGTAACAACTTCTTAATTGCCCTTATTTCATTGCATTATAGTCGCTTTATGATTGTTTCCATAAGTATAACTTTATATCACAACGATTGTTCGATTGTCATTTAATTCAAGAATTCTAAAATGTCATGGCTGTGTGAGCGTACCATTCCCACTCCCAGAAATGATTAAGCAGCGGTTATAAATGAGCTATTACTGAAATCTTCTCCAGGAGATAAGGTGGTGTACAGTTCCATTGACTCCGTGATGAATGTAGACGACGCAGTCCATTACTCCGTTCAATTCTTGAACTCACTTAAGCCATCAAATCTTCCATGTCACTAACAAAAAAAATCCTTAAAATTGGCACACCAGCTATTTTGTTACGTAACTAAAAAAGCCAAAATTGTGCAAAGAGACCAGATTACAAATAAATTATTCATATCAAAATATACTCGAAGCTACAATAAATAAAAAGTCATTACTACACTTTTCCCGACGCGCCGCCTCAATCAACGTTGAGGCGGCGCGTTGCGTAATGAATTCTTGTACTTCCGGTTAAGTTTACTCAGTAAATAATAAATATTTACTTTTTATATAGTTTTTCTCTTCATGTATGGCCTCGAATTTCAAAAAGTGACCCACCAGTCACCCTGTATAGCGAAGTATTCTATAAACCCATACTTAGGTATAATGTGAATGTGAAAGTGTGTTTGTTAATATGTTTGTTTTTCCGTCTCTCACATCGCAACGGAGCGTTTAATGTGGGGCCTGGAAACTGACAGACTACTTTTTATTACCGTGACCGAAGCCGCGGGCAGAAGTTAGTATTATTATAAGAATAAAATAATTCAAATTTTAGAAGAGTGTGAAAAGAAGTTGTGCAAGATAATGAAAAATTATTTAACTTGAATTAATACTTTTTTACTGTCATGGATATTAATATCACTATCTTTCTTCGCTGAACAAACTAAAGTTTCTTTTTTTCAAACCTTTGCAGTTATTTACAATTTCGAATTTGTATGATGAAAAAAATATCCACGATAAATACAAAAAAAGTTTTTTCCTAAACACCTGCAGTACAAGCAGTATGAGTATATCGAACTTGCGATGAGCGCTGCGCTGCACGTCGCAACTGTCACCAGCTGTCCCGGCTCAAGCTCCAGTTCTAAGGTTTGTATGTCGCGACTCGCTGTATATTTAAAAATATAGTTGTCACTTGTCCAACTTTTCAAGTGTTGAAAGCAAAACAAATATCATACTCGTATTGTTTTTTCGATACGACTTTTGCACGAGTTATTGATAAATTACCTTTTGTTGTAAGTTTGGGTTTGTCCCGCGGGACCAACCCGCCGCCCGCCCGGCCCCGCTGTCGTCCCGCCGTCACATCTGCCGCCACTCTGAAACTCACTTAGTGATTTGGTTCATTGGGAATGTGGCAGTGGAAGCGCCGCGTCTTCGTGTGTCGAACACAACTTTCGTTTTAAACCCGTGCACTTGCGAGATCTGTGGCGCTGCAGGCATTACTGCACTGCCTGCAGGTGTCGTGGTTACCCAAAGAGTGCACAAAAAGGCACGATAAAATGTTATACTCATTTTTTTTTCATTATAGTTAAGTCAAAAATAACGAAACTAATATTTCTATTTATCGTCACTCAGTTATTTCTATGCTATAACTATTTAGTATTGTCGTTTTTAAAACTACTATTCACATAAACTAGCATGCTGTTTACACGTATATAGAAACTAAACATTTTCTATTAATTATCCTCACGTTAGCGTGGGCTCCAGTGGTAGAAGAAAGAGTTTGATATTATACACCTAGGGCGATGTAAAAACTTTAGTTTCGTTTCGTGTTGGAATGCAGAACCTTAGCGCGTATTCAAAACTTTGTATTGCTGACATTGCGGTAACTGTTGCATCTTATGTGGGACTTAGCAGCCAAAAGTCTTTATTGTGTCAGCGCTAACAAAAGCTTAGCGATATTAGGATGCTCGTATTGGTGGTAGCGGAAGTTACAATATTGTAGATGTAATGTAATTAATGACTAATTGTTATTCAATCCCAGCATCGCCGCTGGTACATACATTATTGAGATAGGACGATGACAGTTGCCACGTATTCGGTTTGGAAGGCGCGCGGGCGAATGTACTAGCTAGGTTTAGAAGTATAATTGTAAATTTAATGATGGAACGAAACTACTCATAAAGATTGTGTTGTGTAAAAGAGGGAATTATAACCAAGTCCACATTATCAGTCCTAAGTAACTGCCTAGTGATTATTCTATTGAGCTTCTTAACCTTCATCTCTTACAATAGGTTTATACAAATTAAATTCATAATTTTTAAGAAAAAGTAAAACATATAACCTTCCTTCTATAACCTTAAAAATCCACTTATAATAAAGATAAAAATGTATGTGTTGTTTGAAAAACTTTCACAAGTCAAAGTAAATTAAAGAGTGTGAGACAACTGACGAACTATCTATGAGACACGGGTGAGCGTTGCCTTGTCTCACAGACACACATCCATATAAATACAAGATACCATGCAAACGATACGAATACTGAGGGTTTACTTCTTTTAAATAAAAAATATAACTAGGTATGTTATAAAAACAGGTGACCTTGTGATTTACAATACAGGATAATTTGTAATAACCGTCAAGTTCCATAAAAAAAGTTTTCATCAAATAACTTTATCTTCGACGACTACTTTGGCGATGGGTTACATTGTCTGCCACAGCCATCAGTGGTCGCGGGTTCGATTCGCGCACGGAACAATAAAAAATAATCTATACCTATATGTATTTATATTCTAGGTTCCCCCCTAGTTCGCTACTTGGTATCCCATATCACAAGCTCTGCTTAGTTTGGGGCCATGTAGTTGGCGAGATTGTCTGGGGATTTTATTATAATTTATTTTTATTATTATATCTGAAAAATAATTACAAGAAGTCTTTCTCAAGTTTCGCTTTATTAGCTTCGTTTTGTTAACAATTGCTTCATTTGCCTTGCTTGTTTAAATATAAGCGTAAAGTAAATGACGTCTCAATTGTAGAAATAAAAAAGAAGCAACTTTGAATATAAGATGGGAACGTTTTTAATTGCCTTTTCTACCTATACAAACCTTTTCAGTCTGAGTAAAGAAAACTTTAGTTCACTGAACTATACGCTAAAAACTTTGCCATTCTTAGCATAAGTAATTTAAACATTCCTCGATATATTTCAAAGACGTCTTTATGTGCAAGTCTGCATCAGCAGTTGCCGACTGATAGTCCGCTGCAGGGGTCGGCAACCTGCGTGACGCCCACATGGGTACAGCCATCAACAGCGACCGTGCAGTCACAAGGTTTACATAGTATCATTGCAACTACCAGTGCTATACACCGTACCCTGCAATTATATCAAAGCGCGCTAAACACTAGCGACGGCCGCGAGCCAGGGTTATATAGAATTCTAGTTCAGGCGGGGACTGAAATAGAAAATGAACGGAGCAGCCACGTGCACGCCGATAAATTTTCAAGCTCTTTTTGAACTTAGATAGCCCATTTAATTTATTCCTTAGTCTTAAATAAATATGTTACATAGCACATCACTACAAACACGGCACGTCCCTAGTGCGAATCCTTTTTGGGTTTCCTCTTCCTGTTCGGATAATGGCCGACGATCATGCACACGTTATTGTGGTTTAATATAATATATAAGATTACTATCTATCTCCATCAAGTCTTTCATTGGAATGCAACCAAGACCCAAACGCTACATGGTGTCAGAAGTAAACAAGAATCGCAGAGAGTTCTCAGTACGTAAATATTATAATTCGTCTATTACGCACTAACAATGTCTGAACCTCGTGGCATACATCAAGCAATGAAAGGAGTGAAGACGGAGGGAAGACAAAACAATCTCTCAGGTCAGATAGCCTCATTAAATCTAAGAAGTCCCAATATGCCATACGAATGGAAAAATTGGCTTACAAAATTTAGAATTTATCTACGAGCACACAACCTAGAAAATGAAAATGATCAAAGGAAAGTTGCAATCCTGCTCCATCTCATAGGCGAGGACGTTCTAGCAATATTTCACAGCTTTGACTTAGACATAGACCAGGTCAGTTTCGATACACTTTGCTCGAGATTTGACAGTCATTTCTTACCACAAATAAATATTACCATGGAAAGACACACGCTATTCAACAGACGACAACGCACCGAAGAATCCATTGATGACTACGTGACGGATCTTAAAAACATAGGCAAACAATGCGGTTTGGAGAAGTTAGAAGATAACCTACTAAGGGACATCTTTAGTTTGAACCTTAACCCGAGGAACCAATACATCAAAGAAAGAATATTAGTGGAAAAACCTATCGATCTTGATGCTGCGGTCCAGTTGGCGAAACAACTTGAAATTACAAGACTACAAGCAAGAACACTGGAAGAACCAGTGATAGGCCAAGTTAAGGCGAACAACACTTCATACTCTCAGTATAGTCAACGGGATTCAAGACTCAGAAGAAAAAAGACACCAAACTTTCGATCAACTTCACATTCAAATTCCAGAAGTGGTCAGGCGTGCACAAGATGTGGTCAGATCCATCGCTACAAGTGTCCAGCTAAGGGTGTCAAATGCAAAAAATGTGGAAAGTACAACCACTTTGCCCAAGTGTGTAAGTCTATTAACTTAATTAGTAATAATACCATAGTCGGAGCGCATCACGCAAGCAGTTCTGGTAACAGTAATTCAAATTCAGTCTTTCTTAATACTATAAGCATTAAAATGGTCAACTGTCAGTCATGGACAACAGAGCTTAATATTAATGACAAAATTATACAATTCATTCTCGACACAGGGGCAGACACTAATATTATTTCAGCAAAAACATTCAATCAGCTCACTATACCTCTTGAATTAATTAACAAAAGTAGTCATTCACTATGCACATTCAGTGGAGAAGCTATTCCAACTATAGGTCAGATCACATTGCCAATCAAACATTATAACAAAGCTATAGACATAAACTTTTATATTGTAGACTTACAGTGCAAAAATATTCTAGGTAGGGATACATGCAGAGACTTAAACTTGATAAAAAGAATTAATAAAGTAGGATTCACACCACAGTTGCCAACAGATTTAACCACAGGAATTGGTTGCATTAAAGATGTGGAGGTAGACTTAAAGTTAAAGCCAGATTCAAGACCTGTCATAGCTGCCTGTCGCAGAGTACCGTTTCAACTGAGAAAACAACTGCAGACAGAGCTTAATGAACTGGAAAAATCAAATATAATAATAAGAGTAGAAGAACCAACAGAATGGGTAAGTCCAATAGTCCTTACAACTAAGAAAAATGGTAGGCTTAGACTTTGTATAGATCCTAGTCAATTAAACAAATCCATTATGAGATCTCATTACCAACTCCCAACTCTGGATGAGATCAAGTCTGAACTTGCTGGTTCCAAATACTACACTACCTTAGATGCAAATAAAGGCTTTTGGATGCTGAAATTGTCAGAAAAGTCATCAAAACTGTGCACATTCATAACTCCTTTCGGACGTTATAGATTCACACGTTTACCTTTTGGCATTAATGCAGCTCCAGAGATTTTTCACAGAGAAATGATTAAACAATTCAATGATATAGAAGGTGTTAAAATCATGATGGACGATTTTTTGATCTATGGGAAAACTTTAGAAGAACATAACAATAGATTACAAAAGGTGTTAGATAGGGCTCGTTCAATTAATTTAAAATTTAATTCAGAAAAGTCAGTCATTTGTGCAGACAAAGTCAAATATTTAGGACACATTTTTAGTCAATACGGAGTTCAAGTAGACCCTACTAAAGTTGAAGCTATATCAGACATGCCTAGTCCTACTTCGATTAATGACCTACAAAGATTCATGGGTATGGTTAACTATCTTGGACCCTTTATTGAGAACCTTTCACAAAAAACCTCTCTTTTAAGACAATTATTATCAAATAATAATGAGTGGGTATGGACAGAACAACATGAGGCAGAGTTTAAAAATCTTAAAACTATTATTAGTTCATTACCAGTACTTACATACTATGACTCAAATAGAGAGTTAACACTATCAGTAGACGCTTCAAAAGATGCACTTGGAGCAGTTATTTTACATTCTAAACAACCTATAGCTTTTGCTTCTGCTTCTTTATCCAAATGTCAGCAAAACTATTCACAAATTGAAAAAGAACTATTAGCAGTCCTATTTGGTTGTAAAAAGTTCCACCAATACATATATGGTAGTCAAATAAAAGTGGAAACTGATCATAAACCACTAATCACACTATTCAAGAAACCACTTTTTGATATTCCAGCTAGACTTCAAAGAATCATGCTTAGGATTCAACCATATGACTTAACTGTTAGTTATAAACCAGGTCGATATTTATTTATTGCAGATACTTTGTCCAGGGCAGCACTTCCACATAAAGCTTTAACTGAAGTAGAAGAAGATATAGACCTTCATGTTAATCTATTAACTTCATCATTGTCAGTATCTAAAGATAAGTTAGTAGAGATTCAGACTAATAGTAAACAAGATCCTGTTATAAGCAAAGTTATGTATTATTGTCATGAGGGTTGGCCGGAACATAAAAAATCAGTAAGTCAAGATATTAGAATATACTTTTTGCTCAAAGATCAACTACATGTCATGAACAATTGTTTATTTAAAGGTGATTGTATAGTTATTCCAGAAAGCATGAGGGAATATGTTATAAAATTAATACATGAAGGCCATCAAGGTATTAATAGTTGCATAAGTCGTGCTAAGTCAACAGTCTATTGGCCTCACATTAACAAAGACATTGAAAAGTATATAAATCAATGCCATACATGTCTTACTTACCGTAGAAACAACACTAAAGAACCTATAATTCACCACGATTTCAAGATGTTACCATGGAACAAAGTTGGTATAGATATTTTTGAAACTGAAGGTTTAAAATATTTAATAGTTGTTGATTACTATTCCAAGTATGTAGAACTTGCACTACTTAAGTCAGATTCTACTTCTCAAACAATAATTATTCACCTAAAATCTATTTTTGCCAGACACGGCATTCCTGAAGTCATGATTTCCGATAATGGACCACCATTTAATAGTAAAGAGTTTCAAAATTTTACACAGTCATGGGGTATAAATCACAATACTTCCAGCCCTTATCACAGTAGATCAAATGGTATGGTTGAAAGAGAAATTGGAACTATAAAAAATATGTTGAAAAAATGTATATTTGATAACACTGATGCTTACCTAGCATTACTTATGTATAGAAATACACCTAAACAGTCAGGTTATTCACCATCACAGTTATGTATGTCTAGAGAATTACGCACTAAACTTCCTACTGTAAATACCTCATTATTACCAAAAGTTGTCGATACTAACAAGATAAAACAATACATAAAAAAAAGTCAATCAAAATCAACACTTTATTACAATAAAAACACTAAACCATTGTCTAAATTGGAAGCCGGTGATAAAGTCTATTTCAAACATAAACCATTCAACACTTGGATTCCCGGTACAGTCTCTCAAACTGATAACAATCCTCGTAGTTACATTGTCAAGTCTCCTCAAGGTACATTTCGTAGAAATCGCATACACATATTAAAGCCTGGTACTGTCTTGACTACAGTTGAACCTGAAAGAGAAACTATTGTTAATAATTCTAATATATATGATAACAATTCTAACAGAAATACTATTAAAACTACTAGATCAGGTCGTGTAATTAATCCACCTGTACGTTTTAAGAACACCTGAATGTAAGAACATACAATGATTATTAAGTCATAATATTGTAAAAATCAAAAAACCTACATTGTATGTACTATATTTATAAAGTTATAAATTTGTTTTGTTTTTATAATAATTACCTGTCATACTTAACTGTCAAATGTCAGTCATTGTCAACTATAAATGCCATAACATACTGGATTAAATGTCATTGTCATATTTCACTAAGTTTTGAATGCGTTCAATATAAAGCTAAATTTAATATTATTAAAAAATAAAATAAGTAATAAAGAATTGTTAAATTGTCGTAGCAAAAAAAACTTGTAATGTAAACAGAAACTTTACTTACCTATTACTCAGCTTATAATTCTGTGTAAACTTAGTCTTAGTCTAGATTTAGTTTTATTTCTTTTCAAAAAAGGGAAGATGTTACATAGCACATCACTACAAACACGGCACGTCCCTAGTGCGAATCCTTTTTGGGTTTCCTCTTCCTGTTCGGATAATGGCCGACGATCATGCACACGTTATTGTGGTTTAATATAATATATAAGATTACTATCTATCTCCATCAAGTCTTTCATTGGAATGCAACCAAGACCCAAACGCTACAAAATAGAGGAAAGAAAATAATGAAGACTCATGCATAAGCTGTTTAAAAGGTATATAAGTTTAACTACCCTTGAGTTTAAGTACTCAAAATGTCATTTACTGTCTGATAACTATGTTGCGCGGCTCAAAATAACACTTTACGAACATTACAATTCTTAGCATGGGCTGTTCATGACGACGACTGTGGCAATATCGGGATGAAACGTTTCCTGTGTTTTATGTAATCCATATTGCACCTATGTCAAGTACAATATTTATTGAGTATTGTTACATTGTTGTATTGACCTGCTACTACGGAAAATGTGGACCGTTCAAATAACAATGCAATATAATCAGTGTAAATGTGTTTTGTTTATATAACACAAAAAATGAAGAAAATATTGAAATCAGTTATATAATTAAATTAACTCTGTCTGCTCAAAGCAGCCACTTAAAACATCTGCGTCGAACGTCTAGAAAAATAAACTCATGAAATAAGTATGAATTCGCAATTTACAATTTTGAATTAATATATCCTTTACTTAACTAAGTTATTACTTCCAATAATCCAATACATTGGCTTTGTTTTGATTTATCTCTTAAATGTTTTCGAAACTACGAACAGCTGAATGGAAAGTAATAATATATTTAAGTGTAGGTTATGTAAAAACAAGTCTTATAAGTTATATCATTGATGAACCGAGAAAACTTGAGATACCACTTATAAGTTTCCTCAAGCGTACTTGTTATGTTTCAAGTCTGTGTGTTTAAGAGATAGCTCATTAGTGAGACAACCCACCTACAATATGTAATTATCTCACAACGCGTATTTACCCAGACAGTAAATTATGTATTAAATATTTAGATCTATGTTCGAGAATATTTTGATAATATAATACAATGAATGATATCTGTTCCCTTAATTTGTTAATTTAATGTATTAGATAGAGATACACTGATTTGTGTGAAAAAATGAAACATAAAATAATTTGTCTGAAATCAAAGAAACCTTAGCCACAGTATGTACTATTAAGCATAAAATTATTCAAAGACGGCTTGGTTTAAATCAGCTAGAGTTAGTAGACACCTTTGACGGTGGTCTAATGAAGAAACTAATTAACATTTTTCTTTGAGCGGGTTGGCGCTAATATTTAATTTGCGAGCGAGAGTTTTCCTGGAAGAGCGTCCGTCGGCACGCGCGGACACACAGCTGTAACAGAGCTATGTGCGGGGATAACAAAGCTAATGGGATAATTTATTATAAATTTAAGGAAAACTCACAGCTAGTTACAATACTAGGTCAATGATCAGCAACATTAGAGTAATATATTGTTTTCACAAACAGATTGCCAATAAAGAAGAAAATTTTTAAACGATTGTGCTTTTAAAAAATGATTTCAAGTTATCGGAAACTAAGAGTTAAATAATGAGTGTAAATTATTTATTGAAATTGTGATTAACATGTCTATACCTATCAGTATTGACGGCATATTCGTGCAGAAGGTATCTCGCTGGTGCCGCCAGCTACTCATTAACTATAATCAGTGGTCATGTATCGAGTGCGTAGGTATATCATTTTGTGTGCTGTATATACTAGCATATAATTAAACGTAAATTTTTAAAATTTTTACAGTACAAATGTAAAGCTGTTGATGAAAACTATATAGCGCGCTGTAAGCGCCATCATATATTGCCATTGAGCGTCCGTAGACAGATTGCAGATATATGTAATATTATAAAAAAAAAAAAAAAATTTAAACAATAAAATTGACGTACCTGAACTTCTGTCTCTAGTTGGTATCTGTGCACACAAAAAATCATACAGAAACCCATCCTTACTCTACGTCCCTTCTGCCAGTACCAACTACAGACAGAATTCTTTCATGACTAGATCATGCAAGCTGGTGAACCAGGCAATTCGCGAGCTAGACAACCTCGACGTCTTCTGTACCGGTGTCCCGAGTGTCAGAGCGGCTCTGACAAAACAGTTCTTTAATAATTTGTGAAATTAAGATTTTAATTAGCTTTTGTCAACGATTAATTAGTTTTTGTTAACCTCCTCTTTATATTTTAACTTAAATTGTTTTTTTTTTTTAATTTGTTCTCATTAGGTTTTCTGTTTTGTTATTGTATTTGATAATTTATCTCCGTTTCGTCTATTTCTGTGTATTGTTTTTTCTTTTTGCATATATGTGTGTGTTTCTTTCTTTTTAATCTTTAAAATGTCTATATGTGGAAACTTTATCTGGCCTTCTGTATTTAAACATTTATTGTATAACATCTCCTAGCTGTAAGTTTTCCTTAAAATTAAATAAATAAATAAATAAATAAAAATAAATATATTCAACTCAAATGACTTACATACTGTTAATAAATACAGAATACATATAAAGAAAGCTCTTCATGAAAAATAAGTAAGCTCTTCAATTTTATACAAAATCTTTAAAATATGTCGAAGAGATCTCGTATTCACAACTGGTAGATGTGCGAATTTGTGTGGTAAACTCAACTTTGTTGTCTCAAGACATCCAGTTATATAGTTTTGTTAGAACATTTATTTTTAATTAAACATAAGCTCAGCTAATTTGATGTGAACTTTGAATACATTTATCTGGCCGACGCCGTGCCGAGGCACGTGTTCCCGTCTCACGGCGGCTGATTTCGTAAATGTACTGACAGTTTTCAAAGCCCGTTATTCAGTTGTCGTTCATTCGCTTCGTGAACGAAAGCCTCCACACTTACAAAAGTTATCGGTCAATTCACAGTGTAGTTCGCAACGTTGGCGGATAGGACAAACGGCTTATTTGAAACCTTAATTACTACGATATATAAGTAAATGTAACCCGTGACCAACCACTTGACATGCCATATATGACTACCGATACACACAGGGACCAATTAGTTACGATATGACAATTTAATTTATTACTATTATTGCAATCGCACGTGGCAATCGCAATCGTTAACGCCGCGAAAACTTGTTATTATTATTTGTTATATTATATTACTTATTTATTACTAGCTGTGCCCGCGGCTCCGCTCGCGATAATTTCGGGATAAAAAGTATCCTATGTTACTTCTAGTACCTCTCATGATTCGTGGAGTAGTTTTTTCGTGAAAGCTGAACAAATATCCACGCTTTTATATTTATAATATTAGTAAGGATAAGGATTGACATTTTATAATATTTGTCAATTAATTGTTTAGATCACTTTCACATGAGGCTTAAGTATCTATGAAACGAACATACTTCAGCGCAAAGCTTCCGAGTAAACTATATTGAAAGTTGACCCGTCCAGCACGTGAACATGAAGATTTCTAGAACTGCTAACCCGGGAAAGAGCGACGTATAACTGACCATGCGAGAAACAACTGACGGCGAGATCTACTCCAGCTACACGAAAAGTCTGCCCTTGAGCCATATTAATTGTCATTGCAAAACACACCGATACTGGGAATTGCGTTCTTTTAAATTGGAATGGAAAACTATTTGGTATTATGGGAATTCTGGGAATAAAAACGGTTTCTCCTGCACCGCAACCTGTTAAAATTTGAGATATTCAAATAGAATTATACCCAGAAATATGTATTCTTACAACAGAAAAAGAAATGAAAATAAAGCTGAAACGCCTGTGCAATGCTATCTACCTATACCTACTTCACTTAAAAATAAATACCTATAACTACAATAATTAATAAAAGTACCTACGCTTTTACCTAAAAATACAAAAAAAAAACTGAACATAAATTAGCCAAAATTTGGCTAACAACTAATACTTACCTATTTTATAAAATAACAACGAAAGAAATTCAAATAAACTATTTAAAGACTAAAAGTCGCGCTGATAAGCACGGTTTATAATATCAATTTTATTGTCTGTCAATAAAGTTGAAAGCTCTGAACGCATCAACAGCCAAATATTGAATGAATTATAAAGCTTGCACTCGCCTCCCGCCTTTTTATACCCTACCGCCGCGAGCCGCGTCGAGTGCGGCAACCGTTACGCAAAAACAATCCTTATATCATTCAGTATTCAGCGATGGGTTATTAGCGTATTTCATGTATAAGTTCGGTGTTTCTATACCGATTTCTATGATTCTTTTTTTATTGAATAGGTAATAATGTTTTAATTTTAATTTTAATCAGGGATGAGTGAGAGTATTATAAACGTAAGAGTAAACAAATATAATCAGAAAGCTCCGAACTGCTAAGCTATCGGGATTAACACGTGTTATTGTGAGTCAACCATAAAATATAGACATATAATGTTGTGGGATATTTTTTATATAATTTTATGAAGAATATTTCTGTCATACATGATTTCTATGTAGCTTTAACAATTAAGGCTGCACACGCGACGGAAGCTTAAAAAATGAAGTAATTTCTCCCGTTTTCCCAACATTTCCCTTCACTGCTCTGCTCCTATTTATTGTAGCGTGATAATAAGTATACTATAACCTGCCCAGGAGTATGAAGAATAATTTTACCAAGTTTCGTTAAAATCCGTCGAGTAGTTTTTGTTTCTATAAAGAACATACAGACAGACAGACAGACAAAAATTTTACTGATTGCATTTTTGGCATCAGTATCCATCACTAATCACCCCCTGATAGTTATTTTGAAAATATATTTCATGTACAGAATTGACCTCTCTACAGATTTATTATAAGTATAGAATAGAAGATATAGATAGATATAGATAGATAGATAGATATAGATAGAAGATAAAAACCTGACACTGATCTGAGACATCCACATTCCCGGTCACGCCTGTTCACAGGCGATCAAGACCATAGTGAAGAACGCGCCTAACAATCAAGCCCCTACGTACGTACACGATCATAATCCTAGTTCTATAAGCAAAATCATAATAACGTCCCTGTTCGGGGAGCGTAGCTAAAAGCTAGTTAAGTTTATGGAATCCCGTGAATAAATGAGGAGCGGGCGCGCCGCGCCCGGCTTGCAATGTTAATTACTAGAATTGAAAGCGAAATAGCCTCCTGTTGCGTCTAGTTTCCAGTTTTACTTTATAACGACTTTACAATATTAATATCAGCTGAGCTAAATGATCGCTTAACATGTTTATGTTTGTGTTCGGTGCATGCGAACTTCACTAGTAGGTACTTTATTCTACAACAAAACTAATCTGTTAAGACGTTTGTCTCTTCACGACATGCGCCGTTGAACTAATTATATACATTAGAGAGATGGGACGGCATCTTCATCAGATTACAAAATGTGCACGGAAATGAGATTTAAGACGCTTGAACTCGGGCTGCGTTGCCGGCGGCGTGTCTCCATCCCCGCGCGAAGTTGTCATCAACTCACTCACTTCGTGTTATCAATTGTAAATATTCTATTAACATAATAAGTATTTTATTATTCAATAATAATCTATGTACAATTCAAAGCCAGTATTTGCATGTGTAGTGGTGAAGTTATTGAAAATATTATTTGTAAGCTACTCATAGTGAAATATCAAAAATGAAAACTAATTTGAATTAATTTAATTGGTCAGATATTTTCAGATATGGGCACTTAAAAGTAAGAATTGCAGAAATTCCCTCCCTCAAGGGATCATGATTTTCATAAATTCCATTGATACATTTAGGTATGAGTTTATAGTTTGGTTAGGTCTATACCCCCAAGGTATGTTGTTTATAGACGGCTTTGGAAATATGTATCTCCTATACAACCCTTTAGATGCTTAAATGAGCCTTTCGGGAAAGCACGAGTTCAGTACGGTATTGTGAGACTTCATATTAAAATCAATACTCACGAGACTTCAAGGCTAAGGCTACAAACTGGACGGCAGCGACAGCGACAGCGAGAGCGACAGCGGCGCGGGCAGCGATTTCCGAGAGACACGGTAGAAAGTATTGAGTTTGTATGAAATCGCGACAAATCGCTCTCATGCCCGCTGGCGTTGAGAACGGCCCACATTCCCCGCGTCACTGCCCGCGCCGCTGTCGCTGCCGTCCAGTTTGCAGCCTTAAATAAATAGGCATGAAATAAGAAGAAGTCTTTTTTGTTGCTAAAACTAGATTCTTTTATTTTTGGATATTGTTGAGGCAGATGGACTTTGCCTTCAAATCAATTTTTAAGAAGGATTTACGAGTAGTGCCTTTTTCCATTATTTTCACTGTGTCGACTTATGTACATATATCTCAATGCTGTTTCGTTCGTGTTGCTACTAAATCACAGATAAGTTTGGTTTTAACATTTAATCACAATTTTGTAGACGGTGCTGTAAATTGCCAAGTCATACGTTGTTTTTTCTTGCAAAACGGAGCTGTCGCTGCCGTCCAGTTTGCAGCCTTAAATAAATAGGCATGGGATAAAAAGCTCCTCTTTTAGCGATGACCGGCTGCTGCAGGGATAATAAACATAATTATTTGTGTGATGAACATGAACATGGATGTTTACATGTTTATATAAGTTTATTTTCTAATAATAATATGTATTTATAATCTATGTATGTTTATATAGGGCTGTTTTTTATTCACCAGCCAAATTTAAATGTTATTTCCTTTGATACGATATAAATGTATTTGCATATTTATTATAGTATCGTTCAGTAAAAAAAAATAAGATATGGCACCTCAAACTTTACAAATAATTGACGCACACAGCTACTGCGACGCGCCATCTCATTGATAATCTACCACGTAGTACTGCAAGATGTTTTGTAGTAGTGTGTAATAGTCGTCTTTATTTTAATGTTGTTCATTCGTAATTTAGAGTGACCATGCTTTGCTTGATATGTAAGAGAATATATTAATATCCTTGTAAAAAATACATATCTTTAAAAAAATAGTTTCTTCGAATGAAACTTCTTGTGTAAAAAAATTTGCCGGTGACTAATAAAACAGCGCTGTATATTTCCTACGTTTATTATCCGTTGTCTAGTATCTGCAGCACAAGTTCTTAAAGAAACCTAATTTATTCTAGATAGTGCCAGAAATTCTTATCTAGGTATTTATGTACTCTAAAACAAAGCAATTTTCACAAATCCTAAGCAAGGAAAAATTTATCAGGCGCGTAGTTGTAATATTTTCGAAAGTAATGATACAGTTCTTTTAAATCTACTAATTTATAACAATCGATGTTGAAATGATCTGCATCATTTTCAACGGCTTTGACGGAGGATGAAATTAAATTTTCAATGCAATTAAAATTTAATTTCGTTCCATTACAATTTAATCGTTCGTCCTATTAATGAATTAACGCAATAACAATTGGCGAAGTATGAGGTCAAACATTTGAATAACGGTAACGTTTTTGACTATTGCACATAGCTTCCTCACGGCGTTATAGACACAGAGGTTTATTTTTCACATTTTGCCTATACAAACACATAATGTGACGTGTCTCCGATGTTTTTTTTTGATCGTTGTTTAAGTTAAAGTATATGCAAAACTTTACACATGGGTCAAATATTTAACAAAAAATATCATATAATCTTTAAAAGAGCCAGTTTCTTCCTTCATGTGGTTTTGTCGCGCGGACGTGGATACGCGCTCCAACGTAAGACTTGGCAATTTACAGCACCGTCTACAAAATTGTGATTACAATAAACTACATGACAGCATGTAGACATTAATGTTAAAACCAAACTTACCTGTGTAGTGTGTGACGCACCTCCTCGTTACGTATCAATATTACTTCAATATAGTGTCATCTTTAAACTAAACTACACGTCTTTTATTCGGCTCCCGGTCGTCCAACATCACACCTGTGATTTAGTAGCAACACGAACGAAACAGCATTGAGATATACATAAGTCGCCACAGTGAAAATAATGGAACAACGAACTACTCGTAAAAGCCTTCTTAAAAATTAATCTGAAGGCAAAGTTACACCATCTGCCTCAACAATATCCAAAAATAAATGAATCAATTTTTAGCAACAAAAAAGACTTCATCTTATTTGTGTGAAACGCAAATTACCTCTGTAATTAGCAGACTTGGCTTTGCTTATGATAACCCTACTTCTAAATTGAATCCGTTTTTCCATATACTTTGTTTTCAACTAAGTACTTTCAGCTTCAGAAATACTTTTTCATTAGAATCTCTCTTCAGTAAGGAATAAAAAGTTCCTCGTTCTTAGTTGTTTGAATGCGGCCAGCGGCCGAGGCCGGGCTAATTACATCAGTGAGATAACTCGAGCGACCAGCCGGCGTGACTGGCGCGCTGCGGCCGCGGGTGCGGCGCCCGATTGTGATTTGTTTCCTTGGCCGAGTGGCGGAGCGTGCAGCGTAGCGTGGGGCGTGAGCCTTAGCGGGGAGCGCAGTGTTGTCCTGTGGGGAGGAGTTGGAACTAAGAAGACTGCTTTTAGCCTCGTCATCCTGCCTTAATTCACAAACAGAAGAGCTCCTCCTCGCATTTTAATAATTAGTTTATCTATGAAGTATCTCATTCAAGCTGAGAAGGTTAATTATATCTAAAAGGTGTAAATCCTGTAGTGCAATTTTAGTTACATAATAGTTATAAGTTTAGTTATAAGTTAAGAACGTCTACAACGAATTATTTATTTGTATTATGTAAAATTTTGGTTATTGAGGTTATAAAGTATCTTATTTTACATGCAAAAATCGACTAACAGTAATAATAAGACTTATAAATTTCAAAATAACTAATCAGATAGCCGAAAATCGGGCATTTTTTATTAAAAACAATTAAATTCAAATATCTCGAAAACGGTTAGATTTGGGATCGAGTGTTTCATAGACAAATCAGTCAGAAACAATGTAAACGCCCTTAACGGTAATAGGTCGACTTAACTGTAACCCTGTATAGGTATACCATATTAAAAACTTTGTTTATCCAAACAGCCCGCCTGTAGTTGAACCACAACTTCGCACCGCTCAATACCACCGGAACCGTATGTTCCACTATGTTTTCCTTCAGTTACAAAATATTAAACCTTTGTACACATTGGCACACTAATGGAAAAAAATCCGGAAGTTGAAATGTCAACAAAAGAATACACAAACTTTTTGAAAAACAAAACACAAACTTCTATAAAATAGGTTTCAAACTTACATCGGTACTAGGATATTCTCTCCATAATGATAATGCTCGCTTACAATCATGCTGAATTATATTTCACAGCTTCTTTCTTTGCGATTGAGGTTTACTTTATGTAGTAGCGCCACCTACTGCTAGCCTTTGCACGGATTTTAGAGTCTATGATAAGGGTTCTTTATTTTTTATTTTTTTTAACAACTGTCACGTTTCGCTCCCTATGTCAGCATCCAGTCTACAGAACTCATTCTGCGTTTCCGTGCTGTAGCCTGCGCACGTCGACTAAAATATATTAATTAGCTAGTTAAATTTTAAAAGTTTAAATGGTAAAAATTGTGCATCGAAGGAAGAGAAAATTCTCAAGAAAATAATTCGAGGAGGTTGAGACATAAAATTACAAATTCCGAAGAACCCAACGGTGTTGGGACTTATTAGAAAAAATGTCGTTGACACAAAAACTACCCACATTGTATGTGCGTGTAGTCATCGAGGTTCGATGCATACAATTAATTCTCCTATTTAGTCCGTTACTCGATAATAATATCGTCGTTGGCGATTAATCTGATGTACGGTGGAGAATCTCTAATATAATTTTAATAAATATTAGAAAAAATGTCGTTGACACAAAAACTACCCACATTGTATGTGCGTGTAGTCATCGAGGTTCGATGCATACAATTAATTCTCCTATTTAGTCCGTTACTCGATAATAATATCGTCGTTGGCGATTAATCTGATGTACGGTGGAGAATCTCTAATATAATTTTAGTAAATATTAGAAAAAATGTCGTTGACACAAAAACTACCCACATTGTATGTGCGTGTAGTCATCGAGGTTCGATGCATACAATTAATTCTCCTATTTAGTCCGTTATCATCTTGATTGAATCAAAACAGATAACCGCCCTTCATGAATCACGTCGGCCCTTCATGAATTCTCATACGCACCTGCTTGTTGAGAGCCCATTATATTTTATCGTTTTTTGACCATAATGAATTGGTACACGAGAAAATGTGGACATAATCCGTAGTTTCATCCTTATCGGTTTTGTTGGAGTATGTTTAATTCCCCTTTTATTACCTATGCTATGTCCCGATATTATGTTTAAATCTAAATGTTTAAATGTTGAAAGTTGTATCTCAGTGTAAATATTATTTACAACTTTCTCTTTTTACTTTAACTAAGCGTTGAATTTGAAAACATTGACTTGAGCTAGATCCCGAATTATTTCCAGTGTCCGATTTATTTCCGTTGGATCCCACTTTTTCAATCCCATTTTTCAGTTAGTTCCAATGGGTCCCATTTTTTATTCTGGTTGAATCCCATGTTAAATATGTTTATGTACACGTAATGACACAAGTCCAATAATTTACAACCGAGTTCCAGAAAAGGAGGAGATTCTCAATTCGTCTTATGTTTTTTTTTGTGTCTTTGTTACACGATATTTCGGTCAATTATGTATAGGGTCCGCCATGTAACGTTTTTTTTTTCAACTAGTGCTTATTTCGTGAATGGTAACACTTAGCTCATGTCTGATTTGACAGATAATTAGTTTTATCCTTCCGCTGAACGAATATGGTTGTGTATACGCTTGAATAACTGACCATCCAATGCGTTTTCACTTCGCTAGTTGGGCCTGCGATCGACTTACAGAAGATGCTGATTTTGCCAAAAAATATTTTTTTCAGATGAAGCTCATTTTGATCTTGGCGGGTATGTAAACAAGCAAAATTGTCACATTTGGGGCACAGAAAACCCGCAAAACGAGTCACTGTTTGGTGCGGATTTTGGTCCAGAGGCATAATTGGGCCATTTTTCTTCGAAAATGAGCAAGGAGTGGCCGTTACAGTCAATGGCGATCGTTATCGGGCCATGTTGAACGAATTTTTGTTCACAACAATTGAAGAGGAGGATATTAGCAACATTTGGTTTCAACAGGACGGCGCTACGTGCCACACAGCCGAAGCTACACTCGATGTTTTGCGCCCTGTTTTTGAAAATCGCATTATCAGCCGCAGAGCTGATGTCGTTTGGCTACCTCGGAGCTGTGATTTGACACCGTTGGACTATTATTTGTGGGGTGCCCTCAAAGATAAGTGTTACGCCGACAAGCCAGAGACAATTGACGCTTAAAAGGACAATATTCGTGAAGCTATTGGTGAAATACAGCTGCACACAATCAATAATGTGCTTAAAAATTGGACCGATCGTGTAGGCTACTGCATGGCCAGCCGAGGCAGCCATTTGAATGAAATTATTTTCTATTATTAACCGGAAGGATTGTACTTTCAAATAAAAAAAGAAATTTGAGAAAATATTCATTAGTTTTTTTTATAGCATTTAAAAAAAAAAATGTTATTTGGCGGACCCGTTATAATCGACTTTAAAAATTTGTGTTTCATAAGATAGAAGATACTGCAAATTGGTCCCATATAAATTTTATCGAAATCGGTTAAGTACTTCATTGAAAACTTCAAATATTAGAAATAATATGTATGATTTCGGAAAATGTTTACGTTGATGACATTACAACTCGGCCAAAATTTTGACGTGAAGTTTTAACGATTTTTTTAATGCTCTACATTCGTTGATTATAACTCTTAAATTACTTGATAATAAAGCTTCAGCAAAGCGGTGTATGTCTCTGGATACACAATATAATAAAGCTACTTAGGAAACTAAGCTATCCAACCAACCTGTTCTAATGGAATTCGAGTTTTGAGGGTATCGATTTGAGGTCACATTAAAAGTGCCTAAGAGTTTATCTATTTAGTAAAAAAGAGAGAATGCTTTAAATTTATAATTTATAAAAGTAAAAAAAATAGAATTCCAAAATTTGCGTTATATTTTAATTATTACTTTCGTTGCTTTGTATAGTTTATAATTTCAACCTTTGAAACACATTTACAAATTCTTCGTTGTTTATCCAAAATTCAACCATATAATGTTTTAACCATATATTTTAGGGTTTACGGGCAATAAGATTCTATACAGGGTCGACCATTTAGACCGGTCAGTGTGGAAATTCGGAAACTAAAAGACATACGAAGATCTGTTCTTTGCATCCATGTGATCGATTTTACTAACAAGATAACTTCATTCACAAAGAATGTGTACTCAACGCAGGAATCGAATCCGGAACTTTTGAAAAATAAAACGGACATGAAACTTCCCTTCAATGTAAATTTTGAATTTTTATTTTTCAGATTACTGTGTATTTTGTTTTTTGAAATTCCGAACCTTCACCTTCCTCAATGCCGCGTTCACAACGACGAACACGGCATTTAGCCTCTGTTGTGGTAAACGATGATCGAAAAGTCCCGAATTTATCAGATTGACCATCAACGTCGAGATGGTATATTTCTATAGGGATTTCAATCGCGGTGCTAATGATACGTTTTTATGGAAAAGTTTGAAAAAATCTAATTATACAGGGAACTTGCTTATTAGCACATAGTCTTCTAAGGAGTTAAAGTAACTAGTGGCTACATAGTTTTGTGACCAGTAAGAAGCATACATTTCACGCCTCTAAATAACTAGTAGTAGACATCACCAAGACATTGGTGGATAATGGGCGATCATTATCTTTATAAGCTGAGAGACGCACACTTCTCGACGGAGGCCTTCCCCAGGATTCTTCATGTCGTCCGGACCCGCGCCGCCCTCATCCAGCATTTGACGTTCGTAAAGTGTATAAAATTACCTACTACGAATAAAAAAGTTTTCATTTCATTTTCATTTCATTTCTAAGTATGACAGCATTCGAAAACCTCAAGACAACCAGGAGTTTTACGAATGAACTCTAAAATTAAAATATCTCAATAATGTTTCAGTTCTGTCTATGAGTGTCTTTGAAAAAAAAAAGTTATAAATGACCTGTACTATAAACCTAATGTACGACTGGGGACTGAAAACTGCTCGCGTCCGCAAGGTTTAGCCCTCGATGCCTTGTACATACGTGGTCCCTGGGTGGTGCTAAACGAGCAGTTAAATCTGGTGGAAGGCTTCGGCCGTGGCTTGTCACCACCCACTAGACAAAACCATGCCGCCAAGTAACCTAGTTGCGTTCCGGCATGATGTCTAGTGTAGCCACTGGGGAGGATAGGTCTGAGTAATCGTGCTGCATCGGAGAACAGTTTTCAACTCGTAGGATAATGACTCACCGGGTAACTCGTTTTGGAGGGTAGCGGGATCCGAAGCACGGTGCACCGCTGGCCGACCGCAGGAACGGTTCAACAGCGGTTGCACTTCCTCTCCCTTAAAGTGCACTTCTGTAACATCCGAGGAGTGCACTCCAATCTGAATGATGTTCACCACCATCTTGAGACGGAGAGACCACACCTACTCTTTCTAACGGAGACGCAGATCTGTGATCCGTCAGACTCGGCATACCTTGGTTACCCAGGCTATATCCTGGAGCCTCTTTTCCGCCCGCACACCGGGGTGTGCATGTATGCCAGTGACGCGATCTGTTATCAGCGTCTCCGTTACTTGGAAGTGCCGGACCTTTCAGTCATGTGGGTTCACATAGATACTGGCCTAGACCAAGTGGTTTACGCCTGTATCTATCGTTCACATAGCGGAGATCGGGAGACAACGAGGCTTATGGAATACCTTGGCAATACAGCAGATAAGATTCAGCAACGTTTTCCCACGGCGCAGTTGGTGTTTCTGGGCAGTGGTTATACCCGTATCAGGACACTGACCATGCTGGCAGAAAGGCCTTTAAGTTATCGCTGACTTATGGTCTCTCACAGCTTATTAACGAGCCTACACGCATCCCCGACGTTGCTGGCCACACTGCGTATTGCTTGGACCTTCTGCTGACAACCGATCCTGACAGATACTCGGTGTCCGTCACTGCACCTTTAGGGACATCCGATCACTGTATGGTGAAATCTGTATCGCTATACTCGCCACCTGACACCCGCCCAAAAGGCTCCAGGCGAGTATGGCGTTACAAGTCAGCAGATTGGGATGAAATGCGACATTTCTTCGCATCTTATCCATGGCGGCAAACTTGTTTTACATCAACCGATCCATCGTGCTGCGCTGATGCTGTCTCAAGTGTGATAGTTCAAGCAATGGAGTATTTCATTCCCCACGCTGATCTATCCCTTGAAACCAAAGCTCGCCCATGGTTTAATACTGCTTGCCTTGCCGCTGAAAAGCGAAAGCGGGAAGCATACAAAGCCTGGGCAAATGCTCGCAGAAGCAAAGCCGTGGATTCGCATGAACACAAGAAGAGGTACAATGCTGCCGCCAAGTCCTGCAAAAAGGTAATCAAAAGAGCTCGTTTTGCCCACATAGGCCGTATCGGAGACAGAATAGCAGCATACCCTTCGGGAAGTATAGCTTTCTGGTCCCTTGCCAAGTCGGTCGAAACGAACTTTTGTCGCCCGTCGCTGCCACCACTGAGGAAACCTGATGGTTCTCTGGCCCACACTGCTCAGGAGAAAGCAGATTTATTTGCTAGTATCTTCGCAGAAAATTCTCGTCTAGATTGCCAAGGAAAAATCCCACCCCAATTACCTCAGTTCGGACCTACAATGGGTACCGTTTACATTCGCCAAAAGGAGGTTCTTAAATACTTGCTGCACCTAGACGAGAACAAAGCTAGTGGTCCAGACGGTATTCCTGCAGTGGTCTTAAAACGCTGCGCAGCTGAGTTGTCTCCGGTTTTGACGCGTCTTTATCGACTTTCGTTGGAATCCGGTAAGGTTCCCAAGTCCTGGAAGCTTGCTAATGTACAGCCAGTACCAAAAAAGGGAAGCCGTGCCGATCCTGTCAACTATCGACCGATTTCAATCACCTCCATACTTTGCAAAGTCATGGAACGTGTATTGAACAATCGACTCCTGGCATAGGTACCTCGAGACCAACGAGCTCCTAAGCGATAGCCAATATGGTTTCCGCAACGGGCGCTAGACCGGCGATCTTCTCGTGTATGCCACTCACTTATGGAGCGAGGCCTTGGAGGGTCATGGTGAAGCAATAGCTGTATCCTTAGACATTTCCAAGGCCTTTGACAGCGTCTGGCATGATGGTCTCTTAAGTAAGCTTCCAGCTTATGGCATACCGATTGGGCTCTGCGACTCGATATCTGATTTTCTGAGGAAACGGTCAATTCGAGTAGTCTTAGATGGCTTCTCCTCCGACCAAATGGCAATTAATGCCAGGGTACCTCAGGGATCTGTTCTCTCTGCAACATTATTCTTGCTGCACATTAATGACCTTTTAACACCGGGCATTATTAGTTATGGTGATGACAGCACTGTTGTAGAGAGATACGTATCCAATGCGCGAGCTAGCCCCCGTAAAATCCAAAGTTTAAGAAAGTCAATGATTGAGCGCGTTGATTTGACCTTACAGAAAGTATCCGATTGGGGTGAGTCGAATTTGGTCAAATTCAACGCGTCCAAAACTCAGGCGTGTCTATTCTCCGCAAAAAAGAGCACCTTCACATTAACGCCCACTTTCCAAAATGTATCTGTCCCCATCACTGACCATCTAGGGCTTTTAGGCGTAACTATAAAATCCAGTTTAAACTTCGGTCAACAAATTGTGTCCATGGCTCAAGCAGCTTCGAAAAAGTTGGGAATCATCTCGAAGGTACGGCGGTACTTCAGCCCTGCACAGCTTCTTAACTTATATACAGCTCAAGTGCGATCATGCATGGAGTACTGCAGTCATCTTTGGGATGGTTCAGCCAAATATCAACTAGAAGCGTTGGACTCCGTTGACCGAAGAGCCCATAATCTAATTAACAACGTCGACCTTACGACCAAAAAACTACAGACCCTAGAGCATCGTCGTAAGGTTGCTTGTTTAACCGTGTACTACAGGATACATTTTGGTGAGTGCGCGAGTGCTCTGTTTGAGCAAATTGAACCCTCACCCTTTTACCATCGGACTACTAGACGCAGACAGAACTTCCATCCGTATGTGGTTGATATTCCGAAAAGTCGAACTAAGCGCTTTGACAGTTCCTTTTTGATACGGGTCGCCAAGGTTTGGAATGAACTGCCTGCGTCTATTTTCCCTGACCAGTATAGTCCTAGTACTTTTAAGCGTCGAGTGAATAGGTTTCTCGTAGATGGACGTGTACCACCTTAGTCTTCATGTTCACTTAACATCAGGTGTCATGGAAGACAAACGTCCCATCCATATTTTATAAAAAAAAAATAATAATAATAATTTAACCCTTAATGAATAATGCTCTAATAAACTAACACCTGCCGCAAAATAACACGGAAAAAACAGGATACGGCAGGAACTTCATCGGATAGAAATTTATCATTTTTATACAAAAGCCTTTGTAGATACATCTACCAAGACTTTTGTATAAATACCCATATTACTAAAAGCTAAACATAAATATATCTTGATCAAATCAATTAAATACAGTTTTTTAATTTTCAAACCAAATTCATCACATTTCTTAATAATATGGGATCATTTCTTAATAATTTACATTGAGCAAAAAGTGGGATCCCAACGGAAATAAATGTCCCACGTTGTTTTTTCACTCCTCACCAAACAACAGAAGCACAGCATATGAAGGTAACATGCGAACTTATTTTTAATGATAGTGGATCAATTAGCGACAACCAACTGAACGGAAGTGAACACGCAATTTCAAACAACGGCAAAATGTCTGGAAACTGGATACACTCAATTACATTTTTCGTATTTAAAGTGATATTATAAATAAAATGTATTTAACGTTGGTTTAAAAACGTTACACGAAATGAACTATCAAAATTAAAATAACATAAAATGTAGGTAACGGTTCTACAATCGCGACTACACACACAGGGCTGTATTTAGTCACCAGTCATTTTTTTACACAATAAATATCATTTTTAGAAACAATTTTTGCAAAAAATGGTACATACCTTTTTTTACAAGGAAATTATTATATTCGTTAACATAATAAGCAAACCATGGTGACTCTTAATAAATGAATGTGTAAAATTGACGAACATATACGTATAGATGTAAAGAAACCATTAAATAGTTTCTTAAACAGTTTGAATTTACCGAGCTCAAGCTTACCATCAATCACATTATAGAAACGTCAATGTCTACTGTCAAAATATGTGTCAATGTCTGAATTAAGAGGGAAACGAAGAGAAAAAAGGAAGACTGGATACACGTGTGTTTTAAGTTAAATTTTTGTAAAAAATATTGAAAGTATAGAACTCCATGTCAATGGACATATGTGTCGTTTCTCTAATTTACAGGTGGGACCTATTTTATGTTTATATTATTTGTATTAGTTTAAGTTCAAACCTGTTATAACGAAATAAATCTCTAATTTACAGAGCAACGCCGTATTTCCATTAATCTCCATACTATAAAACGACACTTCGTTTACAATGACAATGGAGAAATTACAATTTGAATTTACGTTATTACCTGGAACTGATGAAAAGACAAATGTATTGGCGGTCACGACCATATCTACAGAAGGCGACAAGACATACATCATACCACCAGAAATGCAAGCGGCTAGTCGTCATACGGAATTAGTTAATACATCAGCATATATCAAAGTAAAAAGAAGCATAAAGAAGAGATACCAAACTAGAAGAGTATGGATTTCATTGAATAAAGATCTGAGAAAAGTTTATTTAGATGAAGATGATAACCTACAATTTCAAGACGAGTTTTTAGAAGAGAAAACCCAAGAAACTGCTACTATTACTCCGGAGAAGGAAACTAGTACTTTAGAGAAGTTATTGGAGAAGTTGATGTCTAATCCACAGCCAAATAAACAACAAAACTTGAGTCAAATAGCTGAAAAGTTTGCCATTGAAAAATTTACAAGTAAAAACTCAAATGCAAAGCAGTGGATTGAGATGTTTGAGAAGGAATGTGTACGCTTTGATATAAACACAGATGAAAAGAAAATAGAGATACTGCGATTATTTATGGACAATAGTTGTTTAAATTGGTACAGTTCCATGCTTATCAAGTTATCCATGAATTCAGAATGGTCAATATGGAAGAATAAGTTCTGTGAATCATTTGCAAATAAAGGGTGGAACCCGGTAACATATGCAATACTATCTAAATATCAAAGTGGTTCATTGTTAGATTATGCTATGAGAAAAGAGAAACTTTTATTGGATATGCGAAGAACAATGGACACGGGCACCTTAATTGATCTTATTGTTGCTGGCTTACCAGAGTTTGTGATTAATAAACTGGATAGAGAAGAATTAACAGATGTGGTTGATTTGTTTAATGAAGTTAGTAAATATGAACATATGGTAAATAAGAAAAATAATTTTTTTATAAAGAGAACTTATAGAAATACAGCAAGTAATAGCAAAAATGAAGAAGTGCACCCATGCACAATATGTAAAAATTTAAATAAAGGTAACCGATACCACTCTGAAGCTACTTGTTGGTTTAAAATAAGAGAAGATGAGAAACCGAATAAATATACTATTAAGCATGTCAATAATTCGGTAATTGAAGCAAAATTAAATGAAACTGACCAAAAAAACGAATAACTACACCATTAATATATGTCAAACTGCTACTAAATGATAAATTAGAAATAAAGGGAGTTTATGATTCCGGTTCAAATATTTCTTTAATAAACTCAAAGTTACTGAATATACGAGGAACTGGAAATAATTTAAATGAAGCAGATTTAGTAACAATTAATGGTGTTAAAAAAACAAGTGGTTTGACTACCTTGAAAATTAAAATATTAGATAAGGAGAGAAATGTGGATGTTTACATAATTGATGAAAAGAGTTTTAGATATGACTTTCTGATCGGACTCGACTTAATAAAAGAATTTAAATTAATCCAAAACTCAGATTTAAAAATTACACAAAAACAAGAAGAAAATAAAATAATTGGAAAGACAACAAATACATCTCTCAGTCATGTATTAAAAAACTCTAACACAATTACAACAGAATATCCACTAAACTTTAATGAACACATAAAAGAAGAGGATTTTAAAGTAAGCATAAAACATTGGGATCAGAAGCAACAATCAGTTATAAACACAATAATAGAAAAGTATAAGACAGTCTTCGCAAAAGATAAATATGATGTTGGGACGGTTCAAAGGTATGAAGCTAGGATAGATCTGATAGAAGATAAATATTGCTGCAAAAGACCTTACAGATGTACTGTAGAAGATAAAAAAGAAATTGAAGAACAAATAGCAAAATTGTTAGATAATAACCTTATAGAAGAATCCTACAGTCCTTTTGCTGCTCCTGTCACATTGGCTTTTAAAAAAGAAGATAACAAGAAGTCCAGATTATGCATAGACTTCAGGGAGTTGAATAAAATTGTAGTACCACAGGTCCAACCATTTCCTCTGATTGAAGATTTAGTGGAAAAGACTAGAAACTGCAAATACTTTTCTACGTTAGACATTAATTCTGCATTTTGGTCAATCCCGCTGCGAACTGAAGACAGAAAGAAAACAGGGTTTGTAACACAAGAAGGACACTACCAATGGACATGCCTACCATTCGGATTAAAAACATCACCATCTATTTTTCAACGGATACTCAGTAATATCCTCAGAAAGTACAAATTAACAGATTTCACAGTAAATTTCATTGATGATATTTTAATTTACTCTCAGACTTTTGAAGAACATATAGATCACTTGACAAAACTACTGGAAGCCATCAAAGCAGAGGGTTTTAGGCTAAAATTCACCAAATGCACATTTGCAGCTAATTCAGTCAAATATCTAGGCCATATAATTGGAAACAACTGTATTAAACCTCTAAAAGACAACTTAATTTCAATTAGAAATTTTCCTACTCCGCAGACACAGAAAAATGTAAGACAGTTTCTGGGAAAAATAAATTTTTACCATGAATATATACCAAGAAGTGCTATAATACTTGAGCCGTTACACAATCTCCTAAGGAAGAACCAAAAGTTTCACTGGGATCAAGAATGTCAAAAAGCATTTGATTTTGTAAAAACAATATTATGTGCCGAACCAGTGTTGGAAATATTTGATAAGGATTTACCAATTAAGATTTATACTGATGCATCTATAGAAGGTGTTGGAGCCATCTTGAAACAGATACAACCAGACGGACACGAAAAACCAGTGGCATATTTTTCAAAAAAACTAAATGCAGCTCAAAAGAAGAAGAAAGCTATATACCTAGAATGTTTAGCAATCAAAGAAGCTGTTAGATACTGGCAATACTGGTTAATAGGAAAATCATTTACAGTTTATACTGACCACAAACCTCTGGAGAACATGAACTTAAAAGCAAGAACAGATGAAGAACTTGGAGATTTAACATATTACTTATCACAATACGATTTTAATATACAATACTGCCCAGGAAAAAATAATTTGGAAGCAGATTGTCTTAGTAGAAATCCAGTGCTAGAGATAAATGAGAACACAGACGAACAGCTGAAGATTGTCAATTTTATAGATCTGGAAGATATTTTAAGAGACCAACAAAACAACGAGGATTTACAGAGAAATAATAGTAAATTTATAAAAAAAGATGACCTATACTTAAGAAGAGTAAAAAAAAAAGAAAAAAACATAATATCTGAACCTTTTAGTATTAAACTTTTGAAGAAGATACATGAAGAATTTGGCCATATTGGAATAGGACAAATGCAAAAGACTGTAAGTCAACACTACTCAGCAAAAAAATTAATAGAAAACATAAAGAAGATATGCAGAAATTGTGAAATTTGTATCAGAAATAAAACCAGAGGACAAGATAAATATGGGTTTATGTCTCATCTTGGTCCAGCAAAAAAACCATTCGAGATAGTATCTTTAGACACTATTGGAGGATTCGGAGGATCAAGATCAACAAAAAAGTATTTACACCTATTAGTGGATCATTTCACTAGATATGCATATATTCTCACTTCAAAAACACAGAATGCAAATGACTTCATGAAACTAATTAGCAATGTTACAGAAACGAACAATATTGAAACTCTGCTCACAGATCAATACCCAGGAATTAATTCAAAAGAATTCAAAGAATTCTTGGAGAAAAAGCAAATACGAATGATATTTACAGCAGTGAATGCACCATTTTCTAACGGATTAAATGAGAGATTGAATCAAACATTAGTGAATAAAATGAGGTGTAAAATGAATGAAAAACAGAAGAATAAAGCTTGGACCACAATAGCTCACGAATGCGTGGAGATCTACAATAAAACAAATCATACAGTCACTGGATTTTCACCATGTTATCTTCTATACGGTACTGATATTAATATTTTACCAAAGGAATTATTTGAGGGAAAGTCGAGAAATGACTGGTTTAGAGACAGAGAAATTGCTCTAAGGAACACTATTAGATCACATGATTGTAACAAGAAACGCTTTGACAGAAATAGAAAACACTATGAATTTAATGAAGGAGATATGGTATATGTGGAAAATGGTAATAAACTTAATAGAAAGAAACTAGATGAGATAAGAATTGGACCTTTTAAAATATTGGAGAAAATATCTAAATCAATTTACAGAATTGACACCGGACACAGGAAGACGGAGTCAAATCTTTTTCATATAACAAAACTAATTCCAGTCTTAACAGTAGAAGACTTAGAAGAGGAAGGTGTTGAAGAATAGAAAATTCATGAAAAATTTTCTTCTCCTAGGGGGGAGATGTAAAGAAACCATTAAATAGTTTCTTAAACAGTTTGAATTTACCGAGCTCAAGCTTACCATCAATCACATTATAGAAACGTCAATGTCTACTGTCAAAATATGTGTCAATGTCTGAATTAAGAGGGAAACGAAGAGAAAAAAGGAAGACTGGATACACGTGTGTTTTAAGTTAAATTTTTGTAAAAAATATTGAAAGTATAGAACTCCATGTCAATGGACATATGTGTCGTTTCTCTAATTTACAGGTGGGACCTATTTTATGTTTATATTATTTGTATTAGTTTAAGTTCAAACCTGTTATAACGAAATAAATCTCTAATTTACAGAGCAACGCCGTATTTCCATTAATCTCCATACTATATAGATATTTCATAATCATAAATGCATTAAGAACAAACATATTTAATTTGTATATTCAATCTTTAATTCTCGAAATAAGCTACCACCACTTCGGAAGGAACTTCTGTTGCGAAGAAGTGGAAAAAAACTCAACAGAAATCATTTCTTTTAAACATTACTTTAACAAATTTTCTTGTGACAAATTAAATTCATTAATAATAAAAAAAAAAATCTTCAGACAATCACATCAACTACATGGCCTCAAAGTAAGCGAAGCTTGTGTTATGAGAAACCATGTAGCGAACTAGGGGGGAGCCTAGAATATAAATACATATATAGATAAACACCCACACCTGGAACATTTATTTTTCTTGTTCCGGGTGGGAATCGAACCCGCCACCACTGGCATCTGAGGTAGATAGATTTACCCCATCGCCAAAGTGGTCATTATTAATATAAAACATTTGTCCCTTAGGAATTAACTGGTCTTTTATTCCATTATTGTTCCTCTAATTTAGTATAATAATTTAGTATTTTATCACAATTAAATAGAAATGAAAATAATATATAATGTACTTAACTTAAATTATGCTCTATCAAAAGATTCCAGTAGAAGTGTCATTCGTCGGTCCTCACCGAATATTCAAATATCCAAACAAAAGAACAAAGGGCAACCATTGACTGTTACAAGGAGTTTGCATTATTATCATATTTATTCTTGTAATAATATATATATTTATTACATTAATATTCATATAATTTATATTATTTTATTCATTTATTTTTCAGTTCATAATTTTCATAATTTTTGTCATCTGTCTTTCGTTCCCAGTACATTCATTCAAGCACTTAATAAATAAGACTGTTGATTAAATCTGAGAAGATTTTTTTTAATTATTAAAAAAGAATATTAAAAATAAATCGTTTTATTTTTGTATCCCTAAATTTAATTTAAATGTGACAGCTAAGCTGAAACTAACATTAATCATGCAAAGAACCAATTTCCATGGTGTCAAAATACCATAATTTTAGTAGATAATCTACAGTTACATCAAATTGTATATTAGTTTTGTAAAATTTTCTAATTCTTTTGCTGCTTACGCTATGATTGACGGTTTACACGTAAAATATTAGTAACGTAAGGGACAACTAAATATATTTTTTTAATGTAAGGGACAAGCTATATTTTAAACCGCTAGGTATTCCTAAATCTTTCCTTTATAGCATGAAAGAAGAGAAAAAACTAAGAAACTTTGCTCTAGACACAATTAAAATTGGAAGCAACAGTAAAAAGTTATAAAGAGATTTAAAAAAATAAAATCGTTTTTTGGCTCTCCTGAAAAACAGTGTTTTGTCCCTTACATTAATTGATACTTCTGGTATCGAATAACCTCATTGAGGTTTTAATCTGATGAGACAGTTTTAAGAAACAACCACTTACATGGAAATAATTCTTAATATTATAAAACGTATTTAAATTTATAATAATAGTTTATACCGTTATTATATTAAATGCATACCATTAAAATAAAGACGACTACGCGTTATTACAAAACATCTTGTAGTACTACGTCGTATTCAATGAAATGCCGCGTAGTAGCTGTGTTCAACAACAGCGACCATTTGTATAAAACTTTCTGGTGCCATATCTTTGTTTTTTGTACTGAGCGGTAGTAAGCGATAAATATGCTGGTATGTTTATATCGTATCAAAAAAAAAAAATTTAAATTTGGCTGGTGACTGAAAGATAGCTCTGTATAGCCACGGTTTATAATTAGGTAAATAGAACTTCCTACTGAAGTTAGAAATTTGAAAGTTTTTGAGAAAGAATGGGTGGATGAATGTATACTTGGTACTCCATACGCCTCTAAGCCAGGCTTGTTGGGCTTATGACCGTGCCCTCCGTGTGCCTGAGAGGATGTGATAAACCTTTTTTACATAAATGGGATACTTTTTACAATGTGTTAGAACTTATATGTTTACATAGTTATAAAGATATATTTTATACAAAGTTTACTGTCTATCCTTATATTCCCACGGATAGCAGGATTTGTTTAGGTGAAACTGCTAGTTTTATTACATACATATTGATAAAAGGAATAAGTTTGTTTACACTTAAAGTCGTCGTCCTATGCATACGTGCGTGATACCGTACAATAGAGCGCCACCTCGCATGAAAACCATGAAAACATTTGTTTTTTCAGAACATTTTGAAAATGTAATTTAGAAAGAAATTGAATACACTACTGTGTTGAATTACAGTTTCTTTAAATGACTTTTATTGATTCCAGTGACTTTTGAGCTTCAATGCGGTGAGTGACAGAATACGCAAGCTTATTCAATTCAATTCAATTCAAATATTTTGTTCAGCGAACATCACAAATTCACTGCTGACCTACCTGAGTCAGCGCGCGACCGCGAGCAAAGTACAGCTGAAATTAGTGCCATGCTGATGCTACTAAAACATCAGCATCTTAACTCTACGCACACGAATAAATATGTATCATTGTGTATTATAAATAAAAGTTGTATATAAACCAAATATTTTGAATAATAAATCACTGTGCAACCAACAGTCGTTTCATTCACATCCACCTTGAAGAGCAGACCCTGAAGTGCCCAGTACCCACTGGAAGAGCAGACCCTGACGTTCCCAGTAACCACTGGAGGAGCAGTAAGAAGTCCCTGGCATCCGTCAGACGAGCAGACTAAGAGGTTCCTGGCACCCGCCAGACGAGCAGACGTCCATTCTTCAGCATCCTCTCACTGTGGCCAAGACACCCTTAGCCATCAGTCCCTGATCAGTCTTGTGAGTCTGCTTGACTGGCAATGAGAAAACCCTTTCCTGTGTACATTGCACGACGTACACAACCCTTATACCTTCCCCCCATCCGTCTGTTGCCTTAGGTCTCACGGCGCAGATATCCCGCCCTATTTATATATGTATATACACACTTACTTATGGTTAGGTTAGGGAATTAGGATACACACCACTGTAGGGTTGTAGGGATTTGTATAGGGATACCTAGGGTACTAGGGTTAGGTCTCTCTTACGATCGTGTCGGCTAATACTCGCGGGTATTAACCACCGTCGTAGCTATTGTCCGTGATAGGTACGGACATTTTGGTCCTTCGAGCAAAAGTAAATAATAAAAAGGACATTTGGTCCTTCGAAAAAAACGCGGTCCCCTTGTCCCGTTAGGAAACCAACTGACTGACTGACAATTCGACGTACCGCAGGCTAGCGTACTCAACAAGCGCTAGTTATGTTGTGCGTGGAATTACTAACCTACCCCTAGTTGTTTTCGTTTGGTAGCGGTTCGGGTGCCGGCTTCCCACCAGCGGGATCCCCCGGTTACTTGAGAAGTCGCATATACCGTAACGAGGAAAAGATCACAACTAGGGTTTACTTTGTTACCCTTATTTAGGAGTAGGGGCAGCAAGTAAGAAGACCTATGGAGATTCAAGAGATCAACAAACAAAAATCAAGAAACATATTATAACGAGATCCAACTTAATTTTCACAAATGGCGAGAAGGAGACTGCACCCAGTAAAATCAAAATACATAAACGAGAGGAGGTTAACTGGAAGGGAGGTACTACGAACCACTCACCTTAGAAGAACAAGAAATCCTACAAGCCACAATTATATTACAACTTACTATTTATATTCAATAAAAAATACGTACCTACAGTCAAGCATTGGAATACCCACAACTATGCGAACATACAACGAACTATTTAACCATAAACCTACAATTGAACAATTAGTCGAAGAATATAAACTCGCCAATATTATTTATTCAGAAATTCCGTATGAACCGATTATAATGAAATCCAGATTCTGCAACGCAAGCACTTAGTTCCGATAAAGTCACCGTGGTATTATAAATCATTAATCTCTTCTTTCGAAAAACAATAGCATGAAATTAAATCGGCATATTTGATCTGTTTAATAGTAAGTAAAAACATTAGAACATCAATTTTTTCAAGATAATGTATACGGAAAAATATAAATAAACTACTACCAAAGATCCCAACCCAATACAAACTTCCTAAAGCACTAATTATATTACCTTAACTAACAAGAGGCCTACCAAAAAACTTACAACAACTAGAAACTAAAAACTTACAAAACAAAATACTAGCTGACCCAATTAACTACATTAGAGGCCCCATAGATATAATACTGGGTGCTCAAAAAGTACAGAAAACTACAGTTAAAACGACTTGGTTGCCAGTCAAAAACTACTACAAATCTGGAAATCATAAGAATTCCACAGAATAACTACAAATACTATGGCTATACGCACAGTCGGTAGTCAACTACTACAAACACTATGGCTACACGCACAGTCGGTAGTCAACAACTACAAATACTATGGCTACACGCACAGTCGGTAGTCAACTACTACAAACACTATGGCTACACGCACAGTCGGTAGTCAACTACTACAAACACTATGGCTACACGCACAGTCGGTAGTCAACAACTACAAATACTATGGCTACACGCACAGTCGGTAGTCAACTACTACAAACACTATGGCTACACGCACAGTCGGTAGTCAACTACTACAAATACTATGGCTACACGCACAGTCGGTAGTCAACTACTACAAATACTATGGCTATACGCACAGACGTTAGTCCAATACTACACCCATTCTGAGAATCCAAAAAAAATCACAAAATAATTAATTTAGCAGTTACTTACAAATCTGTTAAGACTGATCTATACATATTACTATACATATTACTATTTGCAACCTGAGGCCATGAAGAACATGCGCTACAAAAATTGCATTATTAAAGCTATTAGATCGATGTCTAGTCAAAAAATTTAATATTTTTCTAAATAAATAAAAATATAAAGCCAGTGCAAGTTATAACAAATAAACATTTAATATCACATTTTGCAATTCGTATACATACATACTCATTATCTATATCCCTCCAATTCTAGTACATATATATTATTATTTTATTTACATAAGTTTATGTTCCATACATGATAGAACTGATTGGGACTGCCATTCTGCTCCGACATCCTAACCATCCCAGCCAGGAGGCCTGAGCCATCCACCAGACCGACTAAACAACGCGCCGAGTGCATCGAGCTGTACAAGCTGGAGACACCTGTTCCTGAGAGACGGCAGAATGTTCAGTGAACATCACGAAAAAACTCACTGCTGACCTACCTGAGTCAGCGCGCACCGAGAGCATCGAGCTGTACGAGCTGGAGTCACCTGTTCCTGAGAGACGGCAGAATGTTCAGCGAACATCACAAATTCACTGCTGACCTACCTGAGTCAGCGCGCGACCGCGAGCAAAGTACAGCTGAAATTAGTGCCATGCTGATGCTACTAAAACATCAGCATCTTAACTCTACGCACACGAATAAATATGTATCATTGTGTATTATAAATAAAAGTTGTATATAAACCAAATATTTTGAATAATAAATCACTGTGCAACCAGCAGTCGTTTCATTTACATCCACCTGGAAGTCCCCTGCCACCATGGAAGAGAAGACCCTGAAGTTCCCAGTAACCACTGGAGGAGCAGATTAAGAAGTTCCTGGCAACCGCCAGATGAGCAGACGTTCCTCCTCCAGCATCCTCTCACTGTGGCCAAGACACCCTTAGCCATCAGTCCCTGATCAGTCTTGTGAGTCTGCTTGACTGGCAGTGAGAAAACCCTTTCCTGTGTACATTGCACGCCGTACACAACCCTTATACCTTCCCCCCATCCGTCTGTTGCCTTAGGTCTCACGGCGCAGATATCCCGCCCTATTTATATATGTATATACACACACTTACTTATGGTTAGGCTAGGGAAGTAGGATACACACCACTGTAGGGTTGTAGGGATTCGTATAGGGATACCTAGGGTTAGGTCTCTCTTACGAACGTGTCGGTTAATACTCCCGGGTATTAACCACCGTTGTAGCTGTTGTCCGTGCTAGGTACGGACATATTTTATTGCCATTTGCATAGAATTATAAGGTCGGGTGGGGAGCAGTGAAACGAATGAATTTTGATTAAACACTGAATTTATTCATATAACAACTTAAATATATAAACCTAGATAGGAGTATCTACATACTATATCTCAGAATGGATAAATATTAACAAACAATAATATACAAAAAACATTAAATGTGCAATTTGGGCGGCCTTATCACTTCTAAGCGATCTCTACCAGGCAAACCCATCTTAAACGAAATCTTATGAATTAAAATAAAACATGAAAATGGCATAAATAATATTATTTATACTTAAATAATACCAATTACATACATACATACATACATAACCTCACGCCTGTCTCCCTTTGGGGTAGGCAGAGACAAGGGAACATCAATTGCTTCGATCCAGACATACCTCTTTCGCTTCCTCAACGTTCATTAATCTTTTCATACATGATCGCCGGTTACGGGTACTTTTAACTAGGCCCTTTTTAAGAACGTCGCCAATTTGATCGGCGTACGTTTGCCTAGGGCGGCCCCTTCCGACAACACCATCCATTCTTGCTCTGTAAACCTCTTTCGTAAATCTACTTTCACTCATCCTTTCCAAATGTCCAAACCACCGTAGCATACCCTTTTCAATCTTAGTCACTACATCTTCTTTCAATCCGCATCTCTTTCTTATTTCACTATTGCGCACCCTATCACTCAATTTCACTCCACACACGCTTCTCAACGCTCTCATCTCCACAGCATTAATCTTGCTTTCATGTCTCTTCTGCCACACCCAAGATTCACTACCATACATAAGCGTTGGCGCCAAAACTCCCTCAAGTACGAGCCTTATTTGGTATAGTTTTGCTTGCCATTATCGAGTATATGGCGCCATTAATACAATTTCCTGCTTTTACTCTCCTTTCAATATCACCTTCACACTTCCCATCTCTTGTAAACAAGGACCCCAAGTATACAAACTCTTTCACTTGTTCCACTTTTTCGTCCCCTATCATAATATTGCATTTTGTCATATCTTCATTCCTCTCCATAACCATGACTTTTGTCTTTCCAACATTCACTTTCACACCTTTTCTTTTAAACGACTCATGCATCACAGTGACCATTTGTTGCAATTCCGACGCAGACGATGCAAGTAGAACCTGGTCGTCGGCGTAAAGCAGAGTTTTGATCACTGTCTCATTCATTCTTAAACCCCATTCAGACTCTTTCAGATCTTTCAAACAGCTATCCATGAATAGGTTGAACAGCCATGGAGATGCTACACAGCCCTGTCTAACACCGCGATCGATGCTAAACCATTCTGTATAGTCATCATTCAACCTGACACAAGCACTCGAGTCCTTATATAAGGATTTGAGTGCCCGTATCAAGTCACTGTCCACCCCAAACTCGGATAGTGTTGACCAAAGTTCATTCCTCATCACACTGTCATACGCCTTTTCCAAGTCAATGAAGCAGCAGAAAACCTTTCGGTGTTTAGCCAGAACCTTCTCGGTTACTGATCTTAAGGCAAAGACTTGATCCGTGCATCCCATCCCCTTTCGAAATCCCGCTTGCACATCCCAGATCTTGCTTTCTGTTTCATCCATCACTCTTTCGATTAATATCTTTGCATACATTTTGCCCACAATACTCAAAAGGCTAATGCCACGGAAGTTTTTGCATTCCTGCTGTGACCCTTTTCCTTTATAAAGTGGCACAATAACGGCCTTGCACCAGTCGCCTGGAACACGGCCGGACCGCCAAAACTTATTAAAAAGCTGGTACAACAGGTTTGCAGTGACACTTTCACCCGCCTTGAGCATTTCGGCATCTATTCGATCATACCCTGCCGCTTTACCCAATTTCAAACCTGCCATTGCTTTCATAACTTCTTCCATACTTATCTCACTTTCACGATTGGTCACACCACTGGAAGGTGAGGGCCTACTTTCCAAAACATCACTCGCACTTCGTTCAAATAAATTCTCGAAATATTCTTTCCACTGATTCATAATATCTTCATGCTCACTAACAATATTCCTATCCTGATCTCTTAACACGCCCACTTTCGAGTCTCCATCCTGCCCTCGGGCTCTTCTGACTAAGTGCCAGAACAGTTTGGAATTGGCTCGAAAGTTTTCCGAGAATTTCCCATCAAGCTTGTTCTTACATTCTTCTTTATTTTTGCTTACAATATCTTTCACAGTCTTTCTTAATCTATCATACTTTTCTTTTGCTACTCTTTCATCATCATTCAAGTCATCTCGTATTCTATTTCGGCCCCTCACAGCTAGTAGATCTAGCCACGCTTTCTTCTTTTCTAATACACAACCTTTCACTTCATCATCCCACCACTCGTTCTTATCTCTTCTCACATTCTTCTTCACACTTACCCCACATATTTGGGTGGCCGTTTCTACGATACCATTCTTAAATCTACTCCAATATTCTTCTATCTCGCATTCTTCATCATTCAATAGCGGTTCAAACCTTTCTTTCAGTTCTAACTTATATTTCTCACGGACAGTCCCATCTTGCAAATTTTCGACTTTCACTCTTTTCCTTCCAGACATACGTACCTGTGGGCGATGTCGCCATTTTTTGAGCAGACCTGCTATTCTTGACACCACAAGAAAATGGTCGCTTCCGACATTTACTCCACGGTACACTCTCGTATCCTTAACTTTCGTTCTCAATCGTTCATCCACTATTACAAAGTCAATCATACTTCTCTCAGACTGTCTCTGCCATGTATACATATGAATCATTTTGTGACTAAACATAGTGTTAGTCACCACAAGCTTTCTCTCCAAACATACATCTAACAGACTTGTGCCATTATCATTTATTCTTTCGTCACCAAAATTACCTAACACCCTTTCATACCCATCACGCTTTACTCCCACCCAGCCATTAAAATCGCCTAACATAACAATCCTTTCATTATCTTCACACCTTCCAAGCACATCTCTTACATTGTCCCAAAACTCTTCCCTGACTGCCTGTGGCTTGGACATATCTGGCGCATACAGACAAAGAATAAAAATCCTGGTCAAACCTACTTTCAGTCTCAACCACAGGAGCCTGGGACTCACATACTCATAACCTTTCACACAATCACTCATTCTTTCCGACAAAAGAACGCCCACACCTTGGCTTCCTCTCTCAAACTCTTCTACTCCCGCCCAGTAAGCAGAGAGTCGGCCATGCGTGGACATTCCACAACCTTTCTTTTTCGACTCACTCACACCTAACACGTCAATCTTCTTGGCATTCATCACCTCGCATATTTCGTCAATCTTATCATCTATTCCTCCACAAACATTCATCGTCGCAAATAAGCATTCCCCCTGCCCTCTTTTTGCCTGCTGGGGGGACAAGACGTGACGTGTGGCAATGCACGTCGCCGTCGGGAATATTGCCCCCCCTAGATACGATGGGGCAGCCTGAGTTGACCTCAGGGAGGGATTCTCCAGCTCGACTTGTACCCTCCTGGGGTAGTGAATTTCTTATTCCCCTCCTCATCATATCTGATTCTCCTACTTCATCGGATAGGAAAGGATTGGGTAATTTGGAAAGGAATTATGAATGACGGGAAGGAAAAGGTATTATGAGGATGCTGCATGCACGGAGGGGACGATTGTTGTGTACGCAGTAGCTAGGGAGGCCGGGGTACCCGAGTGCCTTTTCTTCACAGTCGGACAGACTACTGAAGAGAACACCCCATGACCATCAATACTTATTAACATAAATAAATAGGCATAATAATATAATATAAAATACTATAGAATTTAATTATATTAAGTTTTTTTAAAAATGCGCACCATAGGAGACTCTTAACTCATTAGGCAAGTATACTTTGCATTGTGTCGATACTAAATTATTGTATAACGTCTTGGGGAGGGGCCGCTAAAAGTGACCTAACTAGAACACTTTAAACCGTTTGCTTTATAAAAATGACTCCATCAACCACAGCCAGTAGACGTCCACACTGACATAGGCCTCCCCTCAAGGTTTTTCACGGCATTCGGTCCCGCGCCGCCAGCCTCATCCAGCGTTTACCGGCGACTTTGACTAGGTCATCGGTCCATCTTGCGGGGGGGCTGCATTTCCCAGTACGTGGCCGCCACTCGAGAACATTTCTGCCCCTACGGCCATCTGTCCTGCGAGCCATGTGCCCTCCCCATTACCACTTCAGCTCTGCAATCCTTATGCCTATGTCGGCGACTTTGGTTCGCCTGCGAATCTCCTCATTCCTGATTCGTATCCCGTAGGAAAACTCCGAGCATAGCCCTTTCCATTGCCCGGTGAGCGATTTTAAGCTTGTTTATAAGGTCCGTAGTTAGCGACCACGTCTCAGTGCTGTATGTTATCACTGGCAACACAGACTGGTCAAAATTACCACATAGAAACGTTATTGTATAAGAGAAACATACGAAACTCATAGGTAAACATTCAGGCATTTTTAAAATTGCATGCTATGTGATAGAAGACAAAAGTGATGCGGTTTATGAGATATGATTGTCTAATTAGCCTTTACGCTCCTTTTCACATTGCTTAGTATTACGACCAGGAAAGGGTTGATAGAGCAAGACACAGTTACGAGTTGATAGACAAATTTATTAGCAAGAGGAATTATTTATATACTTAAATCTACGTGTATAATTAACATTGTTAGCAATATTTTATCTTATCTAAAATGTAGTAAGTAGGTATCTATTAAATGTGCACTGGTCAACATGTTTTTATCAAGCACGTTATATATTGATAGTATTGATAGTGACGTCAAGGGACGTCACACTTAGTAACACTCTGTCCACGTAAACCTCGAATTACTCAGAATACCAGTGCACTGGATGCCAATTAGCCAATTGTCGAGCTGAGTTAATGCCTGCCTACACGATAGTGAAATTCAATTGCTGTGTAACATAATCTGTCTTGAGTCTTCCACCCAAAGGTGAAAGTTGGTCTTCAGTCCATTAAAATGAACGTTGGTACAAGTGAGACGATATCAGTATGCGGCGGCGGATGTCGGCGGCGGCGCGCGGGCAGCGCCGGATATTGCCTCCAGCGATACCACCGCCGTCTTAGCGCTAACTCCACGTCGCAAATATATTCGATTTAAACCGATCCCCTTATCTCCATCTACAGAACGACGCCAGCGACAGACTTATTTAGTTTGAATTTACGCAGTGCTGAGCGAACTTTGCCCCGCAATATTCCAAGAAATACGAAACTACTGGCGTATCAAGTTAAACAACGAAACAACATAACAACAGTGCTGCATTTATTATATTCGAAACTTAAGTCTGAGATAAGTTCAGCTGTAGCGGTCGCAAGTTTGTGCGCGGCATTAATCCCCGCGCCCGCCCCCGCCCGCGCCCCGCCCGCCCGCTTTGCGCCGCGGAACATCAAAGTAACAGATCAGATTTGTTAAAACTCCATTTCCCGCAAATTAAAACTCGATCAAAAGAAGATTTACGTTTAATCGAGTTGCATGAACTTCCAAGTATAATTTTCTGAAAAATGCCTGGAGTTGGTGAAGTGGTAAGACAATTAAATCCAAAAAAAGTTTTTGCATGAATTGTAATCTACATCTTCTATTTCATTCCTACATAGGTACATTTTTAATGCGTATAAAATTTATATGACTTCAAATGTAATGAGAGAAGTTCTGACTTCAGTCAGCTATTCGCTTACGTCCGGCATGTGGAGTTGAGGGCGACGGACGTTGCGTCTAAATCCCAGCCAGTGGAGCTCACGAGCCGCGCATATTGCTTGTTATTTACACATTGTTTTTGGTGGAGCTTCATTAAATGCAAAAGTTCCTCTGACAGACATACAATTTAATGTTTTCAAAGGAAAACCACTCATTAAAGCATGTTAATTGTTATTTTACAATGTTGGTAGAGGGAAAGGTTTAATACCTGCGGACGTTCGCTAGATTTTAAATAAAAATAAGGTTTTATGTCGTGACGTTAAGTTATGTACGTGTAACAATTTAAAGCAGTCGTATACATTTTAGTCTGTTTATTGCGGAACAGGAGAAAAACTTTATTTTTGTTAGGAACATGTTGATGATACATAAAGCACAGTTTAGCATTTATCTCGCAGTCGTTGGAATTAGGGCTAGTAAAATACTGTGAAAGAATATTATATGACCTTTACAATCAAACATTTTTAAACATAAAAAATGCCTAGTTCCTAATTTCTGCTACTTTTCAATTCAGAAAGAAAGTCCTTGATAAAATATGTATTTGAAAAGCATGCTTCCATAAAACAACAGACAACCTTTGTGAATCAGAGTTTTTGTGAAGACAATTTTACTTATTAAGTGTAAATAAAAAGAGATTGCTGTACACTTGTTGTTAAATGTTATTACGTAGTATGCAGTCTTAAGAAACAAGTTTTGCGTCTATTTTCGGGTAACCATACCGAAATACGTCAATTAAAAAAAAAACCTAATTCCTAAACAATTTGTTATAATAGCATTGGGCCTGTGTGTCGACGTGGCGCCTAGTGACTGAAGCAACTCCGGTAATTGGCCACTTCAGTCAAAACGAAAAGCCGACTTCAAAGAATAAACATTTAATAACTTAAATATATTATGCCTTTGATAAGTTGTTATAAATGATTGTCGAGTATGTTGTTTACATTATGTTTCAGGAACCATTTTCATATTATTACCCAAATTATATGATTTTGACCTATTTGTATTTATGTATGTGGGTATGGCTGTTAATCTATTCCGTCATAACTTCTAAACTAGTAATCATATTTGGACAAATGCGGTGTCGTTGGAAGCCTCTTAAATAATCTAACCTTGGTGCACCAAAATATACAAGGCATCTCGAAAAAAGTCTTGGAAATAGAATTGTTTTTGAATGCTGAGCATATAGACATACTATTTATAACTGAATTTTTTTTATTAGAATACCAATTAATTCTAAATTTCGCACGAAGTTCCTAGTTCATTCAATAGAAAGACAGCAATACATGTGGGCTCGTTAATAATATTAAATAAATCTTTAAAATTTAAGGAACGTAAGGACATAGTGAGCCATCTATTTGTAGCAGCCGCTCACGGCGGTCGGGGCGAGACGCGCGGGGCTGCCCCTACGCATGGAACCAGTTCTCTCGGCTGCCGGCCGCCGTTGATCGAGCGCCGCGCCCTCTGTCGCGACCTAACTCTCCGTAGCATCGCTGTATGCCATACATTTTTGTAAATCCTACTTAATACTACTTTAGTTCAAACATTGTGGAAATGGAATTATAATTTCTCGTAACAACATAAGGATTTTATTTAACCTCCGTACTATACTCCAAAAGAAAGCCCCGGCTTTTCAACACTATTGAAAAAACTATTGAAATATCCTGTGTAGAATTGACAAACTTTATAATTGTTTGCATATATAGACCCACACAGTGATAATTTTGAACTTGCTTTGGTAGTTTCTGACGATGGATACATGAACAAAGATGTCGCGTCCTACGTCGCAGTGTATACTCAGTATACGGTATACACTCATATTTTGAATGGGCTTTATATTTAGTTACTAAATCTTGCACTAACTAAACTTATTTCCAACTGGTATTGATACTTAGTAAGAACTATAAATTAGTTGTTCTTTGAGCTGTGTAGATACCGGCAATCACCAGTGCCTTGTGTCCTTCGAGTGTGTGGACCTAGTGCCACCCCCGCGCTCTGCACTCCTCCCCCCGCGCTAGCTGAAAACGATTCCATTTTCATTCGTTTCTAAAAGTGCCGACGTCTATTGTTTGCGCGATTCTTTTTGCGCTCGCTCTGCTTCTATAAATGTTAAATGATTGCCGGCAAAATGAACTACTCCAGCGAAGATCTACTCGTAATGTGTGTTTCATTAGGAATACTCTCTAAATATAATATTTTGTCAAGGTCTGCAGAAAATTCAATTTCGGAGAATGTACCAAGTGCTAAAAGCCTATTTAATTTACTAGAAGATGTCTATTGTTTTACCAATTTTCCTTTCTATGTGAGTTAGAAAAATAAGGAAAGACGAATTCTATGAATAAATCGTGATGTAAGAATATACACCCTGAGCTGGGAAACGCTCCAGCAAGGATGAGCGGCCGCCACATCCCGCCGTCACTACGTCCGCAGTGTGTTCTGTTTGACTTATTGAAAGCTATTACTTAGAAATTGTATTATTAGTTTTGTTTACTCGAAGTTTGTTTTGAAGTTGTTTAGTTTCGAGAGTTCTGCTGCTCGTGTCGGTTCACTCGCTGGCAAATATTAGCAGAGCTGTAGATTGGCGGCTGGTGTGTGCGCGGGAATTGCCGCAGCCCGGGTGACGACGCGACGTTATGCTCTCGGCTCATTACATATTCCGTTTCGCCGCGAGACGCGTCGCCGCCCGCGGCTCCGCGCCGGCTGCCCGCTGGCGTTACTCAATTTAAACGTTTACCTTTGATGGTCTTTCGGGTACATAAACGCTTGTGCTTAAAGAGTCTTTGAAATTAAACCTTCAAAGGAAAACGCCTAGTTTGAAAAGTGTATTAAGTCTTTAATGTTTACTAGTTCTAAAGTAATATAGTAAGTACTGAATAACGATACCCAGGCACTAGTTATGAGGTATTTGTCATTTGATTTTTCAAATAATAATAGTGCAGAGTTAAAATAATTTCTACGACTGAAAAAAATTCCATTACAACCGACTTCCAAAAAAGGAGGAGGTTCTTGATTCGTCGGTATTTTTTTATTTGTGCCTTTGTTCCACGATATTCGGACAATTATGAATCGATTCTAAAAATTCTTGTTTCATATAATAGAGGATACTTACTTCATAGTTGGTTCCATATAAATTTCATCGAAATCGATTGAGTACTACACAATCACAAAAATATCTGACGTCACCAGGATTCGAAGTTTACCACTACGACTTTAGAAAAATTATGAACGTAAACTTTTTATCTGCATCATAGACAAAATATAGCAATATGCAAAGTAAAAATACACATAGCTTTCATCGTTACGTTCTACATGAATCGTCCACTATGACGACTCTTTCAGGTTCGTAAAAGCTCGCAAATGTACATTCAACAGCCAATGATGTCATAGTTACTGTGTGTTGCCCAGCCAATTAACTACGTGTGTTGAAAAATATAATCAACAAATGCAGAGCATTAAAAAAACCGACTTCACGTCAAAACTTTGGCTGAGTTATAATGTCATCCACGTAAACATTCTCCGAAATCATACATATTTTTTTTCAAAACTTTGAAGTTTTCAATGAAGTACTCAATCGATTTCAATAAAATTTATATGGAACTAACATTAAAATATCCTCTATCATACGAAACAAGAATTATTAAAATCAATTCATCATTTTCAAAAATATCGGGTAAAAAAGACAAAAAAAACATACAGAAGAATTGGGAACCTCCTCCTGTTTTGGAAGTCGGTTTAAAACTAATCACATTTTCATCATTTTCAAAGAAAGCAACTAGGTTTAAAAGAAAACAAAGATCGTGTGCCGCTTTTCATAGAGTTTTTGTTTGAATTTACTCTTCTCTTTTTTCGTTCACTACATAAATAAATAAATTGTGAAATGTAAAAAAACCAATCATTAAGTAAAATCAAAAGATTAGTAATGTATATCATGTTTGAGACTAAACGTCGGTGTGTGATGACAACGCCCAGAATCATTACAGTTTTTATTATATGTATACATATACAGGGTTGATTTGGGGTTCTCGGCCAAATTTTTTTTTTGCACAATAAGTATCATATAAACAAACGATTTTAACGAAAAAGAAGTATTTTTTTTACAAGGAAATTAATATATCCGCTAACACGTTAAGCAAAACATGCTCACTCTAAATTACCATTAAAATAAAGTCGACTACGCGCTACTACGAAACTTCTCGTAGTACTACGTCGTAGTATTATCAATGAAATGCCGCGTCATAGTAGTTATGTTCATCAACAGCGACTATTTTTGAAAACATTTGTGGTTTTATATTTATACTTTTTTGCACTGAGCGACGCTAAAATAAAAATGCAGGTACGTTTATATTGTATCAAAGAACCTAAGATTTAAGTTTGGCTGGTGACCAAAAAACAACTATGTCGGCGGTGTCTAGCTAGAGCCTTATAGTTTATTTCGATTGTCTTCGGATGCCAGTACCTTCTTGGTACTTGACAGAGTCTACGTCACGAGTTTGTCACTAGCAGAAAGAAATAATAACAATACAGAAGATGGACACGAGGAAAGTGTTCTTCAAGCAATTATTCAAGACAACCTGATCTTCAAGAGATCATTAACAATTTAGTGACACGCCAGTGACGCTCTAGAACTGTCTAGCAGCCAAGATCAATCAGTTCAGCACCACAAGCATTGTCGACAGTAGAAAAACCGACTCGCCCTAAAGACGCCCACACAAAAAACCATATTAGAGAATCATGATTGAAATCCCCAAGAATACCTGATGTTGGATAAAAGAGAGGATTCACCCCGATTCCGACATATATATGTATATATATATATACATACCTGAGAGCGCCGGGGCTAACCTGGCCTCACTCGCCGCACCGTGCTACTCTCAGTTCGATCGGTCGAGGGCGCGATTTGTGTGCTCTTGTAAGTTATCTACTTCTCTAGGCCATTCGCAACGATTACTTTGCAAAAATATTTGTAGACTCATTCATGGCTTAAGGCTGAAACAATTTAATATAGAGCAATAAATATTTTGGTATTATAAATATTTTTTTTTGTATTTTATAATAGTTAGGAGCTACTAAAGAGTTAGTATAATAACAAAAAAATGTATATAGGTAGGTATTATATAATTTCGATATCGTCTGCCTGTACCCGATAGCTAAGAAGTTAGAGAAACAGCCCGGCATGCAGGACTCTCAGGTTTGATCCCCGTTCTGAATTAATATAAGTATTTAGTACGAGTTTTTTTTTAATATTTTGGTTCTTATCTTTTAAATTTGAGTTTAAAATTAAATACCTTTAAATATGATTTTTGTCGCTGTCACAGCTACTAAAAATATACTGAGTTCCCCTATTATGTTAGGTAGATAATACCTAGTCAGCATGGTAACATAGACTAAATTCATGGAAAATTACTGTAGCTTAAACAATATCAGGCAATATTTAATAATGCGTCAATCAGCAGTGAGCAGCCGGGGCAGGCTCGGCGGGGCGGGCTCATCCGGATGGGGCTCGTAAGCCGCGGCCGGCATCGGGAAACGAATGGCGCGGCGCCATGACTTACGCCGCTCCCGCTGCAGGGTCGCTGTGCAGGAAAACTAGAAAGAGCAGTAGACCCATTGAAGTACCCCTGAGTATCGATGATTATTTATTTATATAATAATGAAAAATTTTAAATACAGTAGGTATTATTATACACTTTGTAAAGGTCAAACCCTGGATAAGGGCAGCGCGGATCTGGGCGACATGAAGAATCCTGGGGGAGGCCTCCGTCCAAAAGTGTGCGTATATTATTACACGTGGCTGTACCTTGCTTCCTTGCATCCTACATTGTGCAAAAGAAAAAATTATTAGGAATATTAATGAAAATTAAACGTTTGTGAAATACTCAAGGTGTGTTGTGTTATTTTTATTAATTTGAATAATGAAAACGAACTCCGAGATATACAGGGTGACTGGTGAGAAATTTGCAATACTGAAGGTGAGCACTCTGTACTCGATTCTGATTATAATTATGTAATAAAAGTAGGTACTTAATTTTTCACCAGAAATCCCTATGAATAAATAAAGAGACCATACCACACTTTTCCCGACGCGCACAGCAGTGTTCCCGCCACACGCACACCACCAACCGCTAAGTATTTATTGTATTACGCTAATGTAAACATGCGTTGCGTATTGAATTCTTTAACTTTCGGAGTTAACCCAGTAAATAATTAATATTTCTTTTTTTATTTCTTTTTTCTTTTCATGTATGATCTTAAAGTATAACGTCCTGGAATTTTGAGAGTGACCCACCGGTCACCCTGTATATAAACCGTTACATTTCAGCGAGGTCCAATCTTTTAGTAAACGGTTACTTTGCTACTTTAAGCGCCCTCCCAGCGCTCGCCCAGCGCCAAGTGTCCGAGGGGACGAGAGAGGTCTCGTTGTGCAATTGTGGTTTATAATTTGATTATTAGTTTACATACCAATTGCAACTATCCAGCCTGTCCCGCACTTGCCGCCTTCCGATCTGCACCCAACCCGCGCGCCCAAGCGCACGTCCCGCGCCCACTCGGCTCACGTGATTTGAAACCTATTGATATTGATGAGACCTATGAAATAACATTGACTTTTTTTTAAAGATCAAACATTAATCGATGTATTATACTTTACTAATCGAGTCATTCAAAAAAATGTTTCGAGTAGTTTATATCGTTTTTGGACACTTCTTAATTTATGTTTATATGACGTTTATTATTTCCAGTACCTACCTACACAAAAACAAACATATTAAAAACTTTTAAATTCTTATTTCTTTCTTAACAGTTGTATAGAGATAATATTTTTTTTTATTAATTCATTACTGATTATTTAAATGTTAATGTATAGTGTGGAATTTCTATACATGGCTCAAGGCAGTCATTTAGTCAAAGATTTTCAGGCGAACACTCGGCCGATATACCGATGTCCTCGGTATCGATTATATTTCAACTAACAAAAAGTATGATAAAATAAAGAACTATCAATTCCATAGAATGCTTAAAATATCGGCATAAAGCACAATTACTTCACAATTCAGTATTTCATTGCATCTACAGTAGGCACATAGCTATTTAGAAGCTGCAATCTTTTGCAATTTAGAATAGGCCACATAAAGCAACAATGAGTCAAGACAAGACGTTTCTCGGTGCGCTCGCGGCCGGCAACTTCTCATCACACGAGTCGGCCGGCTGCCGGGTGCCGGGTGCCGGTGGCCGGGCGCCGGTGACCGCCCGCGAACAAGGGACGGCCCTTCTTACAAGCAACAAGCACGTGGCGATCGTGCGCTCTCGTCTACTGATGGCAATCATAGCGAATCACACGAAAGCTCCAAGAATTCACGAAGTTACAGGTAAATGACTATAAACCAGTTTTAAAGTTCTTTTATATTTGTAAAAACTGAATGAGAGGTTTCAGATACACCTTACCTATGTTATTTGTATGTGGGTGGCCTATGTTAATACATGTTAATACTATGTTAATACCGCTTTATTTCGCACGAATTTCACTATCCCGAAAACGTTCAGCCACATAAATTTATTTAACATTAGTTTTATGTTCTAGAAAAATTAATAGCCGAAAATCTTTTTTTTCTTTTTATAACTGTTTTGCTTACAACAATCTTCTTTTCTAGATGTATTAAATATCAAAATAATTAATTAATTGGGCTTTGAACCGCCTCCTCATCCTTATTTGCGTGACTTGGCCCCCAGCGCGTACTGCCTGTTTGCATATCATAAAATTGCTCCAGGATAAGAAAGACTCAAATAGTGAAGCTATCGCAGCAACGGAGGCATATATTGAAGCCAAAGACAAATCGTTATAAAAAAAGTTAAAGTTAGAAAAGCGCTGGAGGAACTGTATCGCTCTTGCAGCTGTATCGACTGCGTTGATGAATAAAAAATAATTTTATGAAAAAAACCTTCTTAGTGTGCAGTACTCAGTCTCGGGACTTATTGAACCACGTGTTATATTTTTCTGACATTTACACATTTACCTTTATTAATATTCTGGCATTGCATCCAGGCCATTGCCTTCCTATTCCGAATAAAGTTAGGTTATTCAACGTTATTCAGATTGAATGGTCTTATTCGTTGTTTTACTCAACGCCATACGTGAATCAGTAATAAAAAAAACTTCATCCTACCTCACAATTAAATACATATCATACATACCATAATACCTTCATCAATTCTCGATAATTCTCTTTTATGTGCCTGTTCAATCATGTCATGTTTCGGGATACTTCATTTCATTGAGTCGACTCAAAATTTTTACTTTATACATTCATGTACATTAGGGTCACCTTTTTAAGACATTGGGTCTCCAATTGTTTTCGCAGAGCAATCTCGTTTACACCATGATCAAATTAAAGGATCGTTTTCTGTCATTGTACCCTTATTGTGTGCTAAATACTTATTTATTTTCCTATTACTGTTCACTATAATTATTAACCATTACGAATCAAATTATTTTCCAAATTAGATCGTTCCATTATGATTTTAGAAAAAACTTCTTGGGTGGCCAATCTAATCTTAAATTTTCGATATAATGGAAGATTTCCAACAACCTATTATTAACTTACTAAATCCACCAAAGCCGATCAGGTACTTCATTAGCACATTCTATTACCTTCCTATATTAATATATACCTATTCATAAATCCTAACATCCAAATCTATGTAACAAACAAGTAACTAAATGCATTGCTATGATGACGAAAAGAATTGTAATACTTGCACAAAGTCTAATTCCATTTACGTTTAGGCAAACAAATTATTCCGACTCTATTCTGTAAATTTCTAATTCTAACTTGTTCATTTTTCTTACCCTAGCTATTTAATAAAATTTAACAATCTATATGATGATTCAATGTATCAATTAGAGTATATAATAAAATAATATTTTTTTTTACAGTCACAGTTACAGTCACGTTGTGCAGTCTTGACTCTAAAAACTCTCGGTATCGCATAGCGTTAGCAATAATAGCTGTTAGTAACAAACTGTTAGGCGGTAAAATGATGACGGTGATCTAATTCTTAACGAATCTATTATTCATAACTTAGTTTTATATCAATTTGAATGCAAAGAATATTTTGTTTAACCGACCTACAGACGGGAGGTGTCTTATAAATTCGACAGTATGTTTTTTTTTATAATAAGTACACAGAACTACATTTCAGAAAACGATTTGAGAAATTAGTCATACGTGGGTAACACTAAAAATGTTTAGAACTGGCCAGTTAGAAACATTGCTAATGAAAACTTTTTTTGATTTTCAATTTTAGAACTTTGGTGACCTAATGTAGTACATTGCGTTCATTTGTCATTGGCTTTTGTGAATTGGCGGCAAATCTAAATTTTTGTTACACGTGAAAATGAACCTAACGCGAGAAAATTTTCGGTCAATGATTACTCAATAACAAAGCTACGACAGGCTGCAGAGTAAAGGCAAAATGCGACTCAAATGACTCAAATACTGTATTTGTCAACGTCATAGGTGATGAACACTGGGTATATTGCTACGAACCCGAAACTTCAAAGAGGACTTTCGAGGATCGTCCAACTGAGGTAAAGAAAGGAAGACGTCAAGGAAAAAAGATGATTGCCTCATTCTTTGGTCGCAAGGGTCAATTCGCTACAGTTGTTCACTACAAAATGGAAGGACAGTTACTGCAGACTGGTATGTCGATCGCTGTTTGCCTGTTGTCTTGGAAATAAATTGACAGCAGCGCCCTCGAAGCAGGATCCTTCGTCAGGACGACAATGCTTCAGTGCACTCCGCAAAACGGACTGTTCAATATTTGACTATGGTAGGTGTTGAGATAGTGAGTCATCCGCCATACAGTCCTGAACAGGTGCTCTGCGACTTTCATTTATTCCCAAGAACTTAAGATAAAATTCGAGGCATTCGCTTTGCGAGCCCTGAAGATGCAGTGAAAGCGTACGATAATGCTATAGAAGAGACCCCTAAGGAAGAATGGGCCCACTGCTTTTCTCAGTGGTTCCATCGAATGCGACGATGTGTAGAGAGGAAAGGAGATTACTTCGAAAAACAATAAAAGAATTTTTATTACATAAAAACCATTGAAAATACCATTATATAACCAGAAATGCCTATTTTTTTTTATATTCTAAGGATAGGACATTTGTCTTCCATGCCATCTGATGGAAAATGCGCCTGAAGACTATGGTGTTACACGTACATCCACGAGAAACCTATTCACTCGACACTTAAAAGTTAATTGTGCTAATCTGAATATATTTTTTTACCATTAAAAAAAGAGAATTACTTCTATGTAAATCTTAATGAAGATTTAAAAGAGTACCTTTAGCAAATAAAATGATTAAACCAAAACTAAGTCATCATAATAGGCATCAAAATTAAGTATCACGTGTGGATTTGAATCGAAATTACTAACTTTTTGGTTGTTTGTACCTGCGCATGATACAAACTGCCCACGCTGCAAATTTCGATTCTCAAGAACAAACCTGAATTCGAAATATGAAGACGTTGGATTACCTATTTATATTTGAAATTTATTATTATACAGAGATAAACACAAATTAATTATGACTAATATGAAATATGGTTTTAAAAAACTGATAATTGTCAAAAATTCTCTTTTAGGCTTTAATCAATCAGCTTTTCTAACTTGTCCATCTCCCAGCGCCCAGCGTTTTCCAAAGTTGATCCATTAGTCCGATTTGTTTTTAGAAGGGCCCGAGACTTAGGCCCACATTCCAAAAAATTCTTAGTACGTCCCACATCGATATTGAATTACTGCTACGGACCGAATTCCAGGAACTTTAAAAGTACAGTCGACAAATTCATAGTTCGTATTGAAATGTTTTGAAACAATAATTCAAAATTAAATAATTCTAAATGTTTAGGTACTAGCCAAGTTTATTATCTGGTATCAACTAAATGAAATTATGAAAATAAACATTATTAGGATTATTTAAATCTCTATAACACCGTAGATTCAATAAAATCAATAAAATTAAAAAATAGTGTTAAAGAAGTGATTAATATTGGACAAGAATATTAAACATTAAAATCATAAACTAAAACTTCAGCAATAAATTAATTGGTTGTCTGGAAGAGATCGCTGTTCAGCGATAAGACTGCCTAGTTGTACTAAATAAACACACTGTTTTTTATTTACTGTCTGTAGTATAAACTGATGTTTAAATAAATAAACTACACATGCTTAATTTCTATAAACTTTTTCTATTATTAAAAGAGATCAAATTAATAACAGCTATATTCTATCTAATAATAAAAGTAAATGTTATCAATTTAAACTTTCTTAAATACGCTGCAGAGTTTTAAATTGAATCAATATTATGTACTAACAAATGTCTTAAAGACAAGTCATTGATTTTACCAACATTCATAAATAAAAAGATATAAAAATGTAGGTACACATTTCAAAAAAAAATATGGTAACTTATGTATGATCAAAGTATGTCTGAGACATATTTTTCTAATCTATACTAAAGAAATAAAACCATTCGACATTGATGTTATTGAAGCGTTAATGATTTCATTCATTACTGTGTCTCTATGTCGATGTCTCTCTTAACTTAACACTCGAGATTAAGAATTATTTTTTATTGTATTCAAATTGCTGACCATATTTAGTTTTCCAGAAAAAATCTATATAATTCGGCATTGCTACCTTCTGCCGGGTCATTTGTCCGATAGATGTTTCTCAAAAAATCCCATTTTCCATCTAAATATTCATTATTAAGCCAAACTGATACAAAGTAAACATTAAATTTTATCAAGTTTTCTGTTTTTTCAATGTTACATTTATGAAGAGGTTTTTAAATGCTTGCTGCACCTAGACGTGAATAAGCTAGTTCAGACGCTATTCCTGCAGTGGTTTTAACACGCTGCGCAGCTGAGTTGTCTCCCTTTTCGACATGTCTCTATCGACTTTCTTTGGAATCTGTTAAGGTCCCCAAGTCCTGGAAGCTGGCTAACGTACAGCCAGTACCCAAAAAGGGAAGTCGTGCTGATCCTGTCAACTATCGACCAATTTCAATTACTTCCATAATTTGCAGTCATGGAACGTGCATTAAACAATCGACTTCTGGCATACCTCGAGACCAACGAGCTCCTAAGCGATAGCCAATATGGTTTCCACAGTGGACGCTCAACTAGCGATCTTCTCGTATATGCCACTCACTTATGGAGCGAGGCCTTGGTGGGTCATGGATAAGCAATAGCTGTATCCTTAGACATTTCCAAGGCCTTTGACAGGGTCTGGCATGATGGTATCTTAAGCAAGCTCCCAGCATATGGCATACCGATCGGGCTTTGCGACTGGATATCTGATTGACTTAGGGAACGGTCGATTCGAGTATTCTTAGATTTCCAGATTTCAGAAAGAAAGTCTATGATTGGCGCGTTGATTCGACCTGATATTATTGGTACATAGATACCTCAATTAAGTTTAGTAAAAAGATATGAATACAGAAGACGATTCTCAAATAAGAGATAAAAATCAACAGCAAAAATGAAAAAGGAAAAGAATATGGAGATAAGAGAAGAGCAATCGATTTGGAGTTGTTGTTTTGTGGTAATTGTATCTTAATGTTTGCTTTTTTAAAACCAAAACAAAGTTTCCAACAAGGAAGGGATGTAGTGTTTGTAATTAGCGTAATGAGTAGTTTACTAGTCATAAACACGGCCTCGTGCGCGTGGTATGGTGAGGCGCACGTCAGTACAGTGAGAACTGCGGGTTATAGCGCACCAATTAATATCGTTTGTTGCAGAGCCCATGACCAACTGGTAATTATGACGATGGAGAGCACTACATCTATCTTTATTTATATTCTGCCATTGCATCCAGGCCATTGCATTCCTGTTCTAAATAAAGTTAGAAACGCTATTCATATTGAAAGATCTGTGAATATTACTCAACGCTATACGTGAATCAGTTCAAATAAAGATGAAAACTTTTATTCGTAGTAGGTAATTTTATACACTTTGTGAACGTCAAACTTGATCCACCTACACAATTAAATACATAATACGTCAATTCTCGATAATTCACTTTATTGTTCCTGTCGAATGTTTCGAAACATAAAGTGATTGGACAGGTTGTTTGTGTTTGTAATACCTTTTCTTTATCCAAACATTTATTTTTCTGAAATGTATTACGTTACTGTAAAATATAGAACACATTTATTTATGTTTCAGACATCACATAGATTAATGAGGATTTAATAGACTAACGAAGTTATCGAAGACTTCTTCGATAACTAAAATTTAAGTTAGTATAAGCAACATGTAATCTTACCGCAGTGTAATCAAAATGCTTGGCATGCTACTCTTACAAATACTAGTAACTTAAAGTCGCGCACTACTTCTTGCTAAACTAGCTTTTAAAAATGAACTTGGAAGTTCTCGAACTGAAGTTCTCACGAGTTGGGAACTGTGTTAATTGGTGTCGAGGCGGACAGGGGCGCACTTGAGGCCGCGCCGCCGCCCGCGCCGCGCGCCAGCCACCGCGCAAACTAACTTACCTAAACCTATAGTTCTTAGGGTTAGATACGGGACGAGGCTGAATTTTATTACTATTATTAAATTATTCCGACGACGACCTCCGTGAATTCATGAGGTCACGGGTTCGATCCCCGGACAGACAAGAAAACAAAAAAGTCCTACGTCTATACCTGGCAAATAATTCAATGCATAAAATGCCAGTTCCAGTGTGCCCACTTAAGGCTAGAAAAAAAACAGTTACGTGGTTTAAGTGAATTAATGCAATATTTTTTTAATTGGAAAAAAATAATATTTTGGCTCACAAAACATACAAGGTGACTGGTGACAAATAGATATTGAAGGAGAGCACTCTGTACTTCTTCTGATTATAATTATGTAATAAAAAGTAGATACCTAATGTTTCAGCAGAATTCCCCATAAGTAAATAAAGAGACCTAGTAAAGTCGACGACCGTTCGTAAAGCCGTCTATACATACCTATCTATACTGTGTTGATAGCGCCGTGCGTACGTCCATACATAGTGTAACCATGCATTGCGTAATGAATTCTTCAACTTTCGGTTAAGTTCACTCAGTAAATAACTAATATTTATTTATTAACATATTTTGAGATCATGCATGATCTCACACTATCACGTCCTCGAATATCGCAAGTGACCCACCAGTCACCCTGTATTTTTTATGATTCGGTTAACAAAGGCAACTCTTCTTGAAATTTCATTTTGGACTAAAGGAGTTAGTTATCAAGTCGATTTTACTTTAATGTAACCGATTGAAAGCTCTAGGTATGTTTAGTAATTAATTATTTTCATTAAATTTTCTTTGAAGATAAAGTACACACCTCAAACTCAATTATTTATTTATCATTATTACTTTGAATGTGCCAGCTGCTTCTCTTCCCGGACATACTATAAAAGTCAGTTAAGGGACAGAGGAATCTAATGAGAGGTTTTTTTATGTGGGCGTTGGGCTGACCCCCTGTCACTGCAATAATCTCTCTTCACATTATAATATCTCCAAATTTGTCAAACGTGACATGAGATGGTTTTGTAACCTCCAGTGTTCTGCCTACTCCATTAGGGATACAGGCGTGAAATTATGTATGTATGTTGTATTTATGCAAAACAAATGACAAAGACTCGTTCAATCATTCTCATTCAGTACTTACACTACGATGTTTTTTACTGGTATCATTATTTTTCTTTTTGACATTTCGAACTGTCAGTTTACTGCATTATTTGCCAGAGTATGGGTGTTTAGGTATCTAAAATAATTATTGATATACTAGGTTTATTTATTTTTTTCTTTATTGTATACAAATCAAAGATTTCAAAGAAAAAGAAAATACATTGTACAAAGGGTGGCCTTATGGCTTCAAAACACTTTCTACTAGACAAACCTATCTACCAAGGCCTGGTTTGCTGCGTGTGATAAACTCAGCTCAGCTTCGGGTCATGTAGTTGTTGTGATATTCTGGGGATTTCATTTTATGTATGTCACTTATAATGTGCATGTGTACAATGAAAATTGTGAAAGTATTGATATTTTTGCTAAAAATCGCTTTCTCATATTTTTGAGTTCTTGCAATAATGCTCAATTATTTTTAAATAAATGAAAACATATGCAAAATAAAAATCACCCGACCGGGACTCGAACCTGGGGCTCCTAGCTACTAGCTCAGTTGGAAGAGCGCCCATGCGGCAATTGGGAGTTCCAGGTGCGAGTCCTGGTCGGGTGTTTTGATTTTTTCTCAAAGTTCCAAAAATGTGAAAATATATACTTTTTTCTTCTATTAATTTTTTATTTTTTTTTGAATTATTACTTTTTGTTTTTGTTTTATTTTTTAAAGTCATGTTGAGTTATAAGTAAATATTATTGTGTGTAGCCAAACAGACCAATATTATATTATTTAAATACTGTGCATATAAATAATTGGGGTGCAATTAAAAAGTATTGTAGCAAATTGTGCAGTTCTAAGCTAATATTAGGTCTGTTCGTTACGCCGTTAAAAAAATAAATAAATATATTTGGTTTAAGATAGTGGGTTGCGGATCGGAAGATTTTTTTATACTGCACTCATCGCATTGCAAGTAATCACCCGTCATATAGCAATCGCAGTAGAATCATCGTTAAATTTCTTGAAGCGTGCCCGTATGCGCACTACTGTCTTGATTATTGCCAAAACAAAACCGCTTTGTGGTGTTCCGGAAAGGCACTTTAATTACAGGTCTGGCACTAAGTATCCTTTGTTCCAGGATAAGAATCGCATCTTTTCCACAAAATAAAAGCTAGAAAAAAAGAAGAAAGAAACACATTAGCCAGCAAAAAAAAACATAAAACAAAAATAAATAAACAAAGAAAAAAAGTACAATGTTAAAAATGCCGAAACGGTCGCAGCTCGGCGTAGTTCCATTAGCCTTGACTATTGCGCTGATTTTCAGCCGCAACCTTTGGGAATGAGGAGTGCAAAATACTTTATATAGTTTACCTAACTTAATCAAAAATTTAAAGATACGTACATACTGCATTCTTATTTTTAATATATTACATATGAATTCCAAATAGCAAAAAGGAAACATAAAATTACATAATAAAATAAAATAAAATTACTTAATATTAGAAGTACCAACACAAAAATCTATACACAGATTCAATACTAAATCTTAAATTTAAAAGTTAGATACTTAACATACTACTTTACTGCACCCTTCAACTGGCTCTCTAGGTGAAATTCTCTTATTTTATTTTCAAACCCAGGAACAGAAATGGAGACGTTTCGAAGCGGTGGAGGAATTGTCTTCCTTTTCGCAGCGGTGTAGTGTGTAGCTGTGTTTTATTGAAAGTATAAAGTATAATCTGTCTTAGCTTAACACATTCTCTTTGTTTCGACCGATTGACATTATCATCCCGTAGGTTAGAGATTGATGAAAAAAATATTTTTGTAAATAAGTATTTCAAATATTATTTTTGTTTTAGTCAATAATCGTCAATCGTCAGTGAGAAGTAAGTAATTTATATTAGGAGGAACAGTGTCAAAAACTGAAAAGTTAGCTCTTGTTTATCAGATCTCATTTCTATAAACAATAAATATTATATAATATTAAACTGCTTTATATGTACAAAAAAAAAAAACAAAGAAAAGCTACCAGATAAAGACAGCTTCCTCGCTTTCCCTTTGCGCAAGAAACCAATTACACTAAACATTTCCCGATGCTCTTTAGACGCAAATGATCCTGATTGCTTTTTCAATTAATAGCATTGTTAGAAACGTGTCTTTTCTACATCGACAAAATGCCAGAGTTTCTGCCTTGGTCTGGGATTTTATTATTTATATGATATTTGTTTATAAAAAACATAAATAGTCTGGATGTTTAATTTTATTGAGCTCATATTTCTTTTTAATACTACGCACACGCAAAGACAGGCACTGGGCGCATGTAATGGTTAGTAGCCGGACATAATTAACAATAAATTAATGGTTAATGCTAAGCCAACAGAATCATTAATATTTATGCTTTGTAATTGCACTACTGGCTGGATCCTCCTTGTACTCTGAAACACAATATTTGTAAATTATTAAAATTACATATAGGAAAAACTGTGGTTTCTTTTGAGGTACCTACTATTTCTAAAAATTTTATTAAAATGACTGGGGAAACTGTGTTCCAAGCTTTTACGGATGCTGTTGAGCATTATTGTACTAATAACTGTATTTTTAAAGCAAATTAATTCAAAAAAGCAACGGGATATGCAAAATGTATGTTCATTAATTAGATAATAGCGACGATACTAAAATGAATGCAAATGGTTTTATTTTCTTTTGACAAATTCTTTCAAACTTCACTTGAATGCCCCAATGTATACCTACATATATAAAAAAAGACGTGTGGCACTCGGAGACTGCCGCGGTAAAGCTATTGCATAGCATTTTTTATCAACTTATGCAATTATAATTATTTATTTATTTTATTAATGCAGTAATGTTTAATCTAATATGAAGTTCCACAAGTTCCTAGTAGATGGCGCTGATTGTTTATTAAAGCCCGCATGTAAAGTTATGAAATCAAAGTATCACCGCTGTGACGGTCGGAGTGTAGGTTTTTTTCGTTACGGAATTTCTGGATTCGGTCCCCACGCCCAAGGCCCGCGATAGAAGCTATGCAATAGCTTAAAAATATGTGATCAATATAATCAAACATGCAGTTTGCCAATGTAAATACCTATATATATTTTCATTATTTTCAAAAAAAAATCTAAATAATCCCTTTCATAAATACCCGAAAAAACGTATAAAAATTATTTAACTCGAAACCACAAATAAAATTGATTTTGAGAAGATAATAATGTAAGAGAAAATTTATTCAAATAAGCTGAGCGATGTGAAACTGTGATCTGTATTTACTTTAGAAAAGTGGCTCTTCTTTTTGACTTACATTTGAATGACACTCACAAAAATTAATTATAAAATACAAAACACTTTTTAAGACAAACGTAGAATACCATTTCATTTTCCTGCATTAAAAGAATGAGCAAAAATTTTCTTGTATTGTCTTCCGTTGTCATGGTTCATTAAAATGTATAATTACATTTTGACGGCCGTTCGTGATTCTGGTGTATAATAAGGCACAGAAACGTCGAATTTCATGGAAAACAATTAGAATATACATTTTTTTACTTACCAAACACTAGCAGTGTCACCACGTGATTTCGAAAGAAACTCTTCATACTATTTTATATTTATAATTCTCAAATCGGTTTAGTAGTTTTATATAGACGGACAAGAAATCAAACCCTTCAATATTATTATTATTAGTACCTATTGATAAAATAATAAATTGGTACCATGGATCTGGTACAAAAAGAACGACCGAAATAAGATGTACCTATCTTTGTCGTCAATGTATCTTTACATTGAATCTTATATTGTGTGTTTATTCATTTATTTTACAAGGCAAAGACACAGATAACAGATTACAATCAAACAAATTTAAAAATAATAAAGATAAAAATAAATATTAGTTAAAATATTAATAAAGTAAATAAATAAAACATGGCATTCTTAATGAAACAGAATTATTGTTTTATAATAATTTTCAAAGTTTTCTTGTTTCTTTTTTGTATATAAATAAAATTCGTGCAATTTCGTTGTCCCGAAGACATTCTCATATAAATCGTGCCGAATGAAAGCAGTGTGAGGTCTTTTCTTACTTTGTCGTACTTGGTGCCGCAGTTTTTACGCAAACGGTTTCTTTTCCCAATAAGAAAACAATAAAATAAACTGCAGAGGAGGCTAGACTTAAGTGGCGGACCTCAGCTCACAGTAGCTTCAGTAATTAGCAGATAAGATCCAGCGCAATCGGCGCGGCGTCGCAACGGAGTCGTGTCAAGTTGCGTCGTTCATGAAAGTGTCGCCCGCCCCAGTGCTGCCCGCGAGGAAATTACTTTGCGAAGTTACCAACTTGTCGCCGCCGCTCGCGCCCTGCTATTGTGTGGACTTTATTAAGTGTTTATACCTTTGAAGTTCTTATTATTTAATAAAAATCTAGTTTCTAAGTCTTATAGGTGACCATATTATATTAGTTACTATATTTTAAACGAGTAGGTACCACTTTTTATAAAGTCATATCGTTGCTTTTAATTACCGTTCAAACTTACGATACATGATGTTATTTTATATATAACAATCACACAAAATAAACAAAATCAAATTATGCGTTTGTAAATACTAAATTTTATTTATTAATGTCATTAACATAGGAATCAATTCCATTTTATTAGTAAGTAAATTTTAATGTAGCTATTGTTAAGGATTCAAGTATAAAATAATAATTGTTATGGGGTACACCTATTATAGTAGAACTTTTTAAGTAATAATTTTTTATTGCATAACAACTAATAGCATAAACCTCTTTTCGCAGAATATCGTTGGGCATTAACTCATTTAGCATACATTGAAACCCATAATTCTGTAAGTCAGAATTATCTGTACGCATAATTTTGGTATCCATAATAATCACAATGTATAATCATCACATCGCAGAAAGTTCAAAACCAGATTCATCTTATGGCATATATTTCTTATCCATAACAATTTAAAAGTAGAACCATCATTTCGCATAATGCTTACAGCAAGAATCATCTTTTATACTTATAGCCGGCTAAAACTAGGTGCAGCCGGCCACATGTGGTTAAACCTAGGTGTATCCATTTCGGGGTTGTGGTGGCCGATCACCTCGCTGCGCTCGGATGATCGTCGCCTCGCTACGCTCGGCTTTTTATATACACTCTTGAGTCGATGGTAACTATGGCAAAGCCAGGTTAAGGGGTCGTGGTTAAGGGGGTTGTGATTAGGCTACACCTAGGTTTAGCCACCGGTGTGCGGCTGCACCTAGTTCTAGCCGCTATGATGAAGGCTAAACCTAGTTCTAAGGGTGTTATTTAACTTTAGTTATTAGTTTATTTAAATCAAGATTTTAGTTATTGGAAGCTTTACAATATGCAATTTTATACAAATGCAATTTATAATAATGCAATACGTAACCCTTTTATGATTATTGCAACACTTTTCTAATCAGGCGTTATCATTTTTACTATTACTATTTGTTGGGGGTAGTAATCACATGAATCATTATTAGTTGTCGGGTACCCTTAGTTGTCATATCGATATTGTGTTATTGTGTTGATCAAAACAAGTTAAAGTATATTAAATATGGAAAATTCAGTAGAAAGTGTTTTAAAAGTGTTTAAATCAAGCAAAGGTGGAATTAAATTAGATATGGATGGATTTATTTATGAAAGAAACAAAGTGCAAAATAATAAATACTATTGGTTATGTGAAATGAGCCGGAACAAAACATATAATTGCAATCAACGAATAATCACCATATGCAACAATGAAACTAATATACATACATTAATAAGTAAAAAAATGGTTAACCATAATCATGACCCTGATGTGATAAGGTCCAAAGTTGCTGACATTATGAATTCGATTAAAGAAGAATCTATTAATAATATTGAGAAAAAACCATGTCAAATAATAAACGATTGCATATCTACAACTTCAGAAGTGATTTCAGCACATTTACCAACAATAAAAAATTTAAGGCAAGCTATTTACAGAAGTAAGAAAAAAGGGAAACATCCTATTATTGAACCAGAAACAGTAGAATTTCAACTTGATATGAACCATTTACGATGTGATTATTTGGAGAATGAAATCATTATACAAGATCAATTAAACAACGGACGTCGGATAGTTATGTTTACTACAAAAAAAATGTTACAACATTTAAGCAGATCCAAATATTGGCTTGCAGATGGTACATTCAAAATCGTTCCGAAAATATTCCAACAACTGTATGTAATACATGGATCTGTACATAACACAACAATTCCGATGGTACATGCACTCATGACTAATAAGGATAAAGCTAGCTATGATAAGTTAATTGAAATGTTATTAGAATGTTGTGCATCCGCTAATATAGATTTATCACCGCGATATATAATAATGGACTTCGAACAAGCGCCCCAAATCAGTTTTAAAAATTATTTCGATAATGTAATAATCAAAGGATGCAATTTCCATTTAGGGCAAATCATATACCGAAAGATACAGAAAAGTGGCTTTCAAAAACTATACGGTAACGATACTAATTTTGCTATGGAGATGAAATGTTTATTTGCTCTTTCTTACTTATCGCCTAATGATATACCAAAGTATTACGAAGAATGGCTCAAAACGATATCCCCAGAGGCGAAAACTATTGCACATTGGTTTAGCGATAATTACATCTGGGGAACAATTTCTTCGCCTCCAAAATATCAGCCTAGCCACTGGAGTACAAAAGATTTATTTGACCAGAATATCCCTAGAACACAAAATTCTGCTGAATCGTGGCATCACAGAATAAATAAAATTGTGAGCGCGAATCATGTGGGATTTTATAATATATCAAATCAACTGATCAAAGAAATAAAATATTCAACTATAGAAATAGATAAATTAAGTTTCGGCGCGCCACCACCAGCCAAAAAAAGGAAAACATTAAATAAAACAAATCGTCTTCAAAATATTATAAATAATCAGTCGGATTACACAGAATGTGGGTACCTTAAAGCAATAGGAGCTAATATAAGATTAGTATAATTTTATTTTCTGATTAATTTAATTGTTTTTTTTTTTTAGTAATTGTAATAAATAAAAGTTGATTTAATGATAATTATTTGGTTTTTATATCCTTGCCCATGAGAGCATGTTCGTTTCTGGATCACAAAACTAACCTAACCTAACCTACGCATTTTTAAAGAAGAAAGTAACCCAATCTATATTATTCTAATTGAAATTCTATGATCTTCATAGTATGCCTAGTCAAAGTATGCCAAATAATCTGTACTCTAAATGAACGTTATGCTAAATGATATTATACAAAATTTTAACTATGCCAAAGGTAAATATGCCAATAAAAATTCTACTATCTTAAATGTATGCCATTCTAAATTCGGTCATAAGCACATTATGCCTAAAAATATTTATGTCAAATATTTTTTATGCCTAATTAATGATCGACTAAAGAAGTTTCTGCGAAGTCAGTTATCCCAAATAGGTTTCGGAGTATCAAGTTTCTACCAAATAGACCGCACCCATTGTTATGAATACTTGCTACGATAAGCTACGGCGTAGTAGCAATTTTGCGTAGGCCACCCCTTAGCAGCTGAGTTGAATGAGTCCCGCGCCACGACGAAACAATCAAATATCCCGGCGCATGTTGACAGCGCGTCTCGTTAGTGTCTCGCGCGACAAACCAATTACCTGTCACTGTCAGTGTCACGCGTGTTATTGCTCGAACCGCCTCCCACTCGAGACCGCCGGTACATACGTGCTCATAGTATTTATGAGTTGTTGATGGGAGTTAGCTTGTGAGGCATATTGTTTTAATATACCCTACAATTTTAGAATGGAATACTAACTAGTTGTTTAGGATGGGCAATACATTCTATTTAAATCACTTTAATATAAAAAAAAATATTTGTATAAATAGAAAAGAAGCGAAAGAGGTGGAAAATTTGTGATTATATTATTATGTTTCTCTGCGGCAAGTTTTGTAACCTACACTACTAAGGCGTGTGGCGTCGCCTTGAGAATAGCGCTACCCCATCTCTTCCTGTGGGTGTCGTAAGAGGCGACTAAGGGTCAAAAATCTAGAGGTCCTTCTGCGTAGTTACAACACTTTACTGCGATCGCCAACCCGCCTGCCAAGTGTGGCGACTACGGCATTTCCTCCCAAAAATATTCATGAATCGTAACCATAGGCCCCGGTCCCTAGTCCCTGACGGTCCCGCTAGTCTCGATCAAGGCAGCGGTGGAGGAAACGGCAGGACAGGAGGTGCTAAGAATCCCCGGGTTCGACCAGGCTACCAACGACGACCCTTGGCCCTGGCGACATACAATGTTAGAACACTGCGGACTGACGAGAAGATTGTTGAACTGTAGAAAGTATTGAGCGGATTGCACTGAGATATCCTGGGGCTATCTAAAGTCCGTAGCCAGGAAAAGGAATCTAATCCTAAAATCTGGGAGTCTTCCCTACTTCCGCGAGGGCAAGGTGGTGTCGGGTTTCACGTCCACAAATCCCACGTGAACAACGTCATAAAAATTGAGAGCGTATCAAATATTCTGACTATCAGGTACGCTACCCATCTCCAACATCACTTGGTATGAAAAATCTGCGAGCGGCTTGGAAAGTAGACGATAAATCTATGATTACAGCCGAGATCAATAAAGCCTTAAACCAGGTCAAACAGGATTTTATCACGATCACGGACTTTATTTTGGAAGAAGTTAAGGATCTTAATTGTAAACTAACACAAAACGACAGTATTATTGTAGAATTGGAAAATAAACACGCCCTACTCGCGAAAGAATGTGCAGACCTGCATAATCGGATTGGCTCAATAGAAAAGCTCTCCCGTGGATGCAATATAGAGATCCAGGCTGTGCCGGAAAAACCGAATGAAAATCTTACATTAGTGCTCCAAACAATTTTGGAATTTATTACTAGCACCTGTGGCTCTAACTGAGATTCAAGATGGATCCTTCCTCCAGCCGACCCCGCAACATCTTAGTCACCCACCCGTCGCCTAGACTATGCACCGAAATACTTTCAGCATATCACCGTTACAATAAGCAGCATATGAGCGATAAGGTTAGCACTAAACATGTAGGTATAGAGGGCGACGCTCGCAGGATTTATTTGTCTGAACATCTATCACCCGAAACTAAAAGTCTCTACAGAGCGGCTAGAGAATGTTCAAAAGAGAACGGTTTTATATTTGCGTGGGTTAAATTCGGCCAAATATATTTAAGGAAAGATTTTGAGACTCCAGCTATAAGAATAAAAAACTTGGACTTTCTTAAAACAATCAATACAAAGAAATAAGTTATTATGTTGTATCTACGTTTTAACATTATACTCCTGATTACTTCTTTTCATACAAGAAAACATTTTTATTCTAAGTTTAAAGTATATCTTACGAATCGCATCTATGTACTTTAACCATGTAATGTACATTATAAAATATTTATTGCATTATTTTTACTTTACCAGAAACACTATTCATTTTTATTGTGCAATTTGTTATAATAATTTTAAATATTTAAAATTTTAAAATCGTTGTCAAATCAAAGTGCTAGTTACAATTATACATACTCGAAAATTCATGGATCTCAAACTAGTATTAAGTAGATAGTATATTACTGTTGTTTGGAATTATTTTATTGATACATACATTTAAACAGCTTACTTTTAATTTTGATTGCAGGAAATAATGTTTGCTATATTTTAATGGGTATACGATACTTTTTAAGCGTAATATTTTATATATATATTGATGTTCAAATGTTAAATAAAAAAATAAATTGTTAAATATATAAATAAATAAGCCAATAGTGTGTGAAATCAGTAGCTTACCACTAAGATTAAAACTGTAATTGTTTAACTTTTCCTATTGCATGTTGGTTCCAGAATAACAGTTTAAATATAGAAGGCTTGTGTTACATTTTAACAAATCTATTTAATATTTGTATCACAACCATGAATGTAAAATAAAACCTTTAAAACGGTTATCTTTAACTTTGCTGATCGAGCAACCATTTAAAAGTAAACATAGCTTTTTAGCTTTTATCGTTTTTAAACTAAAAGTATGTAGGTATCATATTTCAGCGTCATGTTTCGTTGCTAAACTTTCCAGCACTATCTCCTACCAGGCACTGTATCTATATCCCCGTGGCTTACAGAAATAAGTTTTCTCTTCATAAAAAGATATAAACTCCGTTATCGAGGAAGCTGTGCTCTCGGATACATTTTATGTTGTTCAAGATTTCAGGTGCCTCGGACGAAGTGCTCGGATCCCCGGGGAACACATAGCGCGCTTATCGCGCGCGCCCGAGGCCCCGCGGCCCCGCGCTCCCTCGCGCCAGGCGCCCGCGCCGCGCGATGCAGTGCCGCCCGGCGCTCACCTGCTTACACGTCTTAGCGGCACGTGAAGCGCATCTTACGGACTAAGTCATTTTAAGATAGAGAGCACCTTATATTATCACAGAATAGCAATCTGTGTTTTGATAATAACAATATATTTCTTTGGAATCTAAAATAAATATGCTATAAGGAACACAAGGAATAAAATAAATAATCAATGTAGTAAATTTTGCATATACTTTCAAATTAAAACAGCCTATTTTTATTAAAACTTTACAACTTTCTTATATTTCTCATTCCAGTAAAATCCTTATTACTCAAAACGCAATTTGTAATACACAGCACGGCTGCGCTCGGCTGAGATATTTTCCGGAAATAAACGCACTCGGTGTAACGATCTCGCTGGACATTCTTATACATTTTTATATACGAAATAAAATGATCGTTTATCCCCATTAGTGGTTGTCATTGTTCCCGCAGCCCCTTCCCCCACGGCGTGTTTCGGGTTAACGCGCGACACACTTTATTGCCTATAAACTGTCACTCCGGAGCGTTGAATCCGCGCCGTAAAATCAGATCGCCGGATAACAGGTATAAAGATCCTTGCAAGGAGCCGCCGCTTTAGTAAGTAGCCAGGTGACGCTGAGCTGAGGGGCGCTAGTGAGTGGATTGCTGATGTTCACTAATTGTAGGACCACATTCGCGGTTCTTTAGATGTGGATAGCAGCATGCAGCATCAGGAAATCAAGTTGTTTAGATTTTTATATTATTTTTTTCTTCAAATAAGGTATGTTCTTTGACGTCATTAATAATATCTTGAAATTGAAGTTGACGTAGTTTCTGAAGAAAAAAATTTTTATTCTATTTTTTTTAAATAAGTACTGCCAACGAAAGTAAAACTTCGAATGGTGGTTATTATTGAGGTAGGAGAGAGTGTGTACACAAACAAGTTCAATGAGGATTTATATTGGGTGATTTGAAAAGCAGATTTAACTAATAAAACACGCTCATGTATCTAACTATATCCTGGCAAATAATGCAATGCAGTGTACTGACAGTTCGAAATGCCAAATAGAAAAATAATGATACCAGTTAAAAACTTCGTAGTGTAAGTACTGAATGAGAATTATTGAAAACTAACTAGTCTTTGTCATTCTTTTTGCATAAAATTTTAAAGAAATTTATAAATAATTGAATGTGAGTCGTGTATTATTTCTTTACAGTAATAACTTCTTAATTTTAAACTCCTTTTGTCATTAAAAATGAATTTTCAGGAATAGCTGCCCTCTGCTAACAGAACCACAAAAAGTAAACATCTTGTGAGCCAAAATCTTTTATTAAAAAATAACTACATTAATTCACTTCAGCCACATCACTATTTATTTCTTCCCTAAAGTGGGCACACTGGAGCTGTCATTTTACTGCATTGAATTATTTGCCAGGATATAGTACCTATCTATATTACTTTATAATATCTGAACATATGGAAAATAAAACACCTGGGTATTAAATATTTTTGTTTATTAAAAAAAATATTGCTAATGAGTTTCTATCGATCTGTTGAGAAGACTCAACAGATCATTTTTCAACATCATTTTTTACTTTGTCGTTTATTTTCATTTCAAAAAGCTAAATAATGACATAGGTACATTTAAGATAAAACCGTCTCATCCCATGCAAAAAGAGAATTCAACATACAAAAAAACCACTAAATTTCAATAATAATTATTACCTCAATCCTGTAAAATCAAACAATGCCTCACTAAATAAACTGAACATTCTGCCGCCTGGGAGCAGTCCGCGGACAAAACCGACTACAGTCATAGGAGTACGTATCTCGTATCTCTTGATAAAATAGTATAGGTTTAATGTCTCTATTGGCAATCAATGTGAGTAAACCCCGCATTATTTACAAAAGTAGGTATAGTATGTCTCACAAATCATTTTTAAATTCAGTCTCTATAAGGGTTTATTAAATTTAAAAACAATCATCGTGTGTGCAATTTTCTTATAATATTACTTTAGGACGCACATTGATTATAGAGCAACTTCGCTAAGTGCTGATATGACGACTCATAACATGTAATGAAAATATTAATATAACGCACTAACTGTCTCGTATAAAAAAATAAAATGCATGACAATGCTTTAAAGTTATACATAACACATACCTAAACATCACTTTATCGCAGATTTCTTATCAAAGAGTTTAAATTTAGGATGCTGCATTCTGCAGACCGGCTAAAGTGGCATTATGGAGTAGGACCGTGAAGCCGCTGAGCCTCCGCGCCGAGATGAAATCAATCGTCGAGGGTGCTCCGCGCGACAATGTCTGCATTGTCCGCCGCCGGCCGCCGCCCGCCTCACACCGGCCCTGCTCTCTGCTCAAGGCCTTATTAAAACAAATTTCCCACCTATTAATATTAAAATAACCGCACTTTTATGTTTTACTTTGAAGAATAACTTTAGTAAGTAGTATAGTACATTTTTATTTGCGACTAAACCAGCGTTTGATCTCAATCTCATCTGAGGCGACTGAAGATGAGCTCGAAGATATCAGAACATGGCTGAGGTAGGAACCTTCATCTACATAAAATCCTCTCCAATACATCATTGCTTGAGTGGTGAAATTTGGCGTCAGATTTGATCAAACCAATGATTTGGTCAGCACAGCGAATGTGAACATTGAGTTTTCTTGACTAGGCCGCGAACTTTTCAATCCACCCTTACTTTTTATTTTTTAAGTTTTCTTTTTACTTATAAGTTTTGATTGTTGCTGATTTAAAAAAAAATATTAATTATTTACTTAGTAAAATTAATCGAAAGTTAAGAATTCATTACGCATGTTTACACTGGATCGGACGTACGCACGGCGCGGCGCTATCAACACCGAATCTATACATATAATAAAATGGTAGGAAAGTCAAAACTGTACATTGAATATTTTTTTAAAAGAATACTTGGGGTATGATCTACAATCGAAACAGAAACAAAAAATATAGTTTTTAGAATTTTTGTCTGTTTGTCTGTTTGTCTGTTTGTCTGTTTGTCTTTCCGGGATAAACTCAAAAAGTACTGCATGGATTTACTTCAAATTTGGCATGAAGATAGTTAAGAAGTCGGGTCAACATATAGGCTACATATTATCACGCTAGCAGTGTTATAATCGTAGGTGCGTTTGGTGCTGCATAGCGTTCACGCAGACGACGTCGCGGGCAGCAGCTAGTAGGTATATATGTAGGTACAGACGGTTAAGAACAGTTAAACTGTTCCTAAAGACGTCTATATTATTTAAAGGGAATCCTGCTGAAAAATTAAGTTCTTACTTTTATTTCATAATTATGGGCAAAATAGAGTATGGGCGTTCAATATCTAAAATATGTCACCAGTCACCCTGTAAACAGTTGTTGTTGATTCAATATAATTAACAAAGTACCAGTTTCCCGCTGAGATGATCGCTCGAGCGTAATTTATAGTCATTAATACAATCAAGAGTCAAAAAGCTGTTTCATTTATAAAAGAAGCTCCCGTTTATCTTTGTGCCAGTTACGAGCCTACGGCACGTATGTTGTCGTGAGCGAGTTCGTGCGTAGCTATGATAACGCACCCATTATGTGAATTAGAACAAGCGAGCCGCCTGATGCACTGTACGCAGACATAGTCTCTCTTCGGCTTTGAACAAGGGCCAGAGTCGTGTGCGAGCTGTGTGCGTGACGTAACGTAATTGTAGTTGCGAATACATGGAGCCCGCGGCCGGTTGCGCCGCTCCACGCCGCGCTCGCTGCCTCGCGCCCCGGCTCGAGCTGCTGCCGCAAAAGGCACTGTTTTGTTATCATTGCGCTTGTTTATTTATACGGTGCTCATATTGTAAGTTTTCATTCCACAACATAGTCATAAAAATAGAATGAATAATCAACGCATGCGGAGTAATATAAAAACCGACTTCACGTCAAAACTTTCGCTTAATTGAGAATGTCATCAACATAAACATCAAAAGTTGTAATGAATGACCATTAGTATAACATGAGTTCTCTAATGAAAATATGAGAAAGAAATTTCGTATATCGTAAAAAAGCGCGAAACAAAGCGCCACTCTTACGGGAGTCGAGGTTCTTTCTACGCATGTTTTCCAAATGCTACCTATGTAGGGGAGAACAGGGTAATACCAGTCACGAAAGGCAAATGATCATATATCCAATACTAATTAACATTTATTCACCAAAATAATTTGAAACACAAACATAAATAATTCTATTAAAATTGCAATTTTGTTACAAATAAAAAATCTGTCTTTGACCGGCATTTCACGCCAACGCAACGATGGGTAATTCCGGTCGGGCTTCAGCTAATGTCGGTCTAGCCTAATATTACGCCCACAGCTGGACAAAGGCCTCCCTCTTCTTCTTCTAGTCCTCCTTCTTGGTTACTTCTTTATTTTTTTCTGTTCTTTTTGGAATATTTTTTTTGGAGACCTGCACTGATATAGTTGTTGCAGAAACAATGTAAGAATCTGCAATGTTACGTTCTTGTGTATTTTAGATTAAGTTTATAAGTTCTCATGTAAGTGAATTGATTTGTAATTCTTTTTGAGAATAAATGTCTTTAAACCGAATCTGCAATAAAGGAAGCTGATTCGGGGTTAGTATTTTAGTCTCTATTATTTGACTGGTATAACCCAACATCGTATTTTTCTCAATAATATTTAAAAAAACCCATTGTTTTTTTCTTAAAAACTATATTCTGTTATGATGATGAATATGCAAGCTACATATTGAAATTACTCAATCACAAAAATACAGTGTAAAAATCTACTCACCTCTTAATAACGAAACTCAAAAAATTATAACGATTTGGCGAGAAATAGTATATTATGTAACAAATTAGCAACGCTCACGAGTTACATACGACGTTTTTCAACACACTTGTGAGTAAAAGACAGACATACGTGGTCATAAAATAACATACACACTTGATAACAAAGCTGTGAATTGTGATTGAAAAATGGCACCGAACTTCGCGCATGCGCGTAGGTTTTTTTTTCCGCCAAATGTGTCAATGGCTGTATAGCATATACAGCCTATTTTACATGAAAATATTTAATTTGGAGTGGTAAATCCAAATATTATAATATTTTGTAACAAATTATTGTAAATTGTGAATAATTTGTTTGATATACAATTTTGTTTAACTAATATAAGGCGTAAACATTTAAAAATGTATATGGATTTGAAGTGGTATAAAACCTCTTTGTTGTTACTGAAAAAATTTAATGTATAACCCGGATCAATAAAATATGCTCTGTTTACTCGCATTTAATTTGCACAAAGGTACAATTCAACTTTGTAGGATTCATTATATTATGCACTAGGGTATAATATATTATGCACGCGTGACTTATAGCCCAGTTTATAGTTCTAAATTCAATAGAATAACGCTCACTTTACGAGCAAGTGTGTTGAAAAAAAATTTACGTGCGCCGGCACGCTATACCCTTGCAAATAATTCAATGCAGTAAACTGACAGTTCGAAATGTCAAAAAGAAAAATAATGATACCAGTTAAAAACTTCATAGTTTAAGTACTGAATGAGAATTATTGAAAACTAAAGAGTCTTTGTCATTCGTTTTGCATTAAATTTTAAAGAAATTTATAAATAATTGAATGTGAGGCGTGTACTATTTCTTTAAAGTAAAGTTAATGAAAAAAAATATTACCAAACACAGCAAGTGCTTTAAAACGGTTAGAGTGAAAGTAAAATCAGCTCGATAACTTCTTTATTTTTAAACTCGTTTGGTCGTTAAAAATGAAAATTCAAGAAAATTTGCCCTTAGCTAACAACACCATAAAAAATAAATATTATATGCTATTATTAAAAAAATTACATTCATTCCCTTAAACCACATTACTTTTTTTTTCTTCCCTATAGTGGGCACACTGGAACTGTCAATTTACTGCATTGAATTATTTGCCAGGGTATAGGTATAGCTAGCGATTCATATGCCTCGGTGTGCGCACAAATATGTACAAAAATCAAATCACTTCCCGTTTGCGTCCGCTCACGAGCGGTAATGTTTTCGGTCGCTCCCGAGCGGTCGTATTTCAGTGCCGCTTGTCGCACTTGCACTTGGGCGGGTTGGGTTATCATAACATCGCTGAACAGGTGGATACAAAACCGTGACAACTAAGCCTGATCGTCCGCTTTTCAACCGCAATAGGTCCGGTTTAGGTCGTTCTTTCTTACAGCGCAGTTTGTACAGTCGTCTCGCCGTTCACCGGCACCTAAGTTTCGCCTACAATGGGTTTGAAGCCAAACTCGAAGCTCAGCAAGTTCATTCCCAGTTTTGGAACAAAACTTAGACCGAGTCTTCGCGCTTCTTTCAACGTTAGGAACGTTAGGCGTCTCTCAAGGTTTCTCCTTCTCAGAACGCCGTTGCTACTCTGGTTTTCCCAACCAATTCTCCGGCGTCTCCAGAGCCTTTTGAGTATGCCAATAGTATGTCAGACACCATGTCTGTAGTTTCTTCCACGTGCAAATGTGAAACTACCCTGCCAGGTATATCTACTTCTACAGTTACAGAATCTCTTGATCAGTTTACAGAGGTTCGCAAAAAATCCAAGTTGGAAAAGAAGAAACTACTTTGATTTTGACTCCTGTCGTTCCAGCTACTCCAGCCGCCGTTAAGCCTCCGTCTGCTCCTGTGCCTCCTTCCATTCCAGAGATCCCGGCTCCACAGCCTGCGTCGCAAACCGAAACCCAAGTCTCCACCGTCCCGTGGACTGAAATCTCAGCTCTTTGCGTTAGTCATAGTCCCAAGATCCAGTATACGAGGGCATCCAACATGGGTGACTGTATTAAGGTCGAGGTCCTTTCCATTTCCAATTTCAGGAATCTTACTCGGCTTCTTGCTGATAAGAAGCTCGAGTATTACACTTACGTTCTCCCTGAGGAGTGTAAGATTCGTGCCGTTCTCAGAAACGTTTCGCTCGAGCTATCGAACGAGCAAGTTCAAGAGGACTTGTCGTCTCAAGGTTTCCCCGTCAAATCTGTGCACAAAATGCATAGCCGCCGGGGCAAACAGTTCCCATTTACGCTAGTAATCCTAGCGAACAACCTGAAAGGGCAGGGCATCTTCAAAGGGACTCGCACCATGTGCGGTCTCTCTAAAATTACCGTCGAGAAACCACACAAACGTGGTTACCCCGGTCAATGCCACCGCTGCCGAATGTATGGCCACGCGGCGGCAAACTGTTTTGCTTCTCCTAGGTGCGTCAAGTAACTAGAGCCTCGTTAATACCCCTTTTTACCCGACTACGGCGTAGCAAAAAGGAGGGTTATGATTTTGACGTCTATGTATGTATGTGGGTATGGATGTTCATCTGTTCCCTCAGAACTTCTAAACTAGTAATCACAATTAGACGAATGAGATGTCGTTGGAAGCCCCTTTACTGACCGCTAGATATAAGTTACATAAAAATACGTTAAATTGACTACAACGCCCTCTAGGGGACTTAAAGTGAAGAACTAAAAAAAACTCTTTTCGGTTTTGTGTGGGGTATGAAATGAACGAGCTTCGTTAGCAGAGCTCAAATATGTAAAAATTATTACTCCAAAATAAGTGAAATAATAATTATAGTAAAAAAAAAAAATCTTGACTGTTTCTTGTCGGATATCAAATAAAAGAACTTCGTTAGCACATTTCAAATATGCAAACACTATTACTCCAAAACGAGTGAAAAAAATATATATTCAAAAACTAAAATCAGACTACTAAAAACACGCTTTAAAAAGTAGGAAACAATTAATAGTCTTATCATTAGTTATCATCTTATAGTCGTTATCATTAGCTCTCACTCAACGAAATCACCTTTCAGCACAACATTATCTGATCTAATATCTCTATTAAGTAGAAGAAAGACTGATAAGTTTAAGTTATATTTTATCTCGACGTTTAAATTCTTTAAGTGAACTGCAGTACTGTATTAAAGTAAGCTGAAACATAAATATCACAGGTAACCTTTATCAGTAACTAGCCAACGCGCTTAGGAAGAACTGTAATAACTTATCATTGCAGCTGAGCTAGTTCAGAAAACGCAACTTTAAAAGTATATATAGTGGATTGTAGAATAAAGACGACCGCCTGGTGTGGCGGTAACATACATTGCCTTCTATGCCAGAGGTCCTGGGTTCGAATCCCGGCGGGGTGGCGGATATTTGTGTGATGAACACAGATATAAGTCGTCAAGTCATGGATGTTTATATGTTTATTTAATTATTGTAATAAAAAAATATGTATTTATTCAATATGTATGTTTATTTATGTATATTTCTTAAGTATATCAGTTATCTAGTATCCATAACACAAGTTCTTTAAGAAACTTAATTTGGGCTAGATAATGTTGTGCGAGTGTCAGACATGTTTATGTTTGTTTATGTTTAAAGCTCTGTTGCTCTATAAAACAGTCAAACGGTAAGGCTCACTTACCTACGCAGTTCCTTTGTAAACCGGGGTAGTCTTAAATCCCAGAAACAATTTTCTTGCTCACTTTCTTTAAGAATTCAAACGTAATGACTTTTGAATTTCTAGGTTCTATTGCGTTGTATACCTATAAGTAAGAGTGGTTGTGATATATATTGACCCGCAGAGAATCACGTGCTGTAGATACATCGTGCGAGGCGACGCTCAGCATGGACGTTTGTGATGCTAATGTGGTGCAGCTGGTTGTTGCGACGCCTGCGCAGAGCCCCCGGCACCGCACCGAGCAGATATTGCAATCCTCCATAGCTAAAGAAACTACTTCCCATCTATACATTACTTTCAAATATATAGATGGAAAACTACTGAAATCAAATCATTTACTAGCCAGTATACAATGTATAAAACAGTTATCATGATTGTACATATTTTAGTACTTATAGAAGTGAGAATACCAATTTTCGAGAACTAGAAGAGATATGATATGGTAATATTTATGTTACGTAAAATACATTAAACAAATGACAAATTATGAAATCAATAGTACAGATTAATAATAATCTTACAGAAACATGTCGCGAACTTTAACAGCTCATAGCGATCCTCTCGGTAAAGCGACAGCTGTGGAATTTGGCATGAATACGTAGTTATTTAGTAGTGACATTTTACCATGAAACGCTACATGCTAGAAATCTTTCATGTTTGTGCTCTATTCACCTAGCGATATTGGACGATGGTGACAATTTTTTTGTGATGTAAGATACATGATTTGGGACTCTAAAACATGTGGTTCCAACAAACAGGACAGTCGCCACATGTCGTGCAGCATGGGAAATATTAAATTTTTTAGATAAGAAACTCTAAGGCTTTGTCATCTCACGTAGTCGTGAATCAACTGGCCACCGAGATTATGTTACCTAACACCGCTCTACTATTTTCTGTGGGGCTGCATGAAATCTCTAGTCTATTCAGATATCCCGCAGTCTATAACTCGCGCTCTTTGTCATCCAAAATTGGTCTTCCAGGATACACCACCTAAGTCTCGGCGACCATTTTGCTGAAATTATATTTTAATACGTAATGTCATCAAACATTCATTAGGTACAGCAAAATATTAATTAATTCGTTTTAAAATTCGAGCAGTCTTATAGAAATTCTTTTTTAAACATGTCAAAAATAAAGATAAATATTAATTTTCCAAATAGTATAAAAAAGAGGACTTATTTCAATGCAACAACTAGAGCGCGTCGATCGGCGCGATGTTCACACCTCACATTGCGAGTCAGTTGGAATGTGTCCTAATTGTTCTCTAATCTCTTATACCTCTACAACAATGCTAACAAATTAAGTTTTATTTGTTGTATTGACAATCAACTATTTGATATTTAATACTTACTTCATATTTAATATTTTGTTAAATTGCAGGTTTAAACCTAGTTATGATATCTTATTGCTGGGACTAAAAAAATAAAGCCAAAAGCTTTGATGGATTGGGTTGAAAGTTTATACTCAAAAAATTTGTGCTTACAGAAAAACATAATAAAGAACTCTTAAGTTAATTGAATACAAGTCAAGAAGCAATGAAGGTAATGTCAAAATACAATAAACAATAGAGATATATGATGATCTTAATTAAATTTAATGTTAGAAAATATACGTGAACTAAGGTACCTAATAAAATTATACAAATTGATCTTAAAGTCCAAATTAATTCATGTCTAACATGTCAGTGTACGACCCTGAATCGGAGGATATCTTTTACAGTTGTGGAAAACAAAGTTTTACACTACCTACAGCTTTAGCAATTGCCATTGTTTCTTTTGAGTCTCAAGGAACACTTTGACCTTCCCCTAGAGTTCGTCTGCCAAATTCAAAAAGATTTCTCAAATCTGACTGGTGTTTCAGAGATTAGCGTATTAAAAACAAAACCCTTCAGCTTAATTATATTAGTAACTATAGATAAAGTGAGTAACCCAACAACTTACAAGTACGTACTGAAAAGCTCACCTAACTTGCTTAGTGAAAACAAAGTAAGTAATGAACTATTTGCTCAAGGCGAAGTTAAGTGTTTTGTTTAGAAGTTGTGTTAATTTCGTACGTGAAGCAACGTTGCGATGCATACAGCGATACAGGCGGTGGGAGCGGCGGAGTCGCGGCGACTGCAGGGGGCGCGTCGATCGCGGCGGCGGGGGGGGGGAGGCGGTGTGGCGGCGGTGGCGTGCGGGGCGCGGCGCGGCCGCGGCAGTCCCGCCGCGCCGCCATCCGCTCCTCACGTGTCGCAGCGACGCGTCCGCTCTCTCGCACGTGAATCATGCGCCTCGCCTGACTCTCTGCCGACGCCCCGCAAGGCAAACTCTGAGGCCACTGTGCCAGTATATTTTAGTTGTACATAACAGTGATTTATAAAACTTTACACGTATGAAAGGGAACTTTTTCCGACTCAGAAGTTGAAATCATGTGTGTGGATTTACTACTTTTATAATAAGTAGGTACCGAATTGTTTACTACGATTTTATGTTTTTGATTACTATTTTTTTAAATTGGAAAGTCAGGCAGCAAATCTGCTTCTGTCAAAACTTTAAAGCGAGCCCCACTAATATTTGATACTTACAGAATATTATAATTTACTTGGGAGGTAATGTGTTTACCACGTAGAGTTGACACCAGCTCAGTCCTTAAGATTGACTATTGATATAATGTACACGCTATGTTGAATAATGCTTGTGAAGGAAGCAGAAACAACAGCAACGAAAGACAAACAGAATGCCGCGGTCAGCGCTCGCAGGATGCGCTCCGCCGTCGTCCAACGTCCACCAACTCATCTAGGTACCGTGATTCCGATTTTATTTTCTTATTTGAAGTAGGCACATGGCTTTTAGAAGTTGACAAAGATAAAAAACTTGCTATTTTTAGCTATCGATTCATCTCATATCAAGATCGAAGGATTCAAATTGCTTTAGCTATGCAAGGTGACAAGTTCAACTCATCAATAGTTGTGGAAGTATAGATATGTTTTACTGCTCCTCTTAAACAAGGGATTACATAGGTTGTAGCGGTTATGATAAAATGTAAAACAAGATTGATTAATTTCTTCCTATTACACAAACTACCTACTTAATTACGTGATGTACCTCAGGACAATAAACATAGCAAATAATATCAAACGAAAAATCTCTTGACTGAAGCCCTATGCTTAGCGATTTGCCGTTAGATTCCCGTTAGACCGACGAGCTGAATGTAGTGAAGTGGACCCATCGGCGAGATAAAAGGAAACATTGTTTTAATTCTGAGGTAAAACATTCAAAGAAATATCTAGATAAAATTTATACAGGTTGTTTGGGGCATCGTGTGCCAAAATGAACGGGCCGTCAGGAGAGACTATCAGCTACCTCTTCAGCCCCCATAGCACTCTCTACTCCCCGCAATTTTATTTTTGGGTCATATTTTATATTTTTTCATAGAAAAATACCAAAATCATTCAATTAAATTCAATAAAAAAAAAGCTAGAGGTCGTATTCCCCAAATTTAAATTTTATCTCAATTTGTAATGATACTATAGTGTATCCAATAAAAAAGTAGTTCCAGTTTTGATCTACTTTTTTTTATTAACTGTCAAAGTTTTCGGAATTAAATTAAAAAAATAAAATCTTCAACTTTGCATAGCAATAAAAAAAAACTAAAAGAGATTTTGATCTTCTAATTTCCTGAAAACTACTGTAGTCTATCCTCATTCGAATGATACCCTAAGTATTGACCTGGTCCTAAAAATAAATCTACTACATTAATTTTACTAAATTAGGCAAGCGTCAGGCTGATAAAACTTCGAGATACAGGTTCTTTTTTAATGTGAATTACTCTTTACGAATTCTAAAAAAAACTGCGGTGAGTAGAGAGTGCTATGGGGGCTGAAGAGATAGCTGATGACCTCTCCTGGCAGCCTGTTCATTTTGGCACACGATGCTCGAAACACCCTGTATATTTTGATCATATCTTGCTAATTTCTAATAAAATATAGAATATTGAAGCAATTTTTTTTACACCATCATATCTCGATTGCTAAGTATTCAGGCGATCCTGAAAAGAGTTCATCCAACGATGAAAACTCGCATAGTCTTGACGTAAGTTATATGTAAATATCTGCATTTTTATGGCATTTATGAAAATCATTATTATAAGAAACAGAAATTTACTTCTAATGTAACATTAAACTCTTTGAGCCTGGACTAGTTCTCATTTTTCTAATCTGCAGACATAGGAAATGTTTATTTCTTGGACAAAAGGGTAAAGTTAGGTTAAGTTATCGATCCTTAATTTTTGTGTTATTCAAAACAGAGCTATTTGATAGATTTGTAAATTAGGTTCTGATTTACATTCAAAGTCCTGCTTAGAATTCCATTGTAATACGACCATGAACATTATAGGTGTTTTGAAAAAATCACGGTGAAAGATGTAGAAGGTGGTTCTATGGAGAGATGTGACAGACATACCATCACAGTTCTGTCTCGTCCTTTTGTTTGTACAGATTTCTAAGACCCTAATCCCGAGTGGCTTAGGTATAATAACCAACCATAGCTTTAATAAAAAACAAAGTATTTTTTTTTACATATAAATAATACATATGTACATTAAAACAGCTATACCAAATCAATGAATACCAAGCTTCTCGTACTACCTTCAGATAAAGATCCATCCACGCGCCGATCGTTCCTAACCGAATCTGTGCCACTTGCTCAATTTCTACTGCAAGCAACCTCCAGGCGGCAGCGGCGTGATATTAGATTTCACTGAATTGAGATCACCTTTCAATACTTCCGTCTCCATCAGTTCACTTGATATCGCTAAATTATTGCCATCTCTGTTCTTTGCATAATATACTATAATATGTTTCTACACCCCTAAGCTTGACAAAAAATATCTAAAGTTGTAATTATTCACGTAGAGTCAGCTTAGAATTATCTTCGGCCCTTGGATAAGGGATGGTCGGATCCCTTCAGGTTTGGCAAGTTTTCATAAATTCTCATTAGGTTCACAGCAGCTGTCATATGTTGTGGCAATATTTCGCACGCTTAATAATAAAGAGAAATAACTCAAAAATGACGAATGTTGGGAAAACGCGTTTAAAGTTTTTGGAAAGTTGAACCCGGTTTTTAAAATGGCGCAGATAACAGAAGTATAGTATTTCCTGAAATATTATTACTGAATATTAAAGAAGAGACTCCAGGCTTTAATTTGGTGTATAAATATTTTTTTTAGGATAAAGGAAACTATGCTAAAAATTAAAGGGATTGAAAAACCCCCGACTTATTACGGTTTATCAAAAAACAAAAGATGTCAAATACAAATTTGTTGCGGCGCAAAACAAAATAGATCTGTTTCGTGTAAACTATTTAGAAATTAAAACGGTATAAATAGTACTTATTTCTTTTTAGTTTTGATAATTAAAGATTTTTGAAATTGTATATCTAAAGGTTACAGATTTTATTGCTCCTACATACTTTTAAAATAAGTTTTAAAGGATGATAAGGAAAAACTTTTTAAGTAATACAAAGATTATAACACTGCTAGCGTGATAATATGTAGCCTATATGTTGACCCGACTTCTTAACTATCTTCATGCCAAATTTGAAGTAAATCCATGCAGTACTTTTTGAGTTTATCCCGGAAAGACAAACAGACAAACAGACAAAAATTCTAAAAACTATATTTTTTGTTTCTGTTTCGATTGTAGATCATACCCCAAGTATTCTTTTAAAAAAATATTCAATGTACAGTTTTGACTTTCCTACCATTTTATTATATGTATAGATAACAATAAACGCTTTGCAATAATGAACTCTTGTAAGATAGCACATAAAAATATAAAAATTGGAAACTTTTCAGGCATAAAATCAAACAGACTCGTTTACTTACTACTCATTAAGTAACATAGAGATCATCATTTTAATCTTAGCTACTAACTAGATTTAATTACCAAGCAATAAAGGTCTCCAAAAAATCTGTAAATTAATAACTCATATTCTTTTCTATGCCTATATTCAGCCTTCATTTTGTAAAACTTAGAAAATAATGATAAAAACCAACTTCAAAAAATAAAATAAAAATCTATTAAACTTAAGTATCATCAGCAGTAAGAATTGTGATAGGTTCGGTTATCCTATCCTAAGCACTTTAAATAGAAAAGTAGACATCCTTATAAAAAGGTGGACTCAGACCTTTATTTTTATTTTTATAAAGGATGGATGGGACATTTGTCTTCCATGACACCTGAGGTTAAGTGAACATGAAGACTAAGGTGGTACACGTCCATCCACAAGAAACCTATTCACTCGAGGCTTAAAAGTACTAGGACTGTTCAGCTCAGGGAAAATGAACCCAGGCAGTTCATTGCAAACCTTGGCTACCCGTATCAAAAAGGAACTGTCAAAGCGCTTAGTTCTACTTTTCGGAATATCAAACACATACTGATGGCAGTTCTGTCTGCGTCTAGTAGTCCGATGGTAAAAAAAGTGAGGGTTCAATTTGTTTAAACAGAGCACTCGCGCACTCACCAAAACGGTTAAACAAACAACCTTACGACTAGGGTCTGCAGTTTTTTTGCTAAGGTCGAAGTTGTTTATTAATTTACGGGCTCTTCGGTCAACGGAGTCCAGCGCTTTGAGTTTATATTTGGCTGAACCATCCCAATGATGACTGCAGTACTCCATGCATGATCGCACTTGAGCTGTGTATAGAAAGTTAAGAAGTTGTGCAGGGCCGAAATAAGTCTCTAGTCTGTAAGTCTATTTTCATAAATCTCTTTTATATCTTTTATTTTATCACCATCTAATCATTGAGATACTATGTGTAATAATAACTCAATGCATCTTAGTTAGAATAAGAAGTACATAAATCCACTCATCTTTGCGTGGCTGAAAAAAGCTTATATTATATTGTGTTGTAAATATTTTGTAAAAAGCCATTTAACTTTCAGTTTCTCTATTGTTTTTTATTTGTTGTTCGTAAAATCGCCGTACAAATCCTTAATTGTTTTATTACCACGCCTAGAAATTGTGGCCCTGACTTAATGAGATTCAAGCTTATATGCTTGTGGTTCCCATGCTTGCCCGACGATCTTTTTCTACCATTCCAGTACTATTTATTTTGTGCTGATAGTATGAATCATGCAGTTAGACACATCGAGACTGCTTTTAAAAAATGTCTAGGAGACTTATTGCATGAATTGATAATTGCTTACTTAAATCAGCTAATTTCCACCGGAAAATAATGAATCGATCCTCAGTATTATTTTTTTGTGAACATTGAAGTGACACTTGTCTCCACATGGTAACTTTAGATGACAACTCGGCGACTTTATTTCTTATGTCTTTGAAAGAGTTACGTTATCAAATGTGAGATGTGAGAGGTTTTAAAGGCGTTTTTGTGGGCGATAGGCTGACCCTCTGTCACTACAATAGTCTCTCTCCATCTTTACAATACCTCCAAATTTCTCAAACGTGACATCAGATGGTCTTTTAACCTCTGGTATTCTGCCTACCCCATAAGGGATACAGGCGTGATGTATGTATGTATGGTGTTGGTGTAGGAGGTTTTTGAAAAATTTTATTCGATACAATCTAACTTATGGAATACTCTCTATTTTAAATTATGCCTTTAATAAAGCTTAAATACCTTAACATTACTTACATCAATGTAAGTTATTAAATCAAAAGTAGGGGAGTTAACATCTTCTACATTAATGATAAAGGCGTATTTTTGATCTTGTGAATCCTATTACAAAAGTGATTAGTTAGTATTTACGCATAACTTTGTTTGATAAAATATAAAGTTATAAATTAGGTATAAGATAATGTATCTAAATGAGTAAATTACCAATAACCCCGGATCGATATCAAACACGGATTCTGCACTTTCAGATTCATTTTGAGGCGCTGGTGTGTTAGGTAGGCGTAAATCTTTCGTTCTCTTGAAAACATTTTTGTGCCTTTGCAGTGCTTAAATAATCAAAAATAGCAACAAGTCTCAAAAGATCAACTCAATATTCTTGGCTATTAATAATAAACTAAAATAAATACTAAAGATTTTTCGATCGGTTGTCACTTTTTGATAATAAAAAGCAGTAACATTGAATGTTTAAAAAATATCGATAGCTTCTGAATCATAAACCGCAATAACTCGAGATATTGCATTCAACAAATATAAGATTTAAGAAATAAACCGAAATAATTCCAAATGTTCTCAAAACATTGATACATTTTGAATATTAAAGAGACCGAAAACAAAACATTTCACTTTATTAATAAATTAAATGGCATAAAAATACTTAAGTTTTTATGATAAAAAGCAATATTTCAATTTAAGCGGCAAAATCGAACGTGTTTTCATAACAAAGGTTGAAACATTACTGAATGCTTTACTTTTTGACAGACAACACGGATGACCTGTTTGGAAAGAAAGAGGCGACCGACCTTCTGTCTTGCTCAAAATCCTCTAAATCGAGCGGCTGTCGAATTCTACCTATTCTTCTTGAGTTGTTATAGCGTTTTATTAGAAAATCTGGATTTACCTAATTTTTGACTTATTTCTCTTTATTATTAAGCGTGCGATTTTATGAAGTTTGAGTTCCTTTCTAAGACGGTTTGCTTATGCACTTTATGAAGGTTAAACGTTGGATGACGGCGGCGCGTGTTCGGGCGACACGAAGAATCCTGGGGGAGGCCTCCGTCCAGCAGTGTGCGTCCGCAGGCTCATGAAGATAATGATCGCCTATTATCCACCAATGTCTAAGTGTTGTCTACTACTACTTCTCGGCTTCTTTCTTTGACCTCAAATTCACTTACCATCAGGTGAGATGGGGATATACTTTTGTGTTTGGTCACCATTCTGTAGGTATGCAGATATTGAAGAATGTATAAAATGTTAAAATCTGGGCTTTAAAACAGCTGTGTCAAAGTTTCTCTTCTAAAGAAAGTAATAAAGTAATAAACAGGCAAAATCCAAACACCGTTTTTTGATTTTTTAAAGAAGATAAGTTGAAGGAGTACAACAGAGGAAAACTACTGAGAAAATAATAAGTTTAGGTAGTGCCAAATAAAGTGGCACTAACTATCTTTATGAGGATTTACTGTTCAAGAGTTCATAGCTGTCACGTCACCTACGAGGAACATCAAGTTTATATCTCTAATAATCTAACTCATGTATTTAATAAACATACTAACTGATTTACATTTTATATTTACATAATATAGATATTATCCAGTGACTATAAAATATATCGAACCGTCCAGGTCACTGAACAAAGTAGTATTGTGTGCGTCACTTGGAGACGTTATAGTACTTAAATCGCTTAAACCACAGCGCAGTTAAAATATAAAAACAAATATAAAGTTCGAAATGTTCATTTTTTTATTATTTATTGAAACCCAAGCAGTGGCAAGGGACCGCCCTATGTCATGTTGTATAATAACACAATAGTATGATAATAGTTACAACACTTATCTTATCAACACTTCTTGGGGAAGCAGCAATATGGTTTAACGGTGAGTATGCTGAAAATTATTTAAACAAATTAGTAGACTAGAATCAACATACCTTCTTAACAACAGCGTCTTTATTTAAAAAGGTTGATTTTTTCAAAAACACAACACAAACAAAATTGTTGACAGTTTACATTAATGATGTCGATATAAACAGTAAACAAGACGACATCCCTTGTGAGCCCTTTCGTCGCGAGGGTTTCGGCGAGGAAATTCAATTTCGAAGGCAACAATTTTGATTACTTAGCATTTCCAAGACCGTCTTCATTTCAACATCGATTTCAATCAAAAAGGAGATATTGCCTGAGATTCTATAGAAGGAACGCGCCAGCCTCCCGCGCGATGACAACACATTTTCCTGCCTCGGGGAACATCGCTTTTCTCTTCCTATATTTAAGTATCGAACACAACCGATCTCTCCTAGCTCATTAATCATTTTGATTACTTGTATAATATCTCATTGATTTCACAACGTTTCAAATATCGTCGATCATATCTTTTCCAAGGTGTAATGTGAGAAGTTTTATTCTTTATAACTTGTTTTCTTCAACTCCACCTGCATTACTTATCCTGATTCTGTAGATCATACGAATAACAAGCATTATGTGTTTAATATCAGACCTTGCTTAACTATCGAATTGCAAATCTAGCTTAATCTGTCCAGGTGTGCGACCAAGTATTAAACATCTATTCTCACAATATTTCATTTTACGGTATTAGAAGTTGAAATCATGATCGACTATAGAAAAAGTTCTTATTCAATTAGTTTTTATTTAACTAATGAAACAAATATCTTTACGTTTGAATATAGAAGCGAAATTATAGAAAAGACATTGCCTGCCGTCAGCTAAATCGTCTTACAACTCTATCCTAATATAGTGGTGTATGCACGGTGTGGCTGGCATTTCGTTCCGCAACTCATAGGTGCGGTCTCTACCCTTTGAGGGGTGAGTTCGCAGTCCGGTCATCCGTGCAGCCGCGCAGCGCTCCACCTGGGCAGAGCCGCGCTCGGCCGGAATCCCATTGCTTGCATGAATACCTACTAATTGCAACTTTGCATTACTTTACTGAGTTTTGTTCAACTAATGGTAAGAGTAATTCTCAGAGTTTTTTTAACCTGTCACATCTTTTTATGTTTTGTTTATCTTATTGGTAAGCACCAGGATTGCTAGCTTCAACTTTAGCTGATAACAAAGATGGAACACATTGGTTTAAGAAATACTAATTTACAAAATTCTTTCAGTCCTTCACCCGCGGCACTTTTGGCCCTGTAGGATTTTATTATAAAATCTATATAAAATTTCATACTAACGGAAAGATTCCTAATAATATTATGAAATATTTATTAGCTATATGTGCTTACTCTAAGAGTTGGGCTATGAGAATGCTACGGAATTTTCAAATGCGACATGTGACTTTCGGTTTCATTGCGCTTAAACAAACAATTAAGCAAACTATTCTGTATATTAGTATACTCAATGAAACGTAATAAATCGTAAACAGATTTTTTTTACAAGGTGCAGCTGCTCTATAAGATAAATTCATTGCACTTTACTCCCGAAGCAAATAATAAAACTCTACTGACAACTCGCTGTTGCCCGCGACTTCGTTGGCGTTCAAGTTTTCATTAGAACGCGGGATCTCACATTTTGAGGAGCGAAAGCGTCCGAGCGAGTAATTGAATTCTTAAAAGAATACATTCCAATAAGATCTAGTTACTACCTATTTTTCGGGACAGAAGGAAGCCTATGGGCTTTTCCAGACGGTAAGCTACATCTGTGAAAAATTTCATCAAGATCCATTCTGCCGTTTTGCCATGATTGAGGAACAAACATCCCTATATGCATCCTAACTTTCAGATTTATAGTATTAGAAGAACATGTGACAGTAACATGCTATAGGTTTACGAAAGTTAGACTTAGCAAGTAAGGTACAAATTGTTGCCTGTTTTGTCCACATATTTAAATAAATTTAAACAGTACGAAACAAATTATTCTGTTTACGACCAATGTTTCACCCTGTATAGACCGGTATTTATACATTAAACACAATAAATGTATAAATACCCAGAACACATATTATTATGTATTGTATGTATTGTTATTAAATAAATTTTAAAGACAGAGGCGTCTAGCCAGGTGGGTCCTAAAGAAGTACTTCCATCAACTGGGATCATCGCATTAGTTTCCGCGTGCGAACCGAGCCCCCAGAGCGGCGCAGATATTCTAAGCTGATTCGACACTCACCATTTATTTAGTTGGCTAAGATTACATTATATCCATTTTAAAGTTCTTTTATATTTGTACTACTATATGGGTTCATTATCAGGATCATTACTGAAGATTCTCATCAAAATATCGTTTATTTTTTTCATGTTTATACAATTCGATACATTAACAGATTAATAATCAATAACGTTTGTCTACGATTAAATTGATTAAATTGATTAAAAAGAACTTAAACCATTTATTTTAGAAGTGAATTTCTATTCTTTTAATAAGTTATTATTGTGAATCTTTTAAAACGCATTTTTCACACGAAAATCACAAGGGTTAAGATTACAAGCATCAGCATAACAAGATTTAATTATTTCTAATCAATTTTATGTTAAAATATTGTAACTACTCACATACTACACAGTGCATTAGAATCAAAACAAAATGCATTTGGTTTTGACTATAACGGATGATCCATGCTTTTCTTGGCGATACATTTATCATGGTGCTTTTGATAAACATAAACAAGCCCAAGTAAAATGGATTCGATGGATACCACAGACGCAAGCGACAACGGCAGCCCCGAGTCAACGCCACACTCAACTCCCCGGTGGTTAAGTTACCGAGCTGTTCTCGGCCTTGACAAAGATAGCCCTTGTTCACTTGTATGGTAGAATTAACCTTAGTGTTGACCTTGAAACACCCTTAGACGCCCCGTATCATATGAGTTCAGTGAATTTAAAAGGCCTAATGCATTAAAATAAATTACATTAACAAAAAAGGGAAGAAAATCCTCATAAATATATAATTTAAGATTTTGCAAGCCACTAAGTCAAAATCGTCGGTGTAGTTGCCAAATGCATTTGCTATTCCGCTCGGCGGCTTCCCGCCTAGGTATGTTTAATATATACTTGCATGATATTATATGTATACTGCAGGAAATAGCAAGCAAAACATTTTGAATGGTTTTAAAATTTGTATATTGCTTGAAATTTTGAAAAAAAATACATTAATGTGGCGTCCTCCGACGTGACCCACAGAGAATCAATATATTATTTCCTATTCACCAAACGTGCTCGATAAAATCAATACCAAGATAAAATCAAATATTGTTAACTTAATTATGCACGTATATCTTACTATATAAACTATTTCTATTTGTTAATAAATTGTCACTCAAGATGTAATCGTGTCTTGCTCTATCAACCCTTTCCTGGTCGTAATAAGTGGTGACCCCGAAGTTAGTCACGCAGTCAATTAAGCAAGAAGTTTTGAGGACCCGACCAGAAATAAAAAGGAAAATGGCACTACGTGCTCCAGTCAATCCTGTTACATTGGAACCTGAAGTTGCCGCCAGAAACATATCGGAACGTATCCCACGCTTCTGGCAAGACCAACCCAAATTATGGTTTACCCATTTCGAAGCTATAGTCGCCGCACAGAAACAAGGAGACGTCTACAAGTACAATCTGGTAATCGCACATTTATCGAAGGATGAACTACGCGAAGTCAGTGACATCATCGTTAACCCTCCGGAAGAAAACAAATATAAAACTATTAAGGACCGCCTCATTTATTGTTACGAAGACTCGAAGCAAAAGAGGTTTCAACGTTTATTCTACAAAATGGATCTCGGTCACAAAAAACCATCTCAGTTGCTGCGTCAAATGAAGGAACTAGGAGAAGGCATTACTAACGACGAGACAATCCGGTCGTTATGGCTACATCAACTTCCGAATACTGTTACATCCATCCTTACAGTTTTAGAAAACGCAACACTCGATAAAATGAGTGAGATGGCAGACCGGATATTTGAAAACTTAAGTTATGAAGTTAACGAGGTCACTAGACTTGCAAATCAGCTGACACAGATGAAAAATGAAATCGCTGCACTACGCGACGAAAACGAAAAGTATCGACACAGTGAATTCCGTTCATCAAGGTCAAAAAGTGCATCGAGGAATCGTAACCAAGGTCAATATCATAAGCGATTCATGAAAAAGACATATAATTATCAAACACCATGTGCCAGGAAAAACCAGATCAAACAACGGAAACTAAAAATAGCTCGAACTAGGATGGAACTTTGTGCTATTCACCCCTACGACCGCCTTATCCTAGCCGACCTACAAAGTGGCGAGAGGTTTTTAGTCGATACCGGGGCAAATATATCAGTTTTAAGAAGAAACTCATTCAAGCACAAGCATGCTACAAATCATAAAGTACGCGCTGCGAACGGTAGCGTTATAAATACATACGGTGAAAAAACACTGAACCTTAACATAGGTCTAAGTCGCCCATTCAAATGGAATTTCGTTATTGCTGACGTCAACACATCTATCCTTGGCGCCGATTTTTTACAGTACCATAAATTACTCGTCGATTTAGACGGAAAAAAGCTCATTGAGAAAGTTACTGAGCTGACAACGCCGGCAACAAGTATCAGAGCAAATCATCCTATCGTCGAAATTGTTTCACAAGAAAAGAGCATAAGAAAATTACTGGGAAAATATGAAGATATAACCAAGCCAGCTGCAAACATATCTAACACCAAGTGTCAAGTGGAACATCATATTGAAACAAAAGGAGCGCCCGTTTCAGCACGTGCGAGGCCATTACCACCAGACAAATATAAGATCGCAAAGCAAGAATTTAATGAAATGATAAAAAGGGGTATTTGTCGTCCATCAGACAGCCCCTGGGCCAGTCCACTTCACCTGGTAAAGAAAAAGAACGGAGAATGGAGACCATGTGGTGACTACAGAATGTTAAATAAAGTCACAGTTCCAGATAAATACCCACTGCCCAGATTGTTAGATTTTACCTACATCCTGGAAGGAAAACGTATCTTCAGTAAACTCGATATCCGGAAAGCTTATAACTGCCTATCCATTTCAAAAAAGGATATACCTAAGACGGCAATAATAACACCCTTCGGACTATTCGAATTTACAAAGATGACATTTGGGCTACGCAACGCTGGACAAACATTTCAAAGATTCATGGATTCAATATTCAGAGACCTTAACTTCGTTTATATTTTCGTCGACGATCTGCTCTGCGCTTCGAGCTCAAAAGAAGAACACATGCAACACCTTGACATAATTTTAAAACGTCTGCATGAGCATGGGATAACTATTAACTTAGAAAAATGTGATTTTCTCAAAACAGAACTCGATTTCCTAGGTTATCATATAACGAGCCAAGGAATCACTCCGACTGATGAGAAAGCAAAATCTATTTTAGATTTCCCAAAACCTGCAACTGTTAAAGAATTGAGACGGTTTCTCGGAATGGTAAATTTTTACCGGAGCAGTCTACCACACGCAGCTATTAAACAATCAGTGCTAAACAAATATTTACAAAATTCGAAGAAAAACGATAAAACTCCAATTCTGTGGACTCAAGAAGCCGAACAAGCTTTCAAATCGTGTAAAGAAAGTATGCGAGAGGCCGTGACGCTGTCCTATCCCGCAGCAAATGCTCACATAGCATTATTTACCGACGCTAGCGAAAAATGCGTAGGCGCAGTTTTACAACAGAAAATACGTAACAAGTGGCAGCCTTTGGGATATTTTTCAAAAGTGCTAAGCACAGCACAAACAAAGTACTCGACCTACGACCGAGAACTGCTTGGAATTTACATGTCGATAAAACATTTTCAACGATTAATCGAGGGCAGAGAATTCACCATCTATACTGATCATAAACCACTCACCTACGCATTTTCAAAAAAACCATCCGTAAACGACACCCCTCGAAGAATAAGACAGCTGGATTACATATCACAATATAGTACCGAGATACAACACGTCAGCGGGTACGACAATATTGTAGCTGACGCATTATCTCGAGTAGTCGAAGAAATATCATTACCTTCGCTTGTGGATTACAAAATTCTTTCAATGAAACAACAAAATGATCCAGAATTGGAAAAGCTCAAACAAAGTAAGAGCTTGAAAATCACATACGTACAGCCTTCCAATTGTCAACAATATGTTTATTGCGACGTTTCAACCGGCAAAGCTCGCCCCTACGTTCCCGAATCAATGCGGAAAACTATATTTCACAATATCCACGGCCTAAGTCATCCCGGAAAACGCACTACAAGAAAATTAATTACTCAAAAATACATATGGTACAAAATGAACTCAGACATAAACAAATGGTGTGACTCCTGTTTACAATGTCAAAAAGCTAAAGTAACCAGACATACTGTCTCGCCGCTCGGAACCTTTTTGCCGGCTCAGCGATTCGCACACATTCATACTGACATAGTCGGACCACTGCCTACTTCGCGAGGAAAACAGTACATCATTACAATAATAGATCGTTGTACATCGTGGCCTGAAGCGTTCCCGGTTTCGAATATCACAGCGGAGACCGTCGCCAAAACAATATACAATGGCTGGATCACAAGATTTGGGTGTCCAGAGAAAATTACAACGGATCAAGGCCGACAGTTCGAATCAGAAACGTTCAAACAATTAGCTAAGCTCATGGGCATTGAGAAGATTAGAACCACTCCATACCACCCCCAATCGAACGGGATGGTTGAAAGATGGCACCGATCCCTGAAAGCCTCAATAATGGCTCGCGGCTGTGTGGAAAATTGGTCTACAGAACTACCCACCGTATTGTTGGGTTTACGTGCAAGTCTCCGCCAAGATACAGGACTCAGTGCTGCGGAAATGATTTACGGCACCCCCATTAGATTACCGGGAGAGTTTTTCGAAAGGAATACGAGCCTGACAACGTACGAAACGTTCATAGAAAACCTGCGAGAAAATATTTCGAAAGTTACGAACATACACAATAGATATAAAAGAACACCCTGTAGAAATTCTACTTTCGTACATCCCGAACTCTCTAAGTGTTCACATGTGTTCGTAAGATGCGACCGCATGAAGCGAAGCTTAATACCGCCATACGAAGGCCCTTATCAAGTTCTAGAAAGAAACGATAAATATTTGAAGATACAAATGAACAATCGGCAGTCATTTATTTCCATCGACCGTGTTAAACCAGCATTTTTCGCAGATGCTGACGATAGCTCGAATAATTATGAAGTCCTCAGCGAGAGAAATAATGACGCATCTCGACCACGCAGACTTCGTAAGCCACCGGTTAGGTTTGTTTGCGATAGCATAATAATTTATCCCTAAATAACTTTGTTTAATTATTTTTATGCTTACATTTTCAAAGACATTCATTTTGTTAAAACTATGTCTGTTTAAAATGTTATTATTTTTAAAGAAAAATGTTATGACCTTCTTCCAAACAAAAATATAAATATTATAATAAGTACCTAATTCAATAATTGCAGCATAAACAAAGGAATGTAAAGTGCAAGGTTTGCAAATATCATCGATGTTGACGTAAACAAAAAAAAAATGATTGTTTTGCTTGAAATTGTTATGTAGTATTTAATTTTAGAGTAAGAATATTGAATTGTTATTTTGTGTTTACTTTTTTTAAGGGGGGAGTATCTGTGGCGTCCTCCGACGTGACCCACAGAGAATCAATATATTATTTCCTATTCACCAAACGTGCTCGATAAAATCAATACCAAGATAAAATCAAATATTGTTAACTTAATTATGCACGTATATCTTACTATATAAACTATTTCTATTTGTTAATAAATTGTCACTCAAGATGTAATCGTGTCTTGCTCTATCAACCCTTTCCTGGTCGTAATAATTAATAACATTAAATTACTTCGAGTTACTGATTTTTTAACTAAAATTAACTACCCGAATCGTTCGCCAGTTTTTACTCTTTCTTCTTTTTACTCCGGTTTTCTCTTTTGCCCTGATCCCCGACCGACTGATCAAATTGTCGGATTCTTCCGTCTAAGAAGGCGTATAGTTTATAAAATACTCAATAACAATAATAAGAAGGACCGTACAGGTTCTCGCACACTATGCCGGGGCGCATCGTAGCGCAATAATCCGCCTGCCGCAAACATTTTATCCGGCGGCATAGTGTGCGATACTCCAAATGTATGAGAGGCTCGCACGCGGATTTGTTACGATGAGATGCGATGTGACCCAGCGCGGGTGTGCTTACCTTAAGAACACATAATAATAAATACTCTTTATTGTCAAGGGAAATTAATCAAACACACTTTATAAAAATAAATATGGACAATATGGGCGGCCTTATTAAGTATTAACCCGAAAGTCGGGTAAAAAATCTCATGAAAAAAAAGATTTACAAAACAACAAATTAAGCTACTAACTATTAAGCTGGAATATTGACGAGATAAAATGATGTCGTACTTATTTTTTAATTTTTGAAAGGTATTTAATATCTAATAGCACCTTAAAAGGCGTTATTAATTTGTTGCTTACAAAGTTAGGTATAGTAATATAATTTTGACAATACAAAATAAATATTGGTTTTTGATGAAAGTTAATTAAGGTAATAATAAATGATTTGATTTGATTTGAATAAGACGGGAATCTTTTAAGGTCACATAGGGGAAGCCACCTGCTATCATTTGAGCCCAAATGAAAGCAGATGACTCCCAGACTTTAAGCTGACTAAAAACAGATCAGATGACTCCAATCATACTATAGTATGAATTTGCCGAATGCGCGTATAAAAACAGAAAGCAAAAACCCATTCATTTATACATATATATATATTTTTTAATTTCTTTGTTTGCTATAGTTTCTTTTTATTGTATACTATTCAACGGACTTCCAGAAAAGGAGGAGGTTCTCAATTCGTCTGTATGTTTTTTTTTGTATCTTGGTTACACGATATTTCGGACAAATTCTTCATATGATAGAGGATACTTCATAATTGGTCCCATATAAATTTCATTGAAATCGGTTTTTTAAAGCTCTGCATTCGACGATTATATAGTTTTTTTTAATTTTTTATTGTTTGTTACACTTAAGTTTGTTTTTCTGTTTATGATTTTTTTATGTCTTACCTACTTTTGTTATACTTACCTTTGTTATTAGACACATCAAAAATTCTAAGCAACATGTACTTATGTGAATTTTTTAATAATATTTCATGTTACAAAGTTTCTATTTTTATTTAAATATACTTTTAGGATCTTTTTGGAGAAAATACAACATCTGTTATTTTTATATTGCTTTTGTAATAACAAAAAATAACAATATAATGTCTTCTGTATCATATGTGAACGTGCATTATCGTGCATCAATGTGAAGTCTTAAAACCATCGCAATGCTAAGAGAAGCTCTCCAATTTTGTAAATTTTTTGAGTGTGAAAAAATCAACATCCGAGTTGCAAATGCTTTCACTGATAAAATTGCTTTCCGTCAGGCAGACTTCTATAGTAAAGGTAAAATAAAATGCTATCAAAGGGGATAAATTGTAAGAGATAATAAGGGACAGTACTTTAAAAGTATATAATAAATAAAAAACTAAACCATTCATACATATATTAATATTTTCGCAGAAATCTCCAAAATCATAGGTGGACCTAATATTTTTGAGCGAGTAAATAGAGTTTAATCTTTCGCTACTGTTTTGCGAGTTTCTATGAAATATTTTTAAATAACCTAATATATACTAGGCTTTTTAGTTAGCTCAACTGGTAGAATCAAAGACAAGCGCTTTCAAACAAACAAACAAAACTTTAGGTTTTTTTTTAGTATCCAATATGGATCAGATGACAATTACTTGCGAGTGATTGTATACCACTTAGTAAGATGCGAATACGAGCTTTCATATTCATCTTCTTAGAGCTTCAAGTCATGTAATGTTGGCCACGTGCCTAACGACCCGCGTCGTTGTGTTGCTCTGCAGCATACATGAGTTATCTTACAAACTTCCCTTCTTTTTTCATCGTATGTTTTTAGAGCTCGAAATAAGATTTTTTTGAACGGTGAATAAATCCGCGTTTATCTTACGTATGTGGGCTAAGCCAACCACCAACCAGCACTGGGCCAGCTTGGTGGATTACGGCCTAAACCTCCTCGTCACCCAGAGGAGAGACTCATAGCCCTGCAGTGGGCTCATTACACGGAGTTGTGATGATGATGATGATGATGTGGGCTAAGAAAGGATTCGGCTCTAACCGGCAGATTTTATATAAAGTGTGGTCGGTAGCCAAGTAAACCCGGAACAGGGCCCTACAGTTTTATTTAGTTTCGGGGCGGGTAGGAGGGGGGGCGAGGGCGCGGGCGCGGTCGCCGGCGAAGGCGAAAGCGGCGGGCTACGCAGAGTAATCATGCTGCGATTAAAGGGGCTGCCGTCCACTTTTCTACAAATATTCTTAAATAACCACTAAATATTCGAGTGACAATAATTCAGTTGTTCCACTCACTGAGTAGGTCACAGTTACATAAGCAATCATTTAAATTTATTAAACTCATATATTAAGCACGTCTGATCACGACGAAGATCAATTAGTACATCCATACAGATAGCAGGGCTATTCTAAGCACTAGCCCCGAGTGGCTGGATGTTTCATATTATTACAAGAACGATGGTAAGTAGGTGTGAAATGAACATGCACACAAGCATTTATCGCTTTGAAAACATAATTATTGATATCCATAAATATCACAAGTACCAAGTACATACGTAGGTGTAGGTTGTGACATTTGGAAACACTGAAAAACAACAGAATTGATTGAATCATTAAATTTCTGACAGCTTAAATAGCTTCAGTTTGCTAAGTTACAAAAACTCAGAGAAAAGTTCTATAATAAAAAAAAAATAAGACGACTTTAACGATAGACGATACAAGGCTTTTTTTTAGTCACAGGCTAAATTTTTTACTCAATAAATATCATTTACAGCAATTATTTTAGCAAAAAAAAATTTTTACCAGGAAATTAAAATATTCATTAACATATTAAGCAAAGAATGGTCACTCTAAATTAAGAATTAATACCATTAACATAAAGAGAGCTACGCGCTATGACAAAACATCTTGTGGTACTATGCGTCGTAGTATAATCAATGAAATGCCGCGTCGTACTACGTCGCTGTGCTCATCAACAGCGACTATTTGTAAAAAAGTTTGTGATTCCAATTTCTTTTTTTTTACTGAGCTATCGTAAAATAAATATGCAGGTACGTTTATATCGTATCAAAGATATTATCATTTAAATTTGGCTGGTGACTAGAAAACAGCCATGTATATAACAGACCAATAAAGTACAAAGTGAGAGCCACACTAAGATGTGAACACATCAACGAGTGCCAATGAACATAGCAAATACAAGATAGATAAAAAGCACTTTTGCCATCATCATCATCATCAAAACTCCTTGTAATGCGCCCACTGCAGGGCTATGAGTCTCTCCCCTGGGTGACGAGGGGGAGACCAAGCTGGCCCAGTGCTGGGTGTTGGATGTCAGAATTTTCAGAGCGACGCTATGGCTTCTGACAAACTCTAACGACTGCTGTATACAAGTATACCGCACCCGGGACCGACTGCTTAACGTGCCCTTCAAAACACGGAAGTCGCCGCGAGAAATGAATGGTCGACGGTCACCCATCCAAATACCGACAGCGCCAAACGTTGCTTGATATCGTATGATACACACAGTAAACACGGCGCCACGACGACTTCTTGCCTTACGTTAAGATAATCGGATAAGATCACAAACAAACTTTGAAAATATTCTGATAATTTCTCTTCAATATTAAGAAATTAGGTCCATTGTTGCTTTTAAATAAAGATCCCATAGAATAGCCTGATATTTACAAAGTTGGCCGCAGTTACGGCTTACCATACATATTGGTCAGACTAAGTACTTTTTCTAATATAGGAGTATGTAGCGATATCTACCGATGCTTAGTGGCAACTATCATGATCAAAAGATGTATTTCAACCGATATGATCGCAGCCCACTTACATATTGTGAATAGCAAATTACGTATACCTACAGTAGGAGGATTGCGTAAGTGCGTATCGGCAATCCGCCTACTGTGGGTATATGTCATTATAATAAATATCATATTTTGTCAGATTGTTTTGTTTTAAAAGCAGGAAATATTTACCAATACATAGATGCTATAAATAGGACTATAGAGGCCAACTTTAGTACCTATTAAGCAGCTTATAATTTCAATACCATTTGCATTGGACTTCAGGGTTGAGATGTTTATTTTAACTTCATGCTGCGAAATGTAATATTTTCTAGGATAGTAACAACCTAAATGACAAAAAACATTGGGTTTTTTCAAGAATTACCATACTATAGAATGATTATTAACAATAGAACACAGAGCCGTGCATATCTACACATCCCGTTACAGCAGCGGTTACCTAAAACGTAGGCTAATCTGAATTGTGACTTACTTAGGTACACCTTTTATATCGGTGAATAAACGCACATTTTATCTTATTTTTACCTAATGGTAACTAAAAAGGTAGGTACAGCTTATATAAGGTAAATAGGTTTTCATACAATATTACCAAACCACGTCACCGCTGGAGTGGTGATATTTGGCGGCAGTTTTAATATAAACGCTAGTTAGGGTGTTACCACACCAGACGATCGACGGCGTCGATCGATGGCAGACTGGAACTTTCGACGACGATCGACAGTTTTTACTAGGCCAATAAAACCGATCGACGCTGTCGTACTTACGTAGATACTTACTAATGTCACGATCCAACTAGGATGTCTGGAAGTTTAGGAAGTTATTCATTCCGAATGCTGGCATAATATTTATTTTTATACTTAATGGGATCAGTTACAGTGTATGAATACTATATGCATACAATTTGTAAAAAGACCATTGCAGACCTTTTACTGGAAGGATTTAACACGGCAAAATAAGTGCGCGAGAATATGCGTGAGATTTAAAAGTGCAGCAAAAAATATGCTTATGGGTACTAAATATCAACACCTATTTAAGTTACTTGACTCATTAATTGAGCGCAGTTTGAAATCGCCTTTTATTATGCTATGATTAATTCTAGGAAACAATCAGTCTAGAACAGTCCTGAATAATTTGATGTTATTAATAAAATGCATGTGGCATCTTCGACCCTAGGGTTCTCTACTATCAGGTGGGTTGGAAGCCAAACAAAGATCCATACTCCGATAAAAAATACTCCCAATAACAATATAAATTAAAGTAGCAATTAAAATTACAGATTTTGGAGGGCAACAAGTTTCGCGGCTAGCATTAGGCTTTTAAAACCTTCGTGTTATTTGTTACGAAAAACGTTAAATGTATGTGTTCATTAAGATCATGGGTTTTCAGTTGTTCAGCTATATAATATGATGTTCGTTTTTTACAGAATCAGCAGCGTCGCGAGCTTGTGTGGCGTGGGCGGCGCGGGCGGCTGCCGGGCGGCGCGGCATGCGCGCGCGGTGAGCGCGGTGGCGCGCGCGGGCGGCGGGGGCGGGGGCGGGGGCGGGGGCGGCTGGCTGCGCGCGCTGCTGCTGGCGGGGCTGCTGGCGCGCGCGGCCGCCAGCCCCGACGCGCGGCGCCTGTACGACGACCTGCTCAGCAACTACAACAAGCTGGTGCGCCCCGTGCACAACGTCAGCGACGCGCTCACCGTCAGCATCAAGCTCAAGCTGTCGCAGCTCATCGATGTCGTGAGTGCCGCCGAGTTTATCTCCTATCTGAAGCTGAGCTTCAAAGTGCCAATCGGGCAAGCTTTAAAATCTTTTATGCTTATAGAGTAGAGGGTGTTTAATTTTAATTATAAAAGTTGCACTTTGGGTAAATGCGACAGAGTGGCCTCTAGAAATCTCACTCTTAGTGTATACAGCGACAAAGAACAGAGTTATATCGAGGTGAATACTATGGTCTGTATATGATTTTATGCTTTGTTTTGGATAGCAAACTAAACTCAAAACTATTTTGCCTATATTATTCACTTTTGTTTCAGAACTTGAAAAACCAGATTATGACGACAAACCTATGGGTAGAACAGGTGAGAACCTACATTATTTAGTCATAATACCCTAATACAGATACGTTATAGAGAGTAACTTAAACATTTGCAATGGGTGATGTGTTTCAGAGCTGGTTCGACTACAAGCTGTCGTGGGAGCCGCGCGAGTACGGCGGCGTGGAGATGCTGCACGTGCCGTCCGACCACATCTGGCGCCCCGACATCGTGCTCTACAACAAGTACACGCGCACGCACACGCACACGCACACACGCACACCCGCACACGCTACACTACTGCATTAATAACTGTTAAGCTTAAATTATAAGAGCTTAAATACACTTGAACTCTACTTAAAATAGCATTATATATATATTAGGTCCTTACATATTAAATTGGTGTTTTGTCGTACTGGCCACTTTAATCTCAAATGTCTCCTCTTTGGTTTAGAAATCCAAATTCAAATTTATACAACTATTTACTCATCAATTTGTGTCTCGAAAACCGTAGATCTTTTGTTTTTTTTTTCTTTTGCTTTTTTCTCTGCGTCATTGAGTTTACAAAATGGAAAATTTAAAATTTCGTGTTATTTACGAATATGATTTCCGCCGTGGCACCAGTGCTGCAGAAACGGCTCGAAGAATTGATTATGTGTATGACAGTGGTGTCGCTAGAGAAAGCACAGTGCGTTTTTGGTTCCAACGTTTTCGTTCTGAAAATTTCAACCTACAGAAAAATCCCCGTGGACGGCCGGAGACCAAAGTCGACAATGAAGAATTGAAAGCTATTGTGGAAGCGGATCCATCACAAATTACGTCCGAGTTAGCTGCAGGCTGCGGTTTTAGTGATATAACTGTTATAATCCACTTGAAAAAATTGGGAAGATAAGAAAGCTCAAAAGGTTGGTACCTCATGAATTGAGTGAAGCAAACCGACAAACGCGCGTCGACTGCTGCGTCACATTACTGAACCGGCACAATAATGAAGGGAATTTAAATCGAATCATTACCTGTGATGAAAAATGGATACTCTACGACAATAGGAAGCGCAGATTGCAATGGCTGAACCCCGGTGAACCATCCAAATTCTGCCCCAAGAGAAAATTAACTAGAAAAAAGTTATTGGTCAGCGTTCAGTGGACTTGTGCCGGTGTGGTGCACTACAGCTTCCTTAAATCTGGCCAGACACTTACTGCAGATATCTACTGTAGTCAACTCCAACTAATGATGGATAAACTAGCCGCTAAACAACCAAGACTTGCTCCAACAGACTATCATTTTTTTTTAAATTTAGATGCCTTTTTGCAGGGGAAAAAAATTCAACTTTTATGAGGCAGTCCAAACCGCCAAAGATTTTATTGATTCCCGTCCTATAGTGTTTTTTTTCAGAAAATAAATAAAAAAACAAAAAACGCCAATTTCATATGTAAGGACCTAATATCTATAACTCTTCTTAAATGAGAGTACAGGGATTTATTTGAGAGTCAGCGAATTATTAAAGTTATAGAAAATTTTCATCATAAAGCGGTTTCATTTAGTTAAAGAGTAGGTATCACCACGAGAAGTCAAAATCGTCTCAGATATATATAACAATTTTATGAGTAGGTATTCATAATAAGTTATTGTTTGAAAAATAGTCTATTACTAGTGGATTAAGATCTAGATCGATGTCTGAAGAAGTTGTTGGGTAGGTTTTTTGACTGAATTTCTCATTCGTGAATTCATTTCTTTTTAAAGTTTGCTGACATTTTTTGCTATCATTTGTAATCTTTTTTGACGACATTAGTTATTTTATATTTATTTAATTTAAATTACATATATATTTTTTTGTTTAACCTGTAACTTATTTGTTCTTAATTTATGATACAATTTTATTATCAAAACGTTAGGGGTCTTAGAACCAAAACCATAGAATTTTTCAACAATATTGTATGTAGCAATTATGACATTATTGTCTTAACAGAGACTTGGCTTAATAGCAGCGTCTCAGATAGTGAATTATTCGACAGTCGTTATATAGTTCATAGAAGAGATCGAGAATCCACTGGATTCCATGCTGCCAAAAATGGCGGAGGTGTTTTGATTGCCGTTTCCAAGCGCTTGAATTCTAGGCGTTTATATTGCTGTGAATCGAAATGCGAGGATCTATGGATTGCTATTGAAGTAGTTGGAGGTGATGGGAGGCCTGAATGTTTGTACTTGTGCGCTGCATATCTTCCCTCCTACCTGCATACCTCCTATTAAAATACATATTCTCGATGAATTCGTAAATAATGCCAATAGAGTTATTGATAGTAATAAATTTGAAAATATTGCTTTTATCGGCGACTTTAATTTGGGGAGTATTTCTTGGCAATTCTCTAATAAAGTGGACCCCATGTCAGGATGTCCTAATCAAAGTGATTTTAATAATTTGTTTTTAGACTTTGCAAGACTACACGATCTTAAACAATTCAATTACATTTTAAATAATAAAGCAAGGCAGCTCGACTTAGTTCTCTGTAACAGAAACCTATCGAATTTGACGGAAAGTTTATCCCCTTTGTCAAAAATTGATCCCCTACATCCACCTTTTGAATTTTGTATGTCCTTTAGTTCTAATAATGGTATAAAACACTCAAATAATAACCGACTTTCTTTTCATAAAGCCGACTACGAAAAAATAATCTTCGAACTTCAACGTATTAAGTGGGAATCTGAATTTGTGGATGCTAGTTCTGTCGACGAAATGGTCTCAATTTTCTATGCTATAGTGCGGCAATTCATTGAAAAGTTCGTCCCTAAGGCAAGGCCCCGTAGCACCAAGTATCCAGTTTGGTTTTCGTATGAGCTTATTAATGTATTAAAAGAGAAATACAAGTATCGTTAAAAAATACGTAAATACAATAACAATCCGCGTGATATACTTTCGTTTAATATATTAAGAAAGAGAGCAGTACATCTTCAGTCCTCTTGTTACAAGTCCTACATAGAAAATCTAGAATTTAACTTGCGCAGTAACCCTAAGTTATTTTGGTCATACATCAAGAGCAAAAAAACAACAATAAGCACTATCCAGCTCAAGACATTTGACATTTGCAATCTTTTTGCTCGAAACTTCTCCTCAGCTTACAAAGTTAATATGCCCCACTCAGCTCCTTTAGGCTGCAGCAGCGAGACAACAAATAATTACCTGCCAAGCATTCAATTTAAAGACCGCCAAGTATTAAAAGTTTTAAAAAGACTTGATCCATACAAGGGCGCTGGAGCTGATGGTATCTCTTCAATTTTTGTGGTAAAATGTGCATCAGCCTTAGCTCACCCCTTGTCTCTTATTTTCAATAAATCTTTAGCTACAGGTAACTTTCCAAAAATTTGGAAAGAAGCATTCATTGTCCCCCTGCATAAAGGTGGAGACAGGGGAGACATCAGTAATTATCGACCTATCTCCATACTTAGTACATTTGCCAAGGTTTTTGAGAAGATGCTACATCCCATCTTAACCTGGCACTTCAGAAATTTGATACTTTCACAGCAACACGGATTTGTTAAATGTAGATCTACTTCTACAAATCTTGTGTCGTTCATTGATAAGATTACATCAAGTTTAGATGACCGCTCATCAGTAAGTGCCATTTACACTGACTTCTGCAAGGCTTTCGATAAGGTTAACCATCACATACTTCTCCGAAAGCTTTCAGAGCATGGTGTCGCGGAACCTTTGCTGGGCTGGTTTAAATGCTATCTATCTGATAGGCAGTAACAGTGGTCGTAAATGGTCATAAATCTAACCCAATCTACAGTTTTTCAGGAGTCCCACAGGGTTCCTACCTTGGCCCTATCTTATTCATAATTTTTGTAAATGATATAAGCACTTGTTTTACAAACTCTGACTTTTTATTATTTGCTGATGACCTTTAGTTCTTCAGAATTGTAAACAATGATCACGACGTTCTTCTTTTGCAGAAAGATTTAAATAATTTGACAGATTGGTGCACTGCCAATGATATGGTTCTGAACGTGTCTAAGTGTTTTTCTATTTTTTTCTCAAAGAAGAAGTCTAGTTGTTACCCAACTTATTCTATCAAAGGCACAACTCTTGGCAATGTTAACTCTGTTCGCGATCTTGGTGTTTTGGTGGATTCTAAGTTGCAATTCAATCTTCACATAGATAACATGGTATCCAAAGGATTTCAAATGCTAGGATTTGTATTGCGTAATGCACGGGATTTTAAATGCTACCGAACAAAAATCTTACTGTACAATGCATTGGTAAGAAGTGGGTTGGAGTACTGCAGCGTAGCATGGAATCCCTTTTACGATATTTATATCAAGCGTTTGGAAAGTGTACAAAAGCGCTTTTTGTGGCATCTCGCATACTCTTGCAATATAGCAAACAAATGAAAAAGTTATAATGACCGATTGTCATACTTTAAAATGAGATCATTAACGGATCGAAGGTATATGCTGGACGCTACTTTCATTTTTAAACTTGTAAATGGTATTCTCGATACACCGATGCTTCTTGAGCAATTGACCTTCTCCGCGCCTTCACGACTGCCCAAAGCTTCCAGGTTCAGTTTACTTTGCTCTAGAACTTTTAAATCCAATCTAGGACATAATTCACCACTACCAAGACTCAGTAAAACTTTTAACACGATATCAAAGTTCAACGATATTGACTTTTTTTTCGATAGTGTAGGAAAGTTGAAAAAGACTTTTCTGGACAATAATTAGTGTTTTGTAGTAGGTATTTGACATTATAATTAATTTAAAGTATTTTTTTTTTCATTATTATTATTATTTTCCTAATGACTATGCTTTATTTGACTTTAATTTAATTGACACTTTGATCATGTATTTTTCATTAGATGTATTTTTTTTTATTATTTTAATTTTTATGTATCAGAAAAACATAATTTTATAATTATTAATTTGTTATTAATTTGTACTTAATTTTCATAATTTATTAATTTATTTCATAACCTATTTTTAAGAAGTGTTAATGTTAACATTATTGTGTTGGTGACCTTTAAATAAATAAATAAATTACTTAACCTTGCACAACTTAAGAAAATAAATAAATATTAAGAGGAACGTAAGTTCTGCACTTTTTTAATTTACTGTAGGTATAGAACATACATTTTATGATATTGAAAATACAAAAAGTACGGTATGTTACTTCGCCTTCGCAGACGAATTAAAAGTGAACCAAAATGAAAAATCCACAGAAAATAAATTCTCGGCACTATTTGGTAATAATGTATTACTAAAATTGCCAAAAGTTACATAAATTGGCAGAAATACTAATCGGAGAAGACATGAAAGAGCCAACACAAGACAACTACTCCTGCCTGCTACTTCTGACATCCAAGATGCAACTTTACGCTCACGAAGGTCAATATTTATTTGTTGTTGGTATTGTTGCATTTAAACGATGTTTAAACCAAAACTTAAATCAAAATTCTGCATTTTTTAAGAAATCATTACTGAACAAAAGACTGATAATGAACCTGTACGTACTTCTGTATCCTTAATTACCAAGGAAAACTCCGGATTATTCAGGGCTATATCTTCTTTAAACTCTATCTGATGCTCAACAACAACTTAAAAAATATTTGTAATAACGTATATACGTTTTTTTTGTTAGAGATAAATATACAAAAATATTTATTTTAGAAACTGACGGTGTAAATTATTTCTGAATAAATTTAAATTTCAATAGACTTTTACATTGGCTGCAAATTTAAGCTCCAAAATATTTTTATCGTCGCCAAAGACAATGCACGAAAAATACTAGCCACAACAATCTTATGCCGTTATAAATAAATAATAAAATCCCCAAACAATCACACCAACTACTTGGCCTCAAAGTAAGCAAAGCTTGTCTCATGAGATACCATGTAGCGAACTAGGGGGAACGTATAATATGAATACATATGTAGATAAACACCCAGACCCGGAACATATTTTTTTATAGTTCCGTGGTCGTCGTTACATCTCAGACTCTTCACCTACAACAATCTCCAACACAAGATCTCATTTGCTTTTAAGAGCCTTCATATTGCTTACGTAGAATATACGCTTGAAATACTTTGCTGCATCTATGTTCCTATTATTATTTATTGCATCGAGTGGGAGTTGAACCAGTTTAGGAGTGTTCATTAAAATATTATTTATCATGTTGTTGCAAACTTAGCAAAGTGTTGTAAAGTATTATAAAGCTACACAATTTTCACCCGACTACGGCGAAGTTAAATGCTATGATGTTTACCTGTATGTACGTGGGTATGGATGTTCCTTTGTTTCCTCATAACTTCTAAACTAGTTATCATTATTGGATAAATAAGATGTCGTTGGAAGCCTCTTGTTTGCTGGTTATAGTCTACATGACGTCACGTTCAATGGACTACAGCGCCCTCTAGGGGACTTTGAGTGAAGAACAAAAAAACTTTTTTTTCGCTTGGGGTATGAAATGAAAGAGCTATATTAGCACAGTTCAAATATGTATGTGTATTTTGGAGATATGTGTACACTATATCTCCAAAATAAGTAAAATAAAAACAAGGTTTTAAAACTAAAACCAACTACTAAACAGGAGTGAACAAGGAAATAGTCTCTGCTAAAATATTTATGTATTTTTACACTTCATACTGATATATGTTTAAAGTAAAGCTGTGGTCGTATGCCACCTATTGTATTTTTTATAATGTTATATAGCTGCTGAGCACCACCTAAACTCTTATACTACAACTTTAAACTCTACCACAACTCTTTATAAGCTATATTTTGTAATACTTTGAAGTAATTATTGCTTCTTCCGTTATCTAGTATCCATAACAGAAGTTCTTTAAAAAACTTGATTTAGGCTAGATAATGTGGTGTGAATGTTAGAGATATTTATACTAAGATGGATATGTTTATATTGGCAGCGCGGACGGCAACTTCGAGGTGACTCTGGCCACGAAGGCCACGCTGAACTACACGGGGCGCGTGGAGTGGAAGCCACCCGCCATCTACAAGTCCTCGTGCGAGATCGACGTCGAGTACTTCCCCTTCGACCAGCAGACCTGCGTCATGAAGTTCGGCTCCTGGACCTATGACGGGTTTCAGGTTTGCTGAAAACTAATTCGTTCATTTGGAAACATCTACAATTCTAATATACTGTAGCTCTGCATAAGAAATATTACTATATCATGCCGAATTTAAGTAGTTTTACATTTGAAACTAGATATAAGATAATGTTTTGTATTTTGTGTGCAACACCTAACTTTTGGTTGTTCATACCATGAAAACATTGCTAGATTCCCATTTTTAGATATATATTCAGGGTTGTTTTTTAGTTAACAGTCAAATTTAAATATTATTTTCTTCGATACGTTATAAACATATCTGCATATTTATTTTAGTAATAAAGTATAGCAGCACAATAGTGAAATAGTCGCTGTTGGTGAACATTGGTACTACGACGCGGCATTTCATTGATAATACTATGACGTAGTACTGCGAGATGTTTTGCAGTAGTCTTTATTTTACTGGTATACATTCATGATTAGGAGTTACCATGTTTTTCTTAATGTACTGGGTGACTGGTGACAAATTTTAGATACTGAAAGAGCACTCTGTACTCGATTCTGATCATAATTATTTAATAAAAGTAGGCACTTAATTTTTCACTAGAACTCCCTATAAATAAATAATACTATGTTACAATTACTTTACTTACGCCTGAGTCTATCGTGGCAGGTGACCTGGCACGCGGATCGCTGCGAACGCTAGCGTAACCATGCGTAACCATGCGTTGCGCAACCGGCTGGTGTAGTGGTAACATACATTGCCTTCTATGCCAGAGGTCCTGGGTTCGATCCCGGCGGCGGCGGATATTTGTGTGATGAACACAGATATTAGCCGTCAAGTCATGGATGTTTATATGTTTATTTAAGTTTATTCTAATAAAAAATATGTATTTATTCAATATGTATGTGTATAATATATTTCTTAAGTATATCAGTTGTCTAGTATCCATTACACAAGTTCTTTGTAAGAGAAGTTTTCACTTACAGGTAGGTATGTTAAGTTAAGGTAAATCAGTTTTTTGATAATTATAGATATGTTGTACGGGGGACGGGATTTTCAATAATGTAGCCGTCATTCACCGCGTAATATGTTTATTGGACTGTTACTTATTAAATGTTACATTCACTTATAAAGGCACTGTAGGTAGACTGTAGTGCTGACGTAAAGTAAGTATGTCGAGCGTGCTCGTACATTCTTTAAGCAACTTAATTTGGGCTAGATAATACAAATACACTTTATTGCCAGAATCAACAGGATACAAACATATTAAAATATTTTATACAGAAGGAAAACTGGATTCAACACAATTTGGGCGGCCTTATCACTCATGAGCGATCTCTTCCAGGCAACCTTTACTTACAAAAAAAGAAAATACAAAAAATAATAATTTGGTAGGGTTTGCATTTCCATTATAATAATATATATACAATATTAAGTATTGTTTATAGGAACGATTTTTGCAAATAATTTGTACGTTATATTTTTACCTATTTTTAACCTATTTTTTACTTATGTATTTTTTTACCTGAAAATTAATACATATATTCGCTAATACAGGGTGACTGGTGGGTCACTTTTGAAATTCAAGGACGTGATAGTTTGAAAACATACATATAGAGAAAAAAATATAATAAAAATAAATATTAATAAATAATAAATATAATAATTAAATTAATAAATTTCTGAAATTCACACAACATTATCTTGCCATAGGTTGTTAAATTTCTTACCCATATCAACTAGAATTGCACTCGCACAATCTCTTATTATCCCTATACTGGATTACGCAGACATCAGCTAACTAAATTTAACTGAGGAGCAATTAAATAAGCTTGAGCGCCTTCAAAACCTTTGCATAAAATTTATATTTGGTTTGCGCAAATATGATCACGTGTCCGAATACCGCGCTATGCTCAAGTGGCTTCCAATTCGTCTTCGAAGGAATACTCACACTCTCTCCCTTTTATTTGGTATACTGTTCAACCCTATCCTGCCTTCATATTTAAAGGAAAGATTTATATTTCGGCATCAAGACCATGAACGTAACTTGCCATCATCTAGCAACTATTTGTTAGTAACCCCACGTCATAAAACCCATTTTTATCAGCAATCGTTCACGGTAAAAGCCATATCCTTATGGAACTCATTGCCTTTGTCACTTCACAATGCAAAATCTGTAGACTCCTTTAAGAAAAATCTTAAGAATACTTCTCCATAAATTTAACTACGCTCCAAATACATTTGTGTACTTATGTCATTTATTTATATATTGTATTAAGAAATATGTATTTATTTATATGTAAGTTTATTATTATTATGTATAATTGACGTGTAAAAAGGATCTGGCCGGTGACTAAAAAACAACCCTATTATATCTAAAATAGAAAAACTTATAACTTTACTAGCTGTTGTGCGCGGTTTTACCCGCGCAATTTTATCCCGCGGGAATTTCAGGATTAAAAGTAGCTTATGAGCCATTCAAGACTGTACACTATCACTATGCCTAATTTCATCCAAATCCGTTGAGCCGTTCTCCCGTGATTGAGGAACAAAAATCCATACATCCAAACTTTCACATTTATAATATTAGTAAGATAAGATTTACCAGCAAGAGTATCACATAAGTAACACAATAAGTTTACTCGACCTGCAGGTGGACCTGCGGCACATCGACGAGGTGCGCGGCACCAACGTGGTGGAGCTCGGCGTGGACCTGTCCGAGTTCTACACGTCCGTGGAGTGGGACATCCTCGAGGTGCCGGCCGTGAGGTCAGTGCCCTGCGCCCCCTGCCCCCCCACCCGCCCCCCCGCCCCCGGCCGCCGCTCACCGCGCCTCTGTCCGCAGGAACGAGAAGTTCTACACGTGCTGCGACGAGCCCTACCTGGACATCACGTTCAACATCACGATGCGCCGCAAGACGCTGTTCTACACCGTCAACCTCATCATCCCCTGCATGGGGATCTCGTTCCTGACTGTGTTAGTGTTTTACTTGCCGTCCGACTCCGGAGAAAAGGTAACTGAGGCTTCCTCTCTTAGCGTAAGTCCGTATCATAAAAACTTTTCTTAACGTGGACCAGGGCTCAAGCATGCGATATTTTAATGTGACTTATCAAACAAGGAAGCTTAAAAAATAGTAACTTTGCGTGCTGGCAGGTGTCGCTGTCGATCTCGATCCTGCTGTCGCTGACGGTGTTCTTCCTGCTGCTGGCGGAGATCATCCCGCCGACGTCGCTGGTGGTGCCGCTGCTCGGCAAGTTCGTGCTCTTCACCATGATCCTCGACACCTTCAGGTGAGTGACACAGCAGACCTATGAAATAATATAACAGTCATGAGGACGAGAAATCTATGAAGTGATATCAGACCCATCAAGTTACAATATAGCCATCAAGTAACGAAAGTTCTTTTATTTTAACAATAGGCTTATACAGGGTGACTGGTGATAAATTTTCAGTACTGAAGGAGAGCACTCTGTACTCTATTCTGATCATAATTATGTAATAAAATTTGGTACTTAATTTTTACCAGAAGTCCCGATGAATAAATAAAGAGACCTTACTACACTTTGCTCGACGCGCTGCCTCAGTCAACACGCACACAGCAGTGTTCCCGCCACACGCACACCACCACCCGCTTAGTATTTTATTGTAGCTCACCAGTTACCCTGTGTAGGCAATATTCGTGTAATGGAAGTGATGTGTTGTGGCGCAGCATCTGCGTGACGGTGGTGGTGCTGAACGTGCACTTCCGCTCGCCGCAGACGCACACCATGCCGCCCTGGGTGCGCCGCGTGTTCATCCACGTGCTGCCGCGCCTGCTGGCGCTGCGCCGCCCGCACTACCGCCCCGCCGCCGCGCGCGAGCGCCTGCTGGCGTGGCGGGGGGAGGCGGGGGGGGCCGCGGGGGCGGGGGGGGCGGGGGGCGCGGGGGGAGGCTGCGGGCTGCACGCGCGCGACGCGCCGCCGCTGTGCGACGCGCTGCGGCGCTGGCACCGCTGCCCGGAGCTGCACAAGGCCATCGACGGCATCAACTACATCGCCGACCAGACGCGCAAGGAGGAGGACTCCACGAGGGTGAGAATCCACTCTGTATTCGTAAAAAAAATATTGACGCAGAGTTTCAAATTCATTTTCCTATCCGGCAAAATCGTACGAGTGCTGATTGATTATTAAACTTCCTCGCAATGCAACATACTGTAGAGTTAACGACCTTCCATTCTAAAAGGTAGTGTTATACAGGGTGACCGGTGACAAATTTTAGATACTGAAGGAGAGCACTCTGTACTCGATTCTGATCATAATTATGTAAAAAAAGTACGTATTTAATGTTTCACTAAAATATCCTATAAATAAATACCACCATGTTATTATTTACCTAACATACAAATGAGACAATCGCGGCACGTGACCTGGCACGTGGATCGCTGCCAACGCTAACGGAACCATGCGTTGCGTACTGAATTCTTTAATTATCGGTTAAATTTACTCAGTAAATAAATTAATATATACTTTTTATTTTATTTTTTCTCTTCTTGTATGATCTTAAACTATCACGTCCATGAACTTCAAAAGTGACCCACCAGTCACCCTATATACCTATATCTTTTAATGTAACGTTCGTGTATGTACTTTATCTGATATCTAATGCCCTTCTATTCTAAATGCAGTTAACTAAAAAACTGTTAACCGTCAAACTGAAACTGTAAAAGACAGACAAAACGCTCACGAATCAGATATCAATCACTGGCAGTTTATAAATAAGCTCGCTAGCAACCTTCTTGTAACGTTTGCAGGTGAAGGAGGACTGGAAGTACGTGGCCATGGTGCTGGACCGGCTGTTCCTGTGGATCTTCACGCTGGCCGTGGTGGTGGGGTCGGCCGGCATCATCCTGCAGGCGCCCACGCTGTACGACGAGCGCGCGCCCATCGACGTGCGCCTGTCGGAGATCGCCTACGCCGCCGCCAAGCCGCGCCCGCCGCCGCCGCGCTAGCCGCGTGGCCGCGCTAGCCGCAGCGGCCGGGGCCCGCCCGCGACCGCGACCCCCTGTGTAAATAATAGTTTAATATGGAACGCACGACTGAACAGAGTCGAATTTTCTTTTGATAGAGACGATTAAATCGATTGTTTTTATTTTTGTGGTCTTATTATACTCGGCGCCCAGAGTGTTTACCATGTTCCCCATTAAATGTGTTTTATGTAATGTAAATAGCAAAAATAATGATGAACAAGCCCTCATCATAGCAGACTAACTCATTTGTCGGCGCTAGCTATTAATATTTAAGTGGACTGTATAAATAAATTGTCTCAAAAAAAAAACAAGAAAAAAATTCATTTTAAATGACTCACCAGACAAAGAGGAGAGACGGAAAGAACGAACTGTTAACCGTTGTCAGTGATCGGCTTCTCCTCTTTTTGATGATCTTTGCGAGTTGTTGGTATATTATTTCCTCCTCGGCTTCGGCAGCTAAATATATTAGGACAACACGCCTTTGTGCTCACGCGATCGGTTCACGGAGAGAACGTAAGTTATGAAAGAAAAGGTGAGTAGGTAGCAAAATTGCAATTAGAAATAGTTCACTTAAATTTTAATAGATGGCTCCACCATTTCACCTCTTTTAAGCCTCGGCTTTAAATAAATAAATAATACTCAGAAACTTAAATTATCGATTAATAATATTCCAAAGACGTTTCGCGGTATATTTAATTACTAGTAACTGTCTAGATAGCAAATACATAAATAAATATGTATAGTTTCTTTATGTAGTTGTAGACACGGGAGCTTGAGTTAGCCGCCACAGATAGTTGAGTTTATTGTTGTAGTAAAGATAACATTTAAGTTAGGATGCTTGTCTACCCTGTGGCTGGTAAGAGAATGCACGTTAAATAATTAATTAATTTTTTACTATTTGAACTCACAACTCGTAAATAGGAGTTATTTACACTTTAGTATAAGCATATTTTTGTATAGGATTCCAGGACTGTGCAGCCACTTCCCAATATGTCAGAGAAAAGTGATCTATTAAAGGAAATAACAGAATTAACTAAAAAACCGCCACAGATAGTTGAGATAGCTTTTTTCTGGTGGTAGGCTTCGGCCGTGGCTTGTCACCACCCACTAGACAAAACCATGCCGCCAAGTAACCTAGTTGCGTTCCGGCATGATGTCTAGTGTAGCCATTGAAGAGGATAGGTCTGAGTAATCGTGCTGCATCGGAGAACAGTTTTCAACTCGTAGGATAATGACTCACCCGGTAACTCGTTTTGGAGGGTAGCGGGATCCGAAGCATGGTGCACCGCTGGCCGACCGCAGGTAGTTGGGGGCCCAAGTAGCATGCCAGCCACATGCGAAAGGCTGCCCCGCCACCTCGCGAAAAATCCCGGGAGGCTCCATCGTGCCGGTTGGCGACCGGTTGGAGAGGACCCGATGGCGACCTCGGGGGGGTTCGGGCGTCCCCGCAGTCTCCAGGTGAGTTCCCCAATGGTGCGTTGTTCCCTACGAGTTGCTTGGTTCCATTTGCAGCGCTTCACTCAACTTCTATTCTCCTCCCTATTCACTCCACTACCAATTCACAATGAAAGGTCCTAAAAAGAGTACGGTTCAACAGCGGTTGCACTTCCTCTCCCTTAAAGTGCACTTCTGTAACATCCGAGGAGTGCACTCCAATCTGAATGATGTCCACCACCATCTTGAGACGGAGAGACCACACCTACTCTTTCTAACGGAGACGCAGATCTGCGATCCGTCAGACCCGGCATACCTTGGTTACCCAGGCTATATACTGGAGTCTCTTTTCCGCCCGCACGCCGGGGTGTGCATGTATGCCAGTGACGCGATCTGTTATCAGCGTCTCCGTTACTTGGAAGTGCCGGACCTTTCAGTCATGTGGGTTCACATAAATACTGGCCTAGACCAAGTGGTTTACGCCTGTATCTATCGTTCACATAGCGG